>OX336389.2:895050124-895650124 GCA_946902985.2 Meconema thalassinum
TGGCCCCTAACATACTACTACATGATGATAATTGTTGTATTAAGGGGCCTAACATCTGGATTATTGGCCCCTAACACACTACTACATGATGATAATTGTAATATTAAGGGGCCAAACATCTGGATTATTGGCCCCTAACACACTACTACATGATGATAATTGTTGTTGATAAATGATGATGATAATTGTTGTTTTAAGGGGCCTAACATCGAGGTTATCGGCCCCTAATGAAATGAAATGACGTGAAATGAAAGGATGTAGATAAAAACAACTCACTGCCATGGATGAAGCGAAAATGGTGTTTATAAAACAGACAGTGAGCCCCAAAAATTATGCCTTATTTGAATAAAAAGGAATAAAATGCGGATGGTGAAAAAGGATAAAACAAATAAGGCATAGTGAACAATATAATACAGAACACAATAAAAAACATAAAACAGATATAACCAGAATTAAAAGTCGTAACTACACATTAAAACTTAAAAAAGTAACCACTCTCCCTCATGAACCGGATGACGAGGTCACCTGACGGCCCGTCATCACGGAGAATAAGGGAGAGGGTATTAGGCAGTTTAAGAGTCCCTCGCAGATCGGCCAGATCCACACACTCCAAGAGAAGGTGTGCCACGGTTAGGTGGGCGCCGCAAGTACACACAGGAGGATCTTCTCTTTTCAGCAAGTGGGAGTGCGTAGCAATCCCATGGCCGATCCGGAGTCGACAGAGTACCACAGCTTCCTTCCGGAGAGATCGGAAGGAAGATTTCCACACCTTCGTTGTCTCCTTGATGCCTCTCAGTTTGTTGGGTGGAGGCGTGGCACGCCATGCCTCCTCCCAATGCGACAGGATCGAATGCCGCAACTGAGAGCGCACATCACTAGCAGGCACCTTATATGGTAGCGAGGGCAGTGCGACTGCCTCTCTCGCCGCCTGATCAGCAAGCTCGTTTCCCGCAATACCCATGTGGCTAGGAAGCCACACAAAGGTCACCCCGGTTCCAGCGTTACGCGAACTGACGAGCTGGTCGTGCACACGCTGGACCAACGGGTGCTTCGGGAAACACACATCGATCGCTTGCAGCGCACTCAGAGAGTCAGTACACACAAGAAAGTGCTGGTGATCGTCTGATAACGTGTACCGCAGAGCCTCTAAGATGGCATAGAGCTCCGCAGTGTACACGCTACAGGCCTCGGGAAGTGAAAAGAGAAACCGACGATCCTCAACCACAAATGCACAGCCTACTTTCTCGTTTACCCTCGAACCGTCCGTGAATACAAGCCCTGATCCCGGATACCGTGTCACCACGGACTGGAACAGCCTCCGATGGACGGAGGAGTCCGTGTCCGACTTGGGGCCGGTGTGCAGATCCAGGATGATATCAGGGCGAGAGACCATCCACGGAGGGGTCTTGCTAGGTACTCGGACGATACAGGAGACAGAAGGAAATCGGAACTGACGGTATAAGTCATCCAAGCGAATCCCCGCCGGCCGATTGGCTCGGGCGAGCACATCATACAGCCGGCGATTCGGATTGGAAAACAAACATGGATAGCTTGGATGAAGTGGCATCTGTCGAATAGTTGCAGCATAGGTCAGCAGTACTTGTTGGCGCCTCAGGTGTAAAGGAGGTACGCCAGCCTCGGCGAGCAAGCTGACGACTGGGCTTGTCCGAAAGGCACCCGTCGCCAGCCTCACACAGCGGTGGTGGACACTGTCCAGTTTAACAAGCACTGACTTACGGGCCGAACCATATGCTACACTGCCATAATCTAACCTAGATAAAATCAGTGATCTATAAAAACGCAGGAGCACCGCGCGGTCTGCCCCCCATGATGTGCCGCTAAGAAACCGCAACATGTTGAGTTTCTTAGCGCAGGCAGTTTTCAAACACCGCACGTGTGGTTCCCACGTCAATTTCTGATCGAAAAGGAGCCCAAGGAACCGGTACGCAGCAACAACAGGCAAAGCTACATTGCCCAGATAAAGCTCAGGATCTGGATGGAGGGTGCGCTTTCGGCAGAAATGGACAACCGAGGACTTAGCGGTTGAGAATCGAAAGCCATGCTCCAGTGTCCAGCGTTCAACTCTCCGAATAGCTTGTTGTAGCTGTCGTTCAGCGACCGCCATATTTTGCGCACTATAATGTAGAGCGAAGTCGTCTACATATAGCGACGGTACCACTGCTGAACCAGCAGCAGCGACTATACCGTTTATGGCAATCGCAAATAATGTTACGCTAAGCACCGATCCCTGTGGGACTCCGTTTTCCTGTATATGATATTGCGAATATGTCCCCCCTATTCGGACACGGAACAGGCGAAGGGACAGAAAATTCGCAATAAAAACCGGCAAGTTACCTCGGAATTTCCATTGATGCAGGGTAGAGAGGATGCCATAACGCCAAGTGGTGTCATAGGCCTTCTCGAGGTCAAAGAACACAGCGACTAGGTGCTGTCTCCGGAGAAAAGCGTCCTGTATGGCAGTCTCCAGGCGTACCAGATGGTCGTTGGTACACCGAGACGCCCTGAAACCACACTGGTATTCAGACAGGAGTCTCCGTTTCTCCAGGACCCACACCAGGCGCCGATTGACCATCCTCTCAAAGAGCTTGCACAAACCGTTTGTGAGACAAATAGGTCTGTAACTCCCTGACAATTTGGGATCCTTATCGGGCTTCAGGATAGGTATAATGATACCTTCCTGCCATTGCGCTGGAAACACACCTTCCAACCAGATACGATTAAACACCCTGAGCAAATAGCGAATGCTCTCATCGTTAAGGTGTTTAAGCATCTGGTTGTGAATATTATCCGGGCCAGGAGACGTGTCCCTGCAGAGCGCCAGCGCTCCGCGGAGTTCCCACTCCGTAAAGGGCACGTTGTACTCCTCCGAAGCGCGGGAAGCAAAACTAAGATGGAAACGTTCCGCTTCGCGCTTCAGGGCCACGAAGGCAGGGTCATAGTTATCGGAACCGGATATATCCGCAAAATACGAGGCGAGATGGTTTGCAACGCGATAAGGATCTGTAACCAGTTCATTAGCAATGGAAATTCCCGGTACAGTAGAAGATGTCTGAATTCCCGAAATGCGTCGTAGTTTAGTCCACACTTGAGAGGAGGGGGCATGTGCCGTAATAGAAGACACATACCGTTCCCAGGATTGTTTCTTACTCTGGCGAATAAGAATCCGTGCCTTGGCACGAAATTTCTTAAACGCCACCAAATTGGCCATGGTTGGACGCCGACGGTAGTGCTTATGAGCTCGACGACGGTCTCTTATTGCCGCTGCAATATCCTCTGTCCACCAAGGGACGAGTTTGCGACGAGGAGTCCCAAAAAAGGAGGGAATGGACTTTTCGGCGGCAGCAAGAAGCACATCAGTGATGTGCTGTACCTCGTCATCGACGCTCCGGCAACCAAGATCAACGAACACAGCTCGTTCTTGAAACGAGGGCCAATTTGCCCGCTTAAGAACCCAACGACTGGGGAACTCCACGGGCGTCTGGTTCAGAAGGGTAAGAACGATCGGGAAATGGTCACTGTCACAGAGGTCGTCGTGTACATACCAACCAAATAGGGGGACCAGCGCACGGCTACACACACTCAAGTCGATGTGTGAGTACGTGCCGTGCGCTAAGCTAAAATGTGTAGCTTCCCCTGTATTTAATAGAGATAAATCCAACCCTTGAATTAAGCCTTCCACGTCCCTTCCTCTGGGGCAGGAAGATGGTGATCCCCATTGGGGGTGATGAGAGTTGAAATCACCCACGAGTAGGAAAGGGACTGGAAGTTGATCAACAAGATCTAAGACGTCATTAATATCAAGGGGTTGGTTCGGTGGAAGGTACACGTTACAAACAGTTGTCATAGCAGGCAAGGACACGCGAACTGCAATAGCTTCCAGAGGAGTGGCGAGTGGAAACTCCTCACTATAGCAGTCAGAGCGAACAAAGGTACAAACGCCCCCGGAAGCCCGGGCGGCGTCTTGTCGCTCTTTAGAGTATAGTCGGAAACCTCTCAGAACAGTCTCGTGATCAGGTCTGAGGTTTGTTTCCTGTAGGCAGACTATACTCGCTGCGTATTGGGCAATAAGCTGACGGATCTCTGTCAAATGCCTGTCATAACTGTTACAATTCCACTGTAACAGTGCCATTGTGTGAACTTAGGGAATAAGTTGGAGCAGCAAGCTACTCCAACTTTGACTCTGGAGGATCTACAGTCACGACGTCGACTATAATCTCCATGTCCTCAGGCGAGTTCATGGAGTGAATCGACTCAGTGGAAGATTTCCTGGACGCAGTTCGGCGGCGGGGGGATCTCCGTGGGGAGCGCGCAGATCTGGGGACCGAAACGTCCCCAGGCGCAGAAGCATCCGCAGGTGTTGGCGCGGATGGCTTCCCCTTTTTGGGAGAAAGGGAATGCGTAGTGCGGGGTCCCTTCTTACCCTTACCCGCCTCTTTAAGATATATAGATGGGTCAGGAGCCGAATTCCTGACCCTGGTCGACGATGCCGCCTCCGCCGGCTTCGGCGCGGCTTTCGCCGACCGTTTGGGTGGGGAGAAAGTCTTCGACTTCCTCCCGAGTGGGGAGTAAGTCTTCAACTTCCTCCCCTGCTGTGCGGGCGGAGCAGCCTTCGCTCGCACAGCCTTCGTGCTGGCAGAAGGTGGAGTTGAAGTCACCTTCGGGCTTTCCGTTAGTATCATAGGTGCTGGCTTCGTAACAGGTAACTCAGTTGAAGGTTTCACAGGTGGTACAAAAGATGAGGTCGCCGGGACCAAATTTGGTATTATGGCCCTATAATCAATCGTTGGAGAAGGAGAAATCGTGGTATGGTACTTCTTGCGGGCTTCCTGGTAGGTGAGACCATCCAGGGTTTTGATCTCCTGGATTTTCTTCTCACTCAGGAAGACAGGGCAGTTCCTGTCCCGAGGAGAATGAAATCCAGGGCAATTAGTGCACTGATAAGGTGTTGTGCACTCTTCCGCTTCGTGTGGTACCCTACCGCATGATCCACAGATGTCGGGGCTCGAGCATCGGGATAACATATGTCCGAACTTCTGGCACTTATAACACCTCATTGGTGGAGGGATATAAGGCCGTACGTCACAACGGTAACTTGTAACCTTGACTTTCTCTGGGAGCACCGAAAGCTCAAAGGAAATAATGAAAGCACCAGTATCCACGATTTGACCATTGACCTTGCGCGTAATGCGCCGGACATCAGTCACGTGACGGTGCTGCATATCCTCCTTGAGCTCCTCGTCAGTGTTCAGAATCAGGTCCCGGTGGAAAATAACTCCTCGGACCAGATTCAGGGACGTGTGCTTTTCCACTTAGACGGGAATATCGCCTAAGTGGTCACATTTCAAAAGTCGTTCAACTTGCTCACCAGTCCTAGTCTTGAGCAACAAGCTACCGTTCCTCATCTTTTGTACTTTCTCAAGCTCACCATAGACACCTTCTATGTGGCGAGAAAACAAAATACTCTTTACCAGCTTGAAATCACCCCCATCTGTTCTGGTAGCTACCAGAAACTTGGGGGTGTTAGTACCCAGATTTTCACGCACAGATTGTTCCCAGGGGGTTGATCCCCGTAGGGAATCAAATGTTAAAGACTTGGGTGTAGGACCACCCTGTTTGGGTGTAGGTCCACCCTGGTTGGGGATTTTTCTTTTAGAACCCATGGCCAGATCATCCTCCCCGAATGCCACCGACATCCGATCACGGGCCGTCACAGTAGGCGCTACCCAGCCAGGGCAAGGCCCGCCTAGCTTGGAAGGCATTGCCCGGGGGTCCGATGTTTTACAATGCCGTATTGGCATGTACCCCTTGGCATATACTGGATTTTACAGCTCAGACATTCGGCTGTGCGGGGACCTGCGTAGTCAGGCGGATACTACTGAACGGGTACATGGCACACCCACCTGTCGGCGCGGCCAAGACCGGAACAGGCTTTCGAGCGTAGTCGCTAGCGTAAGTGGCCCATCCCCTAACAGCACGCACATATAGAAATTTTGGTTGCCAGACCCTGAAAGCAGTGACGGAAATAAGTGCGATATAACCTAATGAGAGTTATACCGCACGGGTGTATGTCTTTTAGAGCTGACTGTCAAACCCTCGAAAGGGGACCGTTCCGAGAAGCCCTTTTAGTCGCCTTTTACGACTGGCAGGGAGTACCGTGGATGTATTCGCTTCCTCCCACCCACTGGGGGTCCAATTCACAAAACAACGCGGAGTCCTTAAAGTATAGCCAAGGTCGCCCCTTTTAGTCGCCTCTTACGACAGGCAGGGGATACCGTGGGTGTATTCGAAACCCCCCACCCACAGGGGAGGATAATTGTTGTATTAAGGGGCCTAACATCTGGATTATTGGCCCCTAACACACTACAACATGATGATAATTGCAATATTAAGGGATCTAACATCTGGATTATTGGCCCCTAACACACTACTACATGATGATAATTGTAATATTAAGGGGCCTAACATCTGGATTATTGGCCCCTAACACACTACTACATGATGATGATTGTAATATTACGGGATCTAACATCTGGATTATTGGCCCCTAACACACTACTACATGATGATAATTGTTGTATTAAGGGACCTAACATCTGGATTATTGGCCCCTAACACACTACTATATGATGATAATTGTAATATTAAGGGATCTAACATCTGGATTATTGGCCCCTAACATGATGATAATTGTAATATTAAGGGGCCTAACATCTGGATTATTGGCCCCTAACACACTACTACATGATGATAATTGTAATATTAAGGGATCTAACATCTGGATTATTGGCCCCTAACATGATGATAATTGTAATATTAAGGGGCCTAACATCTGGATTATTGGCCCCTAACACACTACTACATGATGATAATTGTAATATTAAGGGATCTAACATCTGGATTATTGGCCCCTAACATGATGATAATTGTAATATTAAGGGGCCTAACATCTGGATTATTGGCCCCTAACACACTACTACATGATGATAATTGTTGTATTAAGGGGCCTAACATCTGGATTATTGGCCTCTAACACACTATTACATGATGATAATTGTAATATTAAGGGATCTAACATCTGGATTATTGGCCCCTAACATGATGATAATTGTAATATTAAGGGGCCTAACATCTGGATTATTGGCCCCTAACACACTACTACATGATGAAAATTGTTGTATTAAGGGGCCTATCATCTGGATTATTGGCCCCTAATTTACTACTACATGATGATAATTGTTGTATTAAGGGGCCTAACATCTGGATTATTGGCCCCTAACACACTACTACATGATGATAATTGTTGTATTAAGGGGCCTAACATCTGGATTATTGGCCTCTAACACACTATTACATGATGATAATTGTAATATTAAGGGATCTAACATCTGGATTATTGGCCCCTAACATGATGATAATTGTAATATTAAGGGGCCTAACATCTGGATTATTGGCCCCTAACACACTACTACATGATGATAATTGTAATATTAAAGGGCCTAACATCTGGATTATTGGCCCCTAACACACTACAACATGATGATAATTGTAATATTAAGGGATCTAACATCTGGATTATTGGCCCCTAACACACTACAACATGATGATAATTGTAATATTAAGGGATCTAACATCTGGATTATTGGCCCCTAACATGATGATAATTGTAATATTAAGGGGCCTAACATCTGGATTATTGGCCCCTAACACACTACTACATGATGATAATTGTTGTATTATGGGGCCTAACATCTGGATTATTGGCCTCTAACACACTATTACATGATGATAATTGTAATATTAAGGGATCTAACATCTGGATTATTGGCCCCTAACATGATGATAATTGTAATATTAAGGGGCCTAACATCTGGATTATTGGCCCCTAACACACTACTACATGATGAAAATTGTTGTATTAAGGGGCCTATCATCTGGATTATTGGCCCCTAACATACTACTACATGATGATAATTGTTGTATTAAGGGGCCTAACATCTGGATTATTGGCCCCTAACACACTACTACATGATGATAATTGTTGTATTAAGGGGCCTAACATCTGGATTATTGGCCTCTAACACACTATTACATGATGATAATTGTAATATTAAGGGATCTAACATCTGGATTATTGGCCCCTAACATGATGATAATTGTAATATTAAGGGGCCTAACATCTGGATTATTGGCCCCTAACACACTACTACATGATGATAATTGTAATATTAAAGGGCCTAACATCTGGATTATTGGCCCCTAACACACTACAACATGATGATAATTGTAATATTAAGGGATCTAACATCTGGATTATTGGCCCCTAACACACTACAACATGATGATAATTGTAATATTAAGGGATCTAACATCTGGATTATTGGCCCCTAACACACTACAACATGATGATAATTGTAGTATTAAGGGGCCTAACATCTGGATTATTGGCCCCTAACACACTACAACATGATGATAATTGTAATATTAAGGGATCTAACATCTGGATTATTGGCCCCTAACACACTACAACATGATGATAATTGTAATATTAAGGGGCCTAACATCTGGATTATTGGCCCCTAACACACAACAACATGATGATAATTGTAATATTAAGGGGCCTAACATCTGGATTATTGGCCCCTAACACACTACTACATGATGATAATTGTTGTATTAAGGGGCCTAACATCTGGATTATTGGCCCCTAACACACTACTACATGATGATAATTGTAATATTAAGGGATCTAACATCTGGATTATTGGCCCCTAACACACTACAACATGATGATAATTGTAATATTAAGGGCCTAACATCTGGATTATGTGCCCCTAACACACTACTACATGATGATAATTGTCGTATTAAGGGGCCTAACATCTGGATTATTGGCCCCTAACACACTACTACATGATGATAATTGTAATATTAAGGGATCTAACATCTGGATTATTGGCCCCTAACACACTACAACATGATGATAATTGTAATATTAAGGGGCCTAACATCTGGATTATTGGCCCCTAACATACTACTACATGATGATAATTGTTGTATTAAGGGGCCAAACATCTGGATTATTGGCCCCTAACACACTACTACATGATGATAATTGTAATATTAAGGGGCCTAACATCTGGATTATTGGCCCCTAACACACTACAACATGATGATAATTGTAATATTAAGGGGCCTAACATCTGGATTATTGGCCCCTAACACACTACTACATGATGATAATTGTAATATTAAGGGGCCTAACATCTGGATTATTGGCCCCTAACACACTACTATATGATGATAATTGTAGTATTAAGGGATCTAACATCTGGATTATTGGCCCCTAACACACTACTATATGATGATAATTGTAATATTAAGGGATCTAACATCTGGATTATTGGCCCCTAACACACTACTACATGATGATAATTGTAGTATTAAGGGATCTAACATCTGGATTATTGGCCCCTAACGCACTACTACATGATGATAATTGTAATATTAAGGGATCTAACATCTGGATTATTGGCCCCTAACACACTACAAAATGATGATAATTGTAGTATTAAGGGGCCTAACATCTGGATTATTGGCCCCTAACACACTACAACATGATGATGATAATTGTAATATTAAGGGGCCTAACATCTGGATTATTGGCCCCTAACACACTACTACATGATGATAATTGTAATATTAAGGGGCCTAACATCTGGATTATTGGCCCCTAACACACTACTACATGATGATAATTGTAATATTAAGGGGCCTAACATCTGGATTATTGGCCCCTAACACACTACAACATGATTATGATAATTGTAATATTAAGGGGCCTAACATCTGGATTATTGGCCCCTAACACACTACTACATGATGATAATTGTAGTATTAAGGGACCTAACATCTGGATTATTGGCCCCTAACACACTACTACATGATGATAATTGTAATATTAAGGGGCCTAACATCTGGATTATTGGCCCCTAACACACTACAACATGATGATGATAATTGTAATATTAAGGGGCCTAACATCTGGATTATTGGCCCCTAACACACTACTACATGATGATAATTGTAGTATTAAGGGACCTAACATCTGGATTATTGGCCCCTAACACACTACTACATGATGATAATTGTAATATTAAGGGGCCTAACATCTGGATTATTGGCCCCTAACACACTACTACATGATGATAATTGTAATATTAAGGGGCCTAACATCTGGGCTATTGGCCTCATCGCACAGTCTCGCGAACACAAGTCCTTTTTTCTTCTTATCAGATAAGAACTCAATGATTTTTTCTTCTTTCAGATTCGACTAACGTTTAGTGACTTTCTTAGAGAGACAACTCCTGCAGTTGATGAAACAACCCTGAGGGTAGGCAGAAACGTAATCGACCCGAGAACCATGCGACTGTACCTTTGGATGTATAAAAATCATAACATTGTGATATCTTCTCTTTCCCTTCTTGGTGGCCAACCTGATGGTACCTGGCCGAGACACTTCTTATCGCAAAATCAAAACTCGGAAGACCAATTCTACACAAATGTCCGAAGTAAAAAAACACTTCCAAATTGTACACTTCTCTACTTAAAATTATTAGGAGGATGACATGTTTCATTCGCCATGTGAATTTCATCAGATCCAGGTCCATCAAATTAATTATTTATATTAGTGAAATATACTATTCACAATAGTATTTAACAATAGAATACCGTACATATGTTTTATCGAAATTGACAAATTCTTCCGTCTATTAAATACATTCCTATATTTTAAATAACATGTTTGTACATTCAAGCCAGAGCCTCTGTGGCTTAGGCGGCAGCACGCCGGCCTCTCACCGCTGGGTCCGTGGTTCAAATCCCGGTCACTCCATGTGAGATCTGTGCTGGACAAAACGGAGACAGACAGGTTTTTCTCCGGGTACTCCGGTTTTCCCTGTCAAAATTTCATTCCAGCAACACTCTCCACTATCATTTCATTTCATCTGTCATTCATTTAATCATTGCCCCAGAGGCCTCGGCAGCCGGCACAGTTCATATCCTCGCCGCTAGATGGGGGCTTCATTCATTCCATTCCTGACCCGGTCGGAGAATGGAAGCAGGCTGTGGATTTTCATTTTACATTCAAGCCACAGGCAACCTTTCTTCGGCAAAGACACTCAATCTAATTGCATATTACATCACATAAAGATATACAATGATTTATACAAACATACGTAAAATTAACCATTTTTATACAATTACGTCCTGTGAACTCAAATGGGCCATAAAAATACAAATCCACTGCTGGAAAAAAAAAAAATTGGGTCACCTGAAAAGGCGAAGTCGATTTTGATCCGATGATGGCAGATGCCACCTGGAGGATAGTAGATGTACTGTTAAGGGTTTCAACGTCGTCCGCCAACAGGTAGCGTAGTGGCATAGCTACCAGAGCGCCATCTGTGTCTACCATTTAATAGGGATAGCTCACAGCCATACGGCTCATTGTGGTGCAAACGTGTGAAGCAGGCACGTACAATGCAACGGAGATGCACTCATGCTTCCTACAGCCAACCGAGCGAGTTTGAAGGGGGTCCGAGTGGCGGGATGGTCCTTTTGGAGAATTGCCACAGAAGTTGGACGTGCTGTGTCCGTTGTGCAACGATGCTGGTATCATTGGTCACATGAATATTCTTACACCCGTAGACGAGGTTATGGACGTCCACGCAGCACAGACATCCGCCAGGATCGTCGTATTGTAAGGTGATGATGATGATGATAATTGTTGTTTTAAGGGGCCTAACATCTAGGTTATCGGCCCCTGTGTATTGTAAGGGCAGCAGTGGCAGATCGTACAGCTACGACAGCACAGATACGAGGGTTTGTGAGCCCAGAAGTGTCAACACGAACTGTTGCGAACCGGTTACTAGCAGTGGGACTACGGGCACGCACACCTCTAGCCCGTCTTCCACTCACGCCACAGCATCGACGTGCACGGCTCGACCGGTGCCGTCAGAGGATCACGTGGAAGATGGAATGGCGCGCCGTGGTCTTCAGCGATGAAAGCCGATTCTGCCTGCACGCAAGTGATGGTCGTTGGCGCGTTCAGCGTCGACCTGGTGAGCGCTGTCTTGTAGAGTGCATTCGTCCAAGACACACCTTATGGTCTAGGGTGCGATAAGCTACAATTCTCGTTCAACTTTGGTGTTTGTGGAGGGAACGCTAACCAGCGCTGGGTAGTGCAGGATGTTGTTAGACCTGTTCTTTTGCCGTTCTTGCAACAGGAAGAGGATGTGTTGTTCCAACAGGATAATGCTCGCCAACACACTGCCCGTCCAACTCAACGTGCACTGCAAGACGTACAGCAACTTCCCTGGCCAGCACGATCGCCGGACTTGTCGCCAATCGAGCACGTATGGGACATGATGGGCCGACAAGTGACTCGTGCGACTCGTCCCCCCATAACTCTTACAGAACTGTGTGAACAGGTCAATGCCTGGTAACTCTGACATTATTCACCATCTGAATGATCGACTGGATGCTAGAGTCAGTGCCTGCATTGCCGCCCGTGGAGGCTACACCATGTACTAATATGGGTGTTTCAGCATGGGTTGATATCTGGTATCTCTGAACCCCTTGACCTATTGATCTGTATATTTAATCATTTTATGTACTCCATATGCACTGTTGCCACAATAAATCTTGAGTGAATTGGTAACCTCTAAAAGGACCTTATTTCTTTTTCCGGCAGTGTATATTGCACATTAACATCTTTTTATAAAAATCGTTCCTTTATACTTTTAGTTTTTTTGTATATTTCTGTTAAGATTTTGATGTTTTGCAGTTGATGTCAGATGCCACTTTTTAGTCTTGTGTATTGAAATATAAAGTCTATAAATTATAGAAAATATATGACTCTGCTTTGGCTGGCCTGTCGAATGTACTGCAGGCGACTCCTTTCAGATAGAACTGTTTACAACTTGAACATTATGTCAATACGGATATCATGTCGAATGTATATTTTTATAATTCTTGTCGTCTATTCTTCGATGAACACAAGCTTGTCTAAAAGGATTCGCAAGGAGTCACCTGCAATACATTTGACAGACCCAAAACATATTTACATATTTATATATTTGATATAATTTATAGACTATATTTCAATAAGCAAGACTAAAAAGTGATATCAGACATCAACTGCAAAACAGCAGAATCTTAACATAAATTTACAAAAATATCTAAAATAATAAAGGAAAGATTTTTATAAAGAGATTTTAATGAGCAAAATATCTGTATTTTAATGACTCAATTGACTTCACAGGACATAATTGTACACAAATGGTTAATTTTACAGATGGTTGGAAGTGTCTTTGCTGAAGAAGAGTTGCTTGTGGCTGAATGTACAAATATGTTACAGTATTAAAAAAAAAAGTATTGATCAGGTGGAAGAATCCGTCCATCCGTCCATCCACCCACCCATCCATCCATACACCCACTGTATTTAAATGCTGTAATACACAAACTTAACTGGTTGTGGAGTGCATCTGAATGCCGCACTGTCTGCTAGAATGTGGCGACCGAATGATGAGGGTTCACCTGTGTTGTTTATTTATGTAGTGGCTAGATATAATTATTTCTGAATGCCTTATCTCCCATGTTATCTTCATATTGATGAAAAAATAATATTGATGACCTTTTTTGAGGCAATGAAATTACTGTCGACCGAAGTATTATGTGCACTCGAGTTTGAAGGTTGTTTGTGAAGTAACCAATAGACCTACATAAAATCCAGTAACATCATTTTCGTCGTTCTATTTTACGTTAGGTCATGTAGGTTTGGAATTTTTAATTTATATTTTAATATTTTTTATCGCAGTTGGAACACAAAAAGTGCACGTTTTTAAGCGTGTTTCAACCATGCGTCACATTTAAGAATTATTATCTCAAAAACCCGTCATCAGATCGAATCCAAATTTTAACACAATATACATAGGAATGTTGTATAACTGGTTTATTAATTTCAAAATTGTGTGTGTCCAAGAAACAAAGTTGTTATCATTTTTGTAAGGTAACATTTTCTCGGCTCGGGGTGGTTGGAAAACGTAGTTCTTGGTTGCATTGTAATCCTTATACATCGAAAAGTTATGCTGTATGACTGTGAAATACGTAAATTAATTCACTTATTTTATATCGGTTTGTATTTCTACGGGGAAATAACACATGTTTCACCAGCTAGCCGCTCCAGGAAAAGCTGTACAGCGTTGCCGAAATGGTGCCCACACGCATCATGGCGCGTCTCGCTCGTAAGTGATGGGCTCCATCTCAGCAACGCTGTACAGCTTTTCCCGGAGCGGCTAGCTGGAGAACCATATGTTATTTCCTCGTAAAAATACAAACCGATATAAAATAAGTGAATTAATTTAAGTATTTCACAGTCATACGGCATAACCCTTTGAGGTATAACGATTACAACGCAACCAAGAACTACATTTTCCAACCACCCCGAGCCGAGAAAAAGTTACCTTACAACAATGATAACAACTTTGTTTCTTGGACACACAAAATTGTGAAATTAATAAACCAGTTATACAACATTCCAATGTATAACGTGTTGAAATTTGGATTCGATCTGATAACGGGCTTTTGAGATAATAATTCTTAAATGTGACTCATGCATACCTGCCAACCTTCGGAAGTCAAAAATAGGAAGATTTTTTAAAATTATAGATTTCATCATGCGCAGTATACCGTGGTATGGGCAAAAGAGGGTACACAAAAGACCTGCATGTCTTTATTGGCAAAGTATGAATTCAGCATAAAATTCACAAAAAATGTAAACAATCATCAATCATCGAGCAGTATGTAGAGCCAATATTTAAACGTACTAGAACACAATTGTGTGTTTAAAGAAAATGCATACAATCATTCTGATGGATTACACTTCGCATTCGCTACCACATATTCAAGTTTTGTCAAACTAAAGTTAATTAGGCTACCATGGACAACTTACCTAATTATGATTAGGTGATGTATATACATGTGGATGGTAATCTTGAGACTGCTTACTGATTTAATGCAGACCTTGTAGCCGACTTTGTTCTCTTCAAAAATGCCCTGTCATACTGCTGCTCGTAGCAATTTCCACTTAGGCTTGATTTAACCACTAAAAGTTTGTTGAGGTTTTCGTCATTCAGAGATGATCGGAATTGTGTCCTTGTCTTCTTCACCTGACTAAACAATCTCTCACATTCAACATTGCTGTGTGGGATTGTTAATATTGACAGCATTACTCTAGCTAGTCTGTCATATTTCAGACACCCATCTCCACCTCGTATATCCCCTATAGCAGACTAAGAACAATGTGCTCTTTTTCCTTCCACAATAGAAGATGGCAAATCCTCCATTTGGAGAGCACAAATCCGGCATTGTAATGCATCCATTGCTTGGTGCTCATCTTCACCGTCTTTTTTTGGCAACATAATTGGAAACTTAGAGATATAATACTTCACGGCACTAAAGGAAGCAGTAGACAAAGACCTTATCTGTGCCACTTGAGCATGAACAGAAAACTCACTGTCCAAATTAAATTTATGAATAATATAATCTGAGGCTGCAGTGAAGTAGTTCCTGACGTGCAAATAAAAGACCTTCTCCTCAGAAGCCAGATTTTCTACACAACTAGATGTTGTTGAACCAATTACCAAATCATCATCAGCTTTCTCTCTTTTGTGATAGGCCACTTCTAAAATTGTGCAATATTTCTTGATGGCCACTGGCTTAACAAACCTACAGAGAATTTCCGTCAGCAAATCAATCAGTATGGATCTCAGGACATGGATGTGAGGTGCTTGCGATTGAAGAACTTTGTTATATTTTTCAAATGTTGGGATGGTAAATGCCAGAAACAAGCAAAATGCCTCATTTAACTTAGATGACAGAAAAAGAAATAGTCTCTCCTGTCTTGAAATACCAACAGTTTGACTTGGTTTCGTCACTTTTTTCCTTTTTTCTCCAACTTCCTTTTGCCAATGATAACACGTGCTTGATCTTGTACTCTGTTGTTCACACTAACACCAAACTCCACTTCTGCAGGCTTATCTTCATGTGCCTTTACTTTGGGAATTTGGAAATACTTGCGATGTTTTTGTGCCAGTGGATTGGTTCACCTCATCCTTAAAAAAACTCAGCAGTGGCTTCCACTGTGAAATCAGTCTTTCTAAGCATTTACCCAAGGACAACCAACGCGTGCACACATGCTTCAGTATTTTCCTAACATCAGTTTGGTAAAGAGTTGATATAACTTCAGATGATGTTTCCTCTTGCAGCTTTTGTTTAAATAATAATAAATATCAATCATTATCTCATCAATTTTCACAGGAAGGGAATCAGCACCTTTCTCAGCAGCCAGATGAATTAAATGGCATGGGCATCCTACAACAATAATGTTTTTACACTGCTCTTTTAATTTCGCAGCAACACCATTTTTCCCCCCTATCATAACAGGGGCATTGTCTGCACTAAAAGCTATACAGTTTGCCATTGGAATGGCATGTCTTTCCAGAAGACGCAGAAGCAAATTTCCAATGTTAGCACCAGTCGAGTCACCTTCCAAATTTTCCATGGATAGCAAACGATTTTCAATCATCTTCGATTCTTTGTTGAAAAATGACAACGACGACAGGATACAGCTTACTCTCTCTATCATTGCTACCATCAGTGGAGACCTCGAAAGGCCCACATTTTAAAATAGTAATAATTTTTGAATCGGCGTCACGTGCCATTTCATGCACAATGGCGGATGTTTTTGTCCTGCCACAGGCATATTTCTTCGCAATTTCCGAATCCGGGAACATTTTTCTAAACAATTGTCCCGCGTGATCGGAACATGATAACGAGAGGTTATGTTCTAAGACGAACGCCGTGAACAAACATTCTGCTCGAATGGCAGCATTGTCTTCATTCCCGTGAACAAAAAAAGTACCTAATTTTTTGTTCTTCTGTAAACAACTAGCACTGTCCTTGTGTTTTAAAGTGTTGCTGTGAGTTACAATGTCAGTTTTTCCACCATGAGATATATTTATATCGCAACGACGCACGGAACAAAGAGCAAAATGGTTTCCTCTACTAGATTGTAAAATGAATGGAAATTCAGTTTTATAGCTTTCTTTGAACACTTGGAGATAACGTTTATGAGGTTTAGTCGCCATAACGTGACGAGAAAAACTTAAAAACACCCGACACGGAACAATCATCGACAACTCGTTGAAATAATTATCTACCGACGCACACATTAATACGTCAATTAAATGCACTAAATGTGACGCTAGCAGAGTATAAACACGTGGCGTCAAACGGAGGAAGTCACAATCGCCGCGCGTAGCATACAAGGTTTCACCCATTCTGCACAGTCACGTGGCCAGCCTCGACTAATCAGCGTAGGCTTGATGTCTATTTGTCCGTGAAATACCACCAATCAGTATGCGGTAGGCCGATCAGCTGACTCACTATTCCGAGATCGCAACTATAGAGCTCACTGCCAAGCGAGTAACTTACAAAAACTTACACAAAAAAAACAAGGTTACGCAAATCACAAAAGCAATTACGACTTACGAGAGAATCTCCTTGAGAATAGAAATTATTTGCAGTTCCTTTTTCTTTTACAATGTATCACTGGGGACCGAAATTCGGAAGAAATAATAGTAATTAAGAAGATCGGAAGACGAGGTGAAAAATCGGAAAGTTTCCGAATAAATCGGAAGGGTTGGCAGGTATGCGCATGGTTGAAACACGCTCAAAAACGTGCACTTTTTGTGTTCCAACTGCTATAAAAAATATTAAAATATAAATTAAAGAATCCAAACCTACATGAACTAACGTAAAATAGAACGACGAAAATGTTGATGGCATTGGATTTTATGTAGGTCTATTGGTTACTTAACAAACAACCTTCAAACTCTAGTACACATAATACTTTGGTCGACAGTAGTTGGAATGTTTGAAAATCTTGTCAGTATTCAGCGAGCTACGGACTGAATTATAAAATTGTGGTGAACGCTGTTGGGTCGAGGTTTTTTGCTGTACTACTTCAGCAAAATTAAGCTCATTATGACATAAGCAAATTGAGAGAAAAACCTTGGACTTGTTAAGTAATGCCTCGGTGAAACCTAGGATTTTAAAAGTACTATGGTGCATGCACGTCATTCCCAACCAGTATTTTTTGCTTTCTAAATTTGCATCTTTCCTTATAATCCATAGCCTCACTTTAGATCTGCAACATCATTTTCTGCATTTTGATTGTAGTGTTTTACTATGGTGAGAAGTATTACGTTCTATCTTTGTGTCCTTGGCAGAAATTTCAGAATGATAAACAACACAATATTGTCAATACCATTTGGAAATATTATTTCTTGCAGCTGGTTCAAAATCACGAAAGTGCAGTATTTTGAAACTTCTGGGAATTATTATTATTGTTGTTGTTATTGTTGTGACATAAGATATTGGTTTTGTTTCTTCATGTTCAGTGCTTCTTACTGCTTTAAAACAGATATGTTACATGCCGGTATACGAAAAGTTGTTTAGTAACCAGGTAACATTTTTATTTCTTTTATTTTTACAGTGATTTGCATACGAAGAATAAAATTACAACTAATTCAAATGTTGAAATTCATGTATCTCCTTGGAGAGAAAATAGAATTGAATTGGGTGGTAGATAAAAGGGCCCACCTATAAGTTTTTCTGAAAGTGGTTTTATTGCCATAAAATATTGTTGATCATGAGACATACAAGTTGACCAGAAAACAGGTCCATTAAGTCAACTCCAAGCCTTTCAAGAATCCCATTTTAAAAGGGATGTAAAACCAATGACATTAACTATTAAGAAACCCATTACAAAAGATAAAGGTCTTTACTCTTGAAAATGGGTTCTATTACTTACTATCAGTCTAATATGACCGGGTGAGTTAGCCGTGGTCGTTAAGGCATGACTGCTGGCAGTCGCTCACATCCGGGAGGCGAGGAGGTTCGAATCCCCCCGCCGGCAACCTTGAAGATGGTCTTCTGTGGTTTCCCATCTTCCTTCCAGGCAAATGCCGGGGTTGGTCCCTAACTATAGGCCACAGCCGCTACCTTCCAACTCCTTGCCCTTACATTCAAACTTTCCTCCCCAACGGTACATGTAGCTCACCCATCGGGTGTCCGTCTCGAAGAAGCCACAAAACTGGCGAGCCGAACATGTCCTCGGACACTCCTGGCACTAAAAGCCATACGCTAAAAAAAAAGTCTAATATGGAGATCACCAAGCTTTAAAACAACATGAATTTAGAAAATTGCACCAAGTATACAATTTTAATGTCAAATAGCTTATCACTAGGGCCCAGATATTGATGCCCTAAAAAGTTTAAAAAATGCACTTAAAATTTTAAAAAAATGACTAATAAATGACCTAAAAATTTGAAAAATGCACTATAAAATGGAGAAAATGATCTTAATAAATAATAAAGTCACCAATAATCCAAAAATGACATCTTAAGCTCAAACTGAAAAATAAAATCCACAGCCTGCTTCCAGTCTCCGACCGGGTCAGGAATGGAATGAATGAAGCCCCCATCTAGCGGCGAGGATATGAACTGTGCCGGCTGCCGAGGCCTGACGCACTCCTCCGGGGCAATGATTAAATGAATGACAGATGAAATGAAATGATAGTGGAAAGTGTTGCTGGAATGAAATTTTGACAGGGAAAACCGGAGTACCTGGAGAAAAACCTGTCTGCCTCCGTTTTGTCCAGCACAGATCCCACATGGAGTGACCGGGATTTGAACCACGGACTCAGCGGTGAGAGGCCGGCGTGCTGCCGCCTAAGCCACGGAGGCTTCCTCAAACGGAAAAGTCAATCAAAATTGATTTCTAGCACTTAACAAAAGGTTTATGTTCATTTAAGTCTGAGTTGCGCTGCACTACGAATGTCATTGTGATGTTGTCAAATGTAAATGACGGTTTCAGCCAACAAGTTTTTACATCTCAAGAAACTGCGTTCAACCTCAACTGATGTGATCGGAGCGTACTTGAAGTGAGGAAGGTCGTTTGCTGCTAACTCGGAGAGACGTAACTCCCTCATATAAAGCCGTGACATGACTAAATTGGAAAAAAAGAAGACCTTAAAAGGCCGATTCCTCTAAAATATGACCCAAAAAATCTACAAAATTTGCTCTTAAAATGTAAAAATAGCAAAAAACGCAAAATAAAAATGACATATTTGAAGACGGGGTGGCCCGTCCAGAGTTTCTATGTACTTCAGCATTGTTTTAGACAGCTCAGTGAAAAGATGACATGTCGTCAACATCCGGGCCCTACTTATCACAGAAGTCACATTATATTGCAGTAAATTACTGGAACAGGAAAGAACATAGCCACCTTTGAAACTGCAAAACTTATAAAGCAAAAAAATAATGTACATAACAAAGAGAAAAAACCAAGACTCTACATTTAAATCCTTGAAACAGAAGTAAAAGAAAGAGGACATAATTTTGACAAATTAGACAAAGAAAACCCTGCAGCAATCATGGACAACTCAGAACACATAATATTAGATTTTCTAAATAACAATGGAGTCAACAAAAGAAAGACCGGTGAAATTATTCCAACTCTGAGATTTGCTGATTACATTGTCATCTTGGCTGATTCGCCAGAGGATTTGAATGATTTCTAAACGGTAGGGACTCTGTCTTGAGGAAAAATCATGATGAAAATCAATAGCAATACTTTAAACGAAGAGTTGCTCAAAATATTAAAGATCAGGGTAATTATTACTAATGATAACAACTTAGACTTTCACGGCCAGTGTTCATAGTTATGTACAAGTCACTGGGCTCGTAGACCACGGTCTCAACTTTTCACTGCATTCGGCATAATCAAGAGTTGGCTCCTTCTGTTAGTCAGCAGTGGACTGAGGTCCGGATCCACTGCTCGCCGTATATACGCGGTCGAAGGTGGGGGGGAATACCAGGCCCACATGGGGTCGACCACTGTAGTCGGAGCGTGCACCATACTCTGGCTGAGCAGCTTGGATGCAAGGTCCCATGCTCTAATCGGACCACACCGGGAACACTCGGCTCACAAGGTATGGTATATATATGGGGAGCAGCAAAGCTGGACCTCAGTCCATTGCTTATTAACGGAATGAGGAGACCCTTGATAATGCTGAACAAAGACTTCGGTGACAAATCAGGAGGAAAGTTCCTGCCTGGACCATGGCCGAACTTGTATATAGCTACAACAGAGTTAGTTAAGAATTTAAGTTTCAGCTTAATCCAACCTAATATGAGAATGGTATTTGTAGACATAACAAACATGTACACCAATGAACTTGGAAGGAAGAAATAATATAGATAAGAGGACATTTATGGCATTTGACAATTTAGAAAAAGCTATTGATAATGCCGATTGAAGCAAATTGTTTGACATTCTGAAATGGATTACAAAAATGTACAGAGATGGGGGTTGATGGCTACAATCTACACAGAAACCAGACTGCAGTTATTAGAATTGAAAGACATGTGAAAGAGGCTGTTAGTCAGGAAGGTATAAGGTAAGGCTGCAACTTATCACTCATACTTTTCAATCTATACATTGAACAAGCAATGAAGGAAAATGATAGAAATTTTTTAAGTAGCATTAAGGTTCACGGTGAAAATAGTTCTACTCTGAGATTTGCTGATAACATTGTTATCTTAGCCAATTCACCAGAGGATTTGAATGCATTTTTGAATGGTATGGATTCCATCTTGAGGAATGAATTCATGGTGAAAATCAACAATACCGTACGTAAAACAAAAATAATGGAATGTAGCCGAAAGAAATCAGAAACCCCTATTGACGTCAAATTGACAGATGGAAAGCTAAAGGAAGCAGGAGACTTCTGCTACTTAGGGAGCAAAATAACTAGTAATGGACAAAGCCAAGAGGAATAAAAAGTACGTTGGCTCAGGCAAGGAGAGCATTTCTACAGAAAAGGATATCAAATATAGATGTATAGGTAGATATACATTTTTGAAAGCCTTTGTCTGGAGCTTGGACTGTTGGCACAGCAGAAAAGCACGGAAGCATCTGAAATGTGGTGTTACAGGAGAATGATGAAAATCAGATGGTAGATAGAGTAACAAATAAAGAGGTATTAAGACGAGTGGTAGAGGAGAGATATTTCTAGCGACTGCTAATGAAGAGAAGAGACAGGATGGTAGGACACATACTAAGACACACAGGAATAGCAACCTTAGTTAAGGAAGGAAGGGTCAAGGACTAGAACTGTAGGGGTAGACCAAGGTTACAATATGTTAAACAAATTGTATCGGATGTAAGGTGTGGTAGCTACGTAGAGATGAAACGATTAGCTCAGGACAGGGAGGCATGGAGATCTGCATCAAACCAGTCAAAAGACTGAAGACTTAAACGCACAACATGGAGAACAGATTCCTTTTGCAGCCACTCCTCTGGAGCAGAGACACTACAGGTAACATGATTTCATTAGCAGTTTTTCTACTGTGAGCCCATTTCCCACCTACATTATAGTCATTAAATTTTATAAATTCCTAGCGTGAGGATAAATGTGTAAAGAAGCGAGTTCGAGCCCCTCTCTCGGCCATCCTGGACGTTGCTTTTCACAGTTTCCCACTTCCATTCCAGGTGAATACCAGGATGGTATCTTTCTTCAGGCCACAGCCACTACCTTCTCAATCCTAACCCCCATAACAAACACGTGATTACAGACACTGCACTAATACAGGTTATGAGACATCAGTAGGGCCCGGATAGTTATGTGCTTAACTTTTCAGAAATATGTATTTATTTATGTGCTTAAAAGTGGGAAAATATGGGATTAAGTTTCCAAAATATGTTCTTAAATTTGTACCATATTTATGTCCCCCAGTTACTCTAAAAATAGTTGAAACGTCCACAGTACAAATATTCCCGCTTAACAGACCGGGTCTTGCCTCAATTTCCGAATCCTACAATACTTCCTGCAGATGCCTGATACGGAATCATATATGTGCTGTTTTCGAATTTCGTTCTAAAGAATGGAAGAAAAAGTCACTTAAGAAACTTTCCTAGCACTGATTGTATTGTCTTATACTTGAGTGCGTAAATCAGATCTCACATCCTGCATTTCGGGAAGCAAACGTTGTGTTGACTCCTTTGAAGATGCACATTTCACGTGTTTCGCTGTCGCAACATGTTGCGTAACTTGTGAATGCATGTCTGCCGCTATGGGTTTCTCACAAATGTCGCAAATTAAAACAGTTCCATCAGATCTAAAAACGTCTCCGAACTCCCGCACTAAACGATTCAAAGTAACACATTTCGCATTTTTGGGACGCATCATATTCGTTGAAACGAGAACGCCACTGTCAGTATACTCACAAGCTTCGCAGACCACTGTGATTTCAACTAAAATTTCCCGTCAAGGTAAGGACTAGTGGAGGCTCAATGAGCCTGTTAACTCCAGCCCCCCTGCTGTACTTAATGACCGGGAAATCCCGGTCTTGAAATACTACTACAGTATGGAGACAATGGAGCACCGACGAAATAGAGAAGCCAATTACTGGAATTTCAAAGGGTCAAAAATGTGGGCAGGGGTCATCCAAGAAATAAAACATACAACCAAATATAGGAAATATGTGCTTATGAATAAATACGCCAGAATATGTATTTATTTATAAAAACTGTAAAAATATGTAAATAAATAGAAAATATTTAATTAAATAAAAAATATTTAAACACACAACTATCCGGGCCTTAAGACATCAGTAACTCGGGGCTGTCTCAAGGCCCTGAATGAAATAATAACTACTACCACTACACTTAAAATAAAGCACTATGTAATACCCGGCAATGATCACACAATACACTCAAGGCATTACGTCATTCCCCTGCCAAGCGGAGAGTCCAGCGCATGTCCTTGGGAGTAGCACAGACGGACTGAGCAAGCTACTAGCACGCGCCACTACAGAAACCACACACAGAGCCACAGTTTTGCATTTCTGCAAAGGCGATTTTCTCATGAACGGTACAAGCTACAGATGTATAAATACACAAGATCTACTGTAGTCACTGATCTCTATACATGGATCGCTGATGGAAGCTCTCCGCTGCACGAGAAAGTACGCCAGGTTGAGCGCGCGGTCCGCCATATTGGCGTACCCATTCTCGAGCCCTCCTTATGGGGAAGCAATGATAATCAAGTCAATTTTAAATCGTAATTAATGGTGCCTTGGAACAAATAAAAATATAGAGATATGTTCACTCATAGCATAAGGTCATTGGGATCACTGACACGTCATTCTGAGGTCAGTAAATCGCTGGAATAGCAATAAATATGAATGTATAATAATGGCTGACAAATATCAATTTAGGTGCTGAGTACACGCAATTAGCGATCAGTAACAGAGTAACGAGTGAAAAACAATTTCTGGAAACATTCTTGTAATGTATAGAGATGCATTCTTCAAATGATGTACCGGTACCTATAAACGTAGCTCACTATACGGGCCTAGATTCGACATATCGTAATCGGTGCTTGGTAATGCTTGGCAACAACAGCAACAACTCCATAAACCCATCCCCTCACTTCTCTCCCTCTCACCAACACTTCCCCCAAGTAATCCCAGCACTCTACATCAAATACTACAGCTTTTAATCACGCTAGCAGCACAATAAACTTAATAATAACGGGAAGTAGATCAAAGCCAAAAATGCACTTTAAGCCAAACCAATTTCACTCCTCAGCTCCACATTAAACTTAACACAACTAAAAACCTACTCAAAATATGCTCACCCCACCGTTTTACAACTATTAAGCGAACTATTCGCACCCAGAACCGAAAAATCCTGAAATGGGATCAAATTAAAAACGCAATAGCCTAGCCCGATCACGTCTGCTTCAGCACCACCACATATGTATATTTATCTTCACAATAACTTCAAAATTACGGCTAAGTGACCTACCTGCCTGAGAAGTAAAGGTATTACCGGCTTGCCTGGGATGATGGGTCTCCAAACCGGTACTTAAAACTAAGATTTTACGCTTTAAATAACCAAATTCAGCCCATTTTACAACTACAAGAAATACAAAATATTTACTGCCCGTATAAATACATGTATAACATCAAACTACCAGTAACCAATCGCAGAGCCGGATTCGCAATATTGCACTATGCGCTCGCTGCCATCTTGCTATACCTGTCATCGTCTATTCGGCTTACTGCTGCCTTAGCTACCAGCCATCCATCAGTGACTGTACTGTACTAGCACATGTAATTTTGTGCATGTGTTACCTTCCATCCTGTATAATAATTGACTCCAAGATCTGAGATAGGACTCCAAAATAGAACTCTCAACAGACTATTTGACCAATTCTTTCGTCATTATGCTGCACCACAAATCCAAGTACTGTATCAAGTGTTGAAGCATAGATAAAGAATGGTGAATTCATTGGAAAATAACAATTATTTGAGATTTTACTTGCTTGAATACGCTGCTAATGCTAAATTGTTTTCCTTTTTGTCTGATGAAGGGGCATTGATGCTTCGAAACAAGTAACATTTTAACTATGAACTTTTAACCCATGAATTGACAGGAATGGCTACCCAAACAAAATTATAATTCATAAAATTTTACCTACTTGACCTGATTTGACAATATGACAGTATTCCATATATTTTGTAATAAATTAGACATACAGTGAATCCTCACTATTTCGGGCTTCACTAATTCAGACAGGTTTTCATCGCCGCAGTACTGCGCCAGACATCATTCTCGCACCAAGGCCATCTATTGTAAAATGCCGATCGCATCCTCCTCCCTTTCCCTTCAGGGGCGGCCCCCCCAAACGGTTTTCAAAAATAGGAAAAAAAAATGAAAATGAGAAAGAGAAAGGCAGAAAAGAGAGAGGGAAAAGAGCAAAGGTTTGAATTGACAGTTCCAATTTTGACATCACAGGACCTGCCTGTGAGAGTGAGACCAGCCCTCCAGACCCCTTAGAAAATGAAGGAAACTTCTGCGAACTCCTTCGGTTTCGAGTCGAAAGCGGCGACGAAACTCTTCGTAGCCACCTTGAAAATGCATCAGCACGGGCTACGTATATTAGTAATAGAACACAAAATGGAAGGAAGGAAGGAAGGATGGAAGATTGTAGTTTTACGTGACCGTGAATCTTGTGATTATGAGCCACGGGACCTCCTTTTTACGTGGAATCCGAACCACAGGACATGGCATTTCACATCGAAAATCTCACATGCATTGACCGGGAATCGAACCCGGACCGATTAAGTGCTGTCATGAGGAAATCCAAGAAGACATTGTTCGGAAGGTGAAAGTAGCAGACATGTTTTCCGTCATGTTCGATGAGACATCACACATTTCCCTAAAAGAAAAGCTTGCATTGTCACTTCGCTACGTCCACGAAGAAAAGGTGCACGAAGATTTTTTGACATTTGCGGACGCCTACGAGACTATTAGGGAGGACGATATTCAAGGCGGGGAACCAAAATTGTCAGGCTTTGCTCTTGGTCACATTGTACAAGATCTCACTACAAAGCTCTCACTCGATCTTAAGCTTTGTGTTGGGGTAGGCACGGATAACTGTTCGGTGGTGTCATCGGAAACGAAAGGTGCAGTACAGAACTTTTGAAAGCGGCACCTTGCGGTTCTAGGTGTCCATGCTACAATCACGCCCTTAACAGCAGCTTAGCGAAAACTTCAAAAGTAGTGCCCACTCGAAATGGTACAGCATTGATGAAAAATACAATTAACTTTGCTAGATCATCTCCTACAAGATACAAAGTTTTTTTTGTCAGTTTTGGGCGAAGACTTTGGCAAACTGTGTGAAACGAGGTGGAGTGAAAATCATGATGGCCATTTACAGTTCGAGACACTCTTAGTTAAGATAATTCGAGCTTTAGAAATCATAGCAGAATGGGAGGACAGCGACACATCGAGTGCAGCCGAATCCCTCATTCAATCATTGTGTGATACGCAATTTGTGGTTTCAATGTTGTGTCTGTGCGACGTCCTAGGTAAAACCCGGCCTTTGAGCCTTCTTCTTCAGGGCGACTCATTGGACTCGGAGGTGGCTTCCGCGGGTGTCATGGACACCATCGAGGCACTTTCGATTGCACGTGAGAATGCTGAACCGTACTTCGAGATAATATTTTGCCGAAGAACTGGAGTTTGAGGTGGCGTTGCCCCGAAGAGCAGGCAGGAGGAAGCGGTCCAACGTTCCAGCTGACACTGACGCACCCGAAGGGTTCTACCGCCGAACTGTCTTCATTCCGCTGATCGAACATGTGGTGCAGGATCTCAAGGAACAATTTCCAAATTAATATTTGGCCGCATTCGACTTAAATTTGTTGATGCCTGCAATCTGCCTGGACAAACTGGCTGAAGAACCAACAGTGGTGCAAAGTTTGGAGGCTCATCAAGTATCAGCCTTTGCTAATTTCCGACGGGCGCCACTTGCAGGGAGAGTATGCTGTATGGAGACAGTGATGGTTGAGATTGAAGTCGGCAGGGAAGAAATTGCCATCAACTGCAATTGAGTCAGTGGTAGCTGCTTCTCAAAGCTTGACACCTACAGTCAAAACTCTCCTGCAGCTTTTGGCGACGTTGCCGGTGAGTAACGCCACTCCCGACATTGCCACGGCTGAAGGACTGGCTACATTATAGTACAAGATTTCATTATGATACAGTTTCTCCCACCAATCAGAGCTCAAGAAACAGTTGTGTGACCAATTAGGTAAGGATAGCATCGCACCTGCGCTGACATCCACAGCCTCCTACTTTATATTTCACTGGGTGGCTAGTGTCATAGTGGGGTATTTGCGGAGGCCATGGTCGAATACAAGGTATTCTCTGCATCCCATGCACTCTGTTCAGTACAGTGCATAAAACTGGCAGAATCTCGACAGATATTTATAAATATTTATGTTCCAACAAAAAATAATTATAGTTATCGCTGAACATAAACAGTCATATGCAACTCACCTATAACGGTAATTAAGACACTCATATGGAAATTATAAAACTCTCTTCGCTTGTTTTATAAACATACTCGTGTCTTAATTATTGCCACTATAGGCTCGTTGCATAATGTACTATTACGGTTGTAAACAACTCGCACATCAAGTAAATCTCCTTTCTTACTTCTGTCAGTCAATGTCAAAATACACTGCAAATATCGAAAGGCGATTAAGGTTACAGCATACTTTTAGTACGCATTGATATGAAGTACATCATACCTCATAGAACTTATCTGTATTGACATATAAATTAAAATACCAATGAATAGGTAAAATACTTTTATTCCACCTCAGTCAATACTATAAACTGAATAACATAATGGTACTTCGGATAACTAGTAGCCATCCTCAGCTTAAATCAAATTGTAATGACATTAAACTAATCTTAAACATTAACAATCTATAAATAAACATTAAGCACTAAAATAAAAATATTCACTACAAAATATTTAGCATCCGCTAAATAACCTTCTAAATATAAAAAGAAATTTGCTCAAAATAATGTAAGGGGGAAAAAAAACGTCAAACTGGATACTATTTGAAAAGTGGTTATAATCATGTCTCAAAGAGGTGCGCGCGGAGAATAGTTCCGTATCGAAGACCTGTCTAACAATACTACTCGCTGCAGCGTTTTTTTTTTTTTCTGTGATAAAAATAAAATAATCATAACAATAATTTCCCAAAATCTTCAACAACAATAAGACAAGCTTACGTGTGAATTGGTCAAGGTCACCCAACTACAAACAACATTGAAAAAATGCGGACATTTTCTCTACTGGGTTAAGTTGAGACTGAAAGCCTTGACGTTCAGTCATTTATTCCTAGGCCAATCATTACTGTCGGGGAAATACGTATAGATACTCGAGTTTAGAGGTCAATAAAACCTTTACCCTTAGTCTTACATAAGAACAACCTACACCAAAATTTTCCTTGTTTTATTTGTCGTTTAACGATATAGAGTAAATTTTTGCATTGTAGCTCGTTAAAATTTTATAGCAGATTGAACAAAAAAAGTACCGGTTTTTCTTACCAAGTTCACGGAGCGGTCACTTAGAAGGATCATTACGTTAAAAGTATTAATCGGATCGTAATGAAACTTTAATACGTCTTAAAGGAACTTATTGTTAATGCGTATATGAAGTTTTAATCTGATCGGACGTTTCTTTAAGTAGTTGTTGTGAATTTTGTAAAACATCTTTTTCTCGGGCCTGGGTGGTCATAGCAGTATGAAATATGGCTTGTTATGAGGCTCATAGCAATGCAAGGCTTAACGTAAAACTACATTTTATCTACTTTTGATAATTGCTTTTATATCGATTGATATTTAATCGGGTGGTTATGTGAGAAGAATGTATCGTAGCAAGCGACGGGAACGATGCGCTCGGTCGAGGAAACTCGTGCGACGTTGCCCAATACGCGCGCGTTCCAAGCCGTAAGGTCTGTGAATTTCTGTTGTTGTATTGGAATTTGTGTTAGGCTGGTATTACACTGCTAAAGAAATGTGTCAAATAAATGTTATCAAATATTTTATAAAACTGAACTTTTATCAAAGTTATACAAAGCAATTATCACACCATTACACTACATCAAATATTTTATCATAATTCAGCAAAATGGAAGAAGGACAGTTCCATGTTCACTTAACTATATTATGGTAGTTGAAATTCTGTGGTGGCAATACCGGTATATAAAAGAAACGGAAAGATAAAGCGAATGTCTTTGGGTTAAGCCATGGGTCGCTCACGTGACAAGGAAGATATTTTTTTATAAGAGTAAAATCTTGGTGAAGGAGCTGCAGTACGAGGACTTGAAAAATGACTAATTAAAATAAATTAAAAACCATACGTGAAATTGATGAATTATAATTAGGGATAGGAAAAATTCGCGATCGCGAATTTCGCGAATTATTAGATGAAGTAATACACAGATGGTAATGTGTTTTTATAACCCTAAAAATGGCAAACAAAATGGTTTTTGAAGTCGCGAAATTTCGCGAATTTCGCATGAAGACGCGAATTTCGCGAATTATGCATGAATTTCGCATGAAACCGCGAATTTTAGCTTTTTTTACAGTGTACTTCCGATAATTCGCGGCAATTAATGCACGAATTTCCGCGAAATATTGAAAACTGTGAATTATCTACAGTAATGTTTTTAAGCCTAGCAAAGAGAAAACTATTGGTTAAAAATATTGAAATGTATTTTATAAACATGCAAAAAAACTTTATAACATAGTATTGTAAGACACACTATGTGGATTTTACCAATATAAAAAACTAAGAAAAATGACTCATCACTTTTTGTTTCTTAGATGGTTTATTTTTTCTAATTTTAGATTGTACAATTCTGAAGAAAACAATATATGAGAACGAAAATTCATCTTGATTTTCTATATAAGAGATAAGTGTGACTATAGACACACTAGCTTGACTGTGGGAACTTTAGGGATTTCCTTTGCATCACTCCTGCATTCTATATGTACTGGATCCCAGTTTACCTCACCGACAGTCAAATTCCATACAATATCCTCATGTCTGAAACCATGATTGTCTTTATCGAAGTCTAACTACTGGATGTCACTTTCTTCTGCATCTTGCCATTCATCCTGGTTTTGCCCTAATGTCATCGTAGTGAGACCACCTTGCCCGTTTAAAATATCGTGGTCACAGAAGCTGACAAACTCTTGTTTTTGTGCGAGTGTAGTAGCGGTAATTTTCTCCCATGACATGACTGCATGGAGAGCATCCAACAAACACAGAAATATTGGAAACTTAACGGTAGATAGCGGGCCTCACTTTCTGCATACAGCGATCTCTAACAGTCTGGGAAGTCATCCTAGTTAGTCAACAGTACTTAGTTATTGAGGTTTTAAGGACCGGAACAGCAAGGTCATCTGCCCCTTCATCCTAGTACCTACGCGACGCATGGCGTCATATAGTCCGCCTTTCAGACATGAATATCTAGATGGCAAGTATCCAGATCAAAATGTGCCACTGTTTCCTGAACCTGTATTAACCAGGTGGTCTTCTTGGTTTCATTCTGTAGTGTGCAATTTATGAGTGAAGTAGTAGGGACTGATAACTCTGGTGTTGATTTTCTCAACAATGTTTCACCCGACGAAATACTTGAGATTCAAAGAATTTGGCACAGACATCACTGAACTCATCCCCTTATTAGAAGGCCACACATCCAACTGTTCACCTTCTTGATGGACATCTACGGAGAATTCAGCTGTTTCTGGAAAGTACGGTACCAACATTAAGGAGCAGTTGGAGGGTTGTGGAAATGTGTTAAAAAGAGGGAAAGTACATTCAGTTTTAGAAAATGCTGGGTCCCATGCTCTTGGAAAATTAATCAGCTTGAGATCCGTTGACCCTGGGAACAGGATTTACAAATGTGTGCGTTTGATCCAGCAGAAATAGTGCCAATGAACATCAATGAGGACACTGCAAAGAAAATTAAGAAGTTGCCGTTCTGTGGAACACTGGAAAAAAGTGAGGTGTTAAGAGGATACAAAGAACTGCAAACTTTAATCAATAAGCAGTTGCATGACAGGACCAAGACAGACACTGTTGGAGTTTTGCAAGGAATGACATTTGTATTTCCAAAGTTCTCATAATCTATGTTGAAAACCATTTGGATCCCCTGTTCAAACGCTGTGAACTTTTGTTTTTCCGTTTACACTAGCACGTTAAGTGATATGCGTCACCGTTTGTCACAAGAGAATTTGGATCTCTTCACTGAAGTATACTTTGAAGGATGACTGAAATGTGTTATGTTATGCATGTTATCCATGATATTTAAAAAAATTCCGCCTAAAATTTATGATTTTGAAAGTACCGAAAAGTGCACTTGAAACCACCGAATTTGCCACTTTAAAATACCGCTTTCTTCACTCTGAAATCACCGAAAAATTCCAATCTCTAATTATAATACAAAAATTATTATATATATTTGCCTCCGTGGTGTAGTGGTCAGAGTGCTTAGCTGCCACCCAGGAGGTCCGTGGTTCGATTCCCGGCTCTGCCACGAAATTTCAAAATTGGTATGAGGATTGGAACGGGGTCAACTCAGCCTCGGGTGCTCCAAATGAGTAGAGGGGGGTTCGATTCCCACCTCAGCCATCCTTGAAGTGGTTTTCGTGGTTTCCAACTTCGTCTCCAGGCAAATGCCGGGATGATACCTAACGTAAGGCCACGGCCGCCTCATTCCCTCTTCCTTGCCTATCCCTCCCAATCTTCCCATCCCTCATAAGATCCCTGTTCGCTTGCAGGTGAGGCAACCTGGGCGAAGTGCTGGTTACACACCCCAGTTGTATACCCGATCCCGAAGTTTCAAAATGGAGGCGGTAAATGTGAGATCCATCGCTTAGTCCGAGGGAATAGCCAACCCTGGAGGGTAATACGATTAAGAAAAAAAAATACACTATCATTCACGTCTATTTAACTTAACTATTTAATTCTTCTTTATATCCTGAAATATGCGTCCCTTATGTACAGCGCTAATAGCCTCTGCTAATTTTACCTACAAGTTAGAGAAACGTGTCTTATATTTCATTTTCGCAAGAAGTTAAACATTTCCCAACACCTTTTTTAATGAGGGCTTTGGACCTCCATTGGCAGGTTTAAAAATGGTGTGTCAGCTGAAAAGCTATTATTATAAGATTAATTGTTTGAAGTAATTTACACTTTGAGATTATAAGATTATAAAACTGCTCCCTTATTAACTGTCTGAAAAATCACTGCCCGATGAATCAGATGAACTGTCATTTAAGTTTATAACAAGTGGCTCAACAACGGGGACGTCTTCTGTTAGCCAATCCTTTTCCCAGTAATGTTTCTCTATTTTTTTGGTGTGTTCGATGCATTTTTTCCATAGCTCCGGTGTTACAGACCTCAAGACTTCTTCACAGAGATCTCGCATCACCTCCATTGATCTTCCTCTCTCTGCCTGGTTACTCATATTCACTTTAGCTATTTTATTTTTCACGTAGGACCAAACCAGCTCTATGGGGTTGAGCTCACAATGAGCAACTGGCAACCAGACGAGTTCGACGTCAGGACGAACATTCTTGATTATCTGTTCCAGCTTCATTTTAGGTGCCCTGAAGTGAGGTTTGGCGTGAACAATTAGCTCTGCTTTCGTCATACTTTCATACTTTTGGATTCTGGGAGGAAGAGGAATATCATTCATTGCAGCGGCACATCCCTTCACCGTGGCTATCGACCTTCCAATACACTTGGATACTATTTGCTAAACCCTCTTATCATTGTACTTTCTCTCTCGCATCTAAAAAAACATATTGCACTTATAATCATGGCAAATTCTTCCTCCGTTAACTGCGGATTAGCTGGCATCTTGATCGATGTGCAAACAATAGATAATACAGACAGTGATAGTTGCTGCTTGTTGCTAATGACTCAACGAAGAACAGAGGTCAGAGTTTGGTGTGCGTAGGAACGAGCGCGCAGCAACTGGCAACATTGCCAGGCTGCTGCGGTACTATCGCTGCCCTCAATGGTCCGATTAAATATCAATCCATATAAAATCGATAATCACAAGTAGATAAAATGTAGTTTTATGTTAAGCCTTGCATTGCTATGAGCCTCATAACAAGCCATATTTCATACTGCTATGACCACCCAGGCCCGAGAAAAAGTTGTTTTACAAAATTCACAACAACTATTTTAAGAAACGTCACATCAGATTAAAACTTCATATACGCGTTAACAATAAGTTCCTTTAAGACGTATTAAAGTTTCGTTACGATCAGATCAATACTTTTAACGTAATGATCTTTCTAAGTGAGCGCTCCGTAAACTTGGTAAGAAAAACCGGTACTTTTTTTGTTCAATCTGCTGTAAAATTTTAACGAGATACAATGCAAATATTTACTCTATATCGTTAAACGACAAATAAAACAAGGACATTTTTTGTGTAGGTTGTTCTTATGTAAGACTAAGGGTAAAGGTTTTATTGGCCTCTAAACTCGAGTATCTATACTTATTTCCCCGACAGTAGTCCTCAATGAAAGAGAAACTTGAACAGAAATTTAGGTGAAATAATTTTCTAATCCTGGCATCAATAAGTGCCTTCCTGTATGCTTCCTGACCATGTCATCCATTGCTGGAAACCACTGAACCTATTAGTAATAGGCTTGGCAACCTTCCTGTATCTTAATTTTTTTCTTTCTGAAATGCAAACTTGTATGTATAAGGTGTGTTCAAAAAGTAAAGAGCCGGAGGCTGGAATGCGCAAACCGGTGCCGACATCGGCTAATTGTGGCATGTGTAACGAGGTGTGGTTCCGACCAGAGCGTGTAAGGTCACAGCCCGTCGCTAGAGGGCACGCGTGCACGTCATGTGACGATACAAAGCGAGCAGCAGCATGTATCAATCGTTCAACCAAGACCAAGACAGTAGGTCAGTCGACATGCTTCCTGGTGTGGTTGAAGACTGTGGGGCACCCATTGGGCACACTTTCCGCAAGTGCAGTCGTTACTTCATGATGGTGTGCACACTTCCGACGCTCAATCCGACCACGGCGGCTATGGCGTTCACTGTCACTCGGCGGTCCTGGGTAATGAGTGCATCAACCAGCTGGACGTTGTCATCGGCAATTCAGAAGGGTGCCCTTACCGGGAATCATCGGCTAATGACACCCGTCCTTCCCTGAAGCGCTTGTGCCACGCCTTGACCCTTGCAAGGGACATGCAGTGTTCGCCGTACACTTGTGACATTCGCCGATGAATGTCCGTTCTTCCTACTCCTTCCGCTGTCAGAAACCGAACAACACCTCTTTGCGCTTCGTTTGACGCCTCCATGTCACTGTTCGCAATGCGACTGGCAGCGTTGGACGATTGATGCATGCTGCTGCTCGCTTTGTATCATCACGTGACGTGCACGCGTGCCCTCTAGTGACGGGCTGTGACCTTCCACGCTCTGGTCGGAACCTCAGCTCGTTACACACGCCACGATTAGCTGATGTCATCACCAGTTTGCGCATTACAGCCTCCAGCTCGTTACTTTTTGAACGCACCTTATACATGTATTGTACAACTGGTACCAATGGTGAGAAGCTCCTGGCCTAGGTAGTGGGAACATACCATCGAGGAAGTAACTAGGTGACCATGATTACTGGGCTTTTGGAAATGATGAGAAGAAAATTTCACAAGGCACTAACCTGAAAGCCTGGCTCCACCGAAAGGTTGTTGGCCAACAACAGACCCAGTTGATTTGTCATTCACATAAAAATTACCAGCTGTCATTTTGAGCTTCTCTGAAGCAAACTTGAGGTAACGTCTGGAAGGAAAGAAAAATCATGATACACAGCTACAAAGAAGCAACATTCTCTTTACTTTTGGGACTAGTTATTCCATAACTGCAGCATGATCTTGGAAGTTCCTAGGTACTACATCATAGGTAAAGCATGCCATCAAGGAGAGAAAGTCGGAAAAATAGAAAATACCAGGATCTCTAATAATGATGAGTAGGGCCCAGATTTTGATGAAAAGTCATTTTTTTTCTGAGTACACGGAGACGATGCTTAGTGATAATTAAGTGTATTCTACAATAAATATGTTAGATATATGGGGTTTTTAAAAGTCATCAAAATGCATTTTTCCTACATTTTCTAGAATAAAGTCATTTTCTAACATTTATGTGCATTTTAGGTCATTTTTCATGTGTTATAAGTTTATAGGTAATTTTTTTATTGAATATAGTTAAATGCTCATTTTGAAGTTATGTTTTTAGTATCTGTATTTTTGAACATGTCCGCGTTAACATTCTTGGACTAACCCATATACTGTAGTTCTGCAGTGCTCATCTGTTTTCATTACTTGTTTCTTATCTAAGCAGCTGATTTCATTTTTCTTGACGATGCATTTGAGTGTACAGTTTGCGTCACCGATTTCTTCACGTGCACGTGAGTACTGCATCAGTCTGAGAAAAGAAACGGGGTAATCCCATCAGCGCCATGTGGTTTGTGTCGAGTTGATATTTATTAGAAGTGTTGATAGCTCTGACGCAGCTCTGGCCTATGATCGTTCACTCAGTTACCCGGCAATTATAGGACTTTTAAGGTGTGTTTGTGTTGTAGGTGTGTGATGTTTTGTTGTGCAGTGCCACTGAAATGCCAAAACAAAAGCAGTCAACTGCAAGCCGTTCAAAACAGTATGTGTCAGATTTTGGTGAAAACATATTCTCAACTGATGGAACTATTTTGTTCTGTAAAGTGTGAGAAATTAAAGTCGCTGCAGATAAACGGTTCACCGTAAACAACATGTCGGGCGCGATAAACATTTGCGAGGTCTTGAAAATGTGGAAAAGAGGAAAGTGTCTCAATTACTGTTAAAAGAAACTGCTTCTACATCAAATAACAAGTCATCTTCCTTTTATAAAGAATTATGTCAAGTGTTTGTTATTGCTAATATTCCACTAGGAAAACTAAGCAATCCTAAATTAAGTGATTTCCTCGAACACCATACGGGTCATACTATTCCAGACGAATCAACATTGCGTATAAACTACCTATCAAAATGTTACGAAGACACGTTAAACCGAATACGTGAATGTGTGAATGGGGGAAAAAAAATAACGTATCAATTGAGAACACTAGAGATTCAGAGGGACCTGTTATGTAGGAAATGTAGTGATAGGGACCCTAGAAACAAACAGTCCGGGGCAAACCTTTCTGCTGACCTCAGAGGTTAACCACACTCAGATATGCAAACTGTTCGATAAATCCATGTGTTTAATATGGCCTAGGGGAATACAACATGAGAACATGCTCCTCTTCCTAGCAGATGCAGCACCTTACATGGTAATGGCAGCAAAATCTATCGAAGAATTTTACAATAAGATGGTGCATGTTACTTGTCTGGCCCATGCTTTTCATCGAATTGCAAAAGAGGTCCGGTCAAAATTTTACAGAAGTAGATACACTAGTTTCCACAGTAAAGAAAGTCTTTGTCAAAGCACCATCCCGCACTAAGTATTTCAAAGACAAGGCCCCTGCTGTAGCTTTGCCCCCCACACCAGTTTTAACACGCTGCGGTACCTGGTTGACTGCATGCATATACTATTGTGACAATTTCCAGGTAGTGAGAGAAGTAGTGAATGGCTTTGATAGGACAGATGCTAAGGCTAATGGGAGTGCACAGGGCCTGTTTTCTTATCCTCAAATGGCAGGTAAATTGGCTTGCATAAAATCAAATTTTTCATTTTTGCCAGAAACCATAACCTGCCTAGAAGAAAGTGGCATGCTATTGGCCAAGTCAATAGAGTTAGTCAGGAATGCTGAAGGTTGTATAAAACATGTAAAAGGTGAGATTGGGGACTCAGTCAGAAAATAAAATTTGTTTTGGACAAGAATAAAGGGTATCAGACAGTGTGTCAAATAGCCAGTATTTTGTCGGGAGAAGACTTCAGAATTGACATTTTTGAAGAGGATTTACAGCCAGTGATATAGTGTTTCTTAAATATGCTCCTATTACATCAGTGGAAGTGGAGAGAAGTTTCTCGAAATATAAAACAGTATTAGCTGACAACCGCCTTTCCTTCACCTTTGATAACTTGAGAATGACGATGGTGGTGTATTGCAAAGCTAACTAAGGTATGTTTATTTAGTAATATATTTTTTCACTTTGTGGTAGAAATGAAAATGACGTCTTGTTAATCTATTGATTAATAGTTTAGTAGTAATACACTAATTCCTCTAAGAATGTTTGTTATTCGAACCATTATTTGTACAAGACAATCATGAAATTGATCATTTTTAGTTTTTTTTATGATAATTTTTAGATCATTTTTTAAAATGAGGTCATGAGAATTTTAGGGGCATTTCATGGGTCATCTTTCGATAATTTTAAGGTCATCAACATCCGGGTCCTAATGATGAGCTTCCCTGGCAAAAGTATTCCTTGGAAAATCAGCTCCTTGATCTTTATACTCTGAATTTTCTTCAACATTTAGACAGACGAGCATGTTCCATTAAAACTTTCCGCTCTGAACAGAAGTGAGAGTATTTCTAACAGGTGTATGCTGTCATACTGTTTCAAGGTGAAATTGGCAGTGGTTTTCATGTCCCTATGAAGTTTTGAATACGTATGAGCATAGGAGGATTTTTATTACCGCATATACCCGAATGTAAGACGAGTTTTTTTTCCCACCTTTTGTGTTTTAAAAATTTGGGGTCGTCTTATATTCAGGGTATTTAATTATTTTTTTTTAAATTGTTTTATTATTTACAAAGTAGTATGTGGTGTTGGCATCTTGTAACTCACAACAAATCAATGTGTTAATGAAGATTAAAATATGGTTTGTTATGTTGAATTACCATGCATATACGAATAGCGTACATTTTGAGGTTAGGATTTATGTATACACGTCATTTTAAGCGGATAAATTATATGTTCGAAAGCATACGGAAATATGTTTTAAAGCAATCTTTGCAAGAACAACCAGTCAGTTTTACGAGCAGTAATTGAGTGATCAACGTATCTTAATTTAATAACGTCTCCCATTCTTGAACAAGCCGGCCCCGTGGTGTTGGGGTAGCGCGCCTGCCTCTCACCCGGAAGCCCCGGGTTCGATCCCCGGCTCCGTCAGGGATTTTTAAAACTGACGTGAGGGTTGGAATGGGGTGCACTCAGCCTCGTGAGGACAATTGAGTAGCTGTCTGACAGTGAGACAGCGCCCCGATCACAAATACCAAGATTAACGGCCGAGGGGTCCCGACGCGCTGATCACGCGTCACCCCAATATCTGCAGGCCAAATGGCTGGGCAGCGGTCGCTTGGTCGGCCTTAGCCCGTCATGGGCTGTATAGTGCCAGGGGTTGACTTTTTATTCTTGAACAAAGAAATTATAGAGTATGCCTTGGAAAAGCGGGCAGAGGGATTTCCGATAACACGAGACGTTATAAAAATGAAAGCACGACCTTGAGGGCATATATTGTGCAAGTTATGAGTTAGCGAGTATTTTTTTGAAAAAATCTGTAAGAGGTAGTTGATAACTAGGCCTCATCTTATATTCGGAGTCGTCTTACATTCGGGTATATACGGTATGTTATGAGTTTGGGGCACCAATAGACTTATATTATGTAAACCAGTGGTTCTGAACCCGCAGAAGTCTGCGGACCACTCAGCCTGAAATACACCTGATCAGTTGTAACCCTTCCTCAGCGCCTTCCCCATAAGAAGTTTCAAATATGTTGCCCGGGCGTGCGCTACTCTATTCCTTATTGTGGACCGGGCAACTGAAGTACACCTAGCATGAGAAGTAAGATGAAACATAAATACGTGTAACTTTACTTACTTGTCCATCCATCAACCTCATCGTCACTAGGAGGCGTGGGGGCGCAGCGGTCAAGCTGTTGGCCTCTCACCAAGGCCCTAGTTCGATTCCCGGTCAATGCATGTGAGATTTTCGAAGTGAATTGCCATGTCCTGTGTTCGGTTTCCACATAAAAAGGAGGTCCCGCGGCTCATGATCGCATGATTAACAGTCACGTAAAACTTAAAGCTTCCTTCCTTCCATCGTCACTACTTTCACTGCCAATTTCACTCGTATTATTATCGTCAACAGACTTATCTGAACTGATTATTGCACTGACAGTTCCGCGCGCGCCATGCTACCACTTGACAATACACGCAATAACTAAGTGTTATAAAACCTCACTTCTTGTACCGAAAGCATTATCGAGACAACAATATACCTATCTGCATTTCGTTCAACATAGTTTGTAAATAACACACAGCATTTCGATTAGTGAACGGCGGAGAGGAGAAAATTACACAAGAATGAAGCACTGTAAGAAAACGTTAATTTACGTAGCCAGTCGCCCACGCACCAATACAAAACTATGTAAATTAAGGTAGCCCGTCATCAATGTGTTAAGCAAAACAGTTTTTACAACGTATTATGTAATATTACTATTAATTAGTGTAAAGTACAACTTAATTACAAATTATTTAATAGATCAACATTCCTTTTTATAATACTGTACATAGGGCAGTGGTAGCAAAATTAAAAGTAGGAAAAGTTACGAGATTACCAGAAAAAAAATGGAAAGAAAGATTAAGGTCTGGAGACTAAAAGAAAAGGAGGTTGCAGAAGAGTTTAAGAAGGAAATGCAAGAACAGATACCAAGGACAGATATTACCCATGTGGAACAAGTGCAGAGAAAACATGTGGTAGAACATCAGGAAAGGAACGGAAAAAGGCGACAAAATGGAGGAATGATAGAGTGAAGGAAAAGGTAAGGGAGAAGAAGAAAACTTGGAAGGAATGGAAAACAAATAAAGACTGAAGAAAGTAGAGCAAAATATATAGAAGCAAACAGAGATTGCAAGAAAGTAATTGCAGAGGAAAAGAAGAAAAGCTGGGAAGAATTCACTCAGGAAATAAGGGAGGATTTAAATTGTGGAGAGAAATTATTATTTGGAATTATAAAAAGTAGAGGAAATGAAAAGGTGAACACTGGGTTCATGAAAAACAAAGAAGGTGAAATATTGACAAAACCAGAAGAGATAACGGACAGATGGAAAGAATATTTCAGCGAGCTGTTGAATGTGAGATGCCAGACATGCGGAGACGTTACGCAAACAGCCAAAACGGTGGAGGAAAAAATTGAAGAAGAACCAGACATTACTATGGCAGAAGTGGAATGGGCAGTTAGGAAGATGAAGACGGGGAAAGCTGTGGGAATCAACGAAGTGGCAATAGAAATTATCAAAGCGGCAGGACCAGTGGGACTGCAGTGGACATACAGACTTCTCAGGAGTGTGTGGAGAGAGAAGAAAGTTCCTAAGACTGGAAAAAGGAAATAATATTGCCAATATCCCTGAAAGGAGACAGGAAGGTGTGTGGTAACTACTGAGGAATCACCATCATATCGCATGTTGCCAAAGTAATGGAAAGAATCCTACAAAAAAGAATTAGAGTAAAGGTAGAAAACCAAATAGAGGAGGAGCAGTTTGGATTTAGAGGGGACAGGTCAACAGTGGAACCCATTTTCATTCTGAGACAGAACATTGAAAAGAGTAGGGAATATGGGAAGATATGGTAATGACTTTTATTGATCTAGAAAAAGGCCTATGATAGCATCCCTAGAACAAAAGTTTGAGAAAGCTTATCATATAGGGGGATAGGCAAGGAACTGAGAGACATGATAAAAGGAATGTGCATGGATTGCTACAGTAGTGGGAAGACTACAGTCGGGACATCGGAATGGTTTAAGATTGTCACTGGACTAAAGCAAGGAAGTGTGTTGTGACCATTATTGTTCTTAATGGTGATGGATGACATCATGAAGGCAGCAATGAAAGACTATAGTAGGGCAAAGATGAAGGTAATGTTGTTTGCAGACGATGTTGTGATCTGGGGCGTGGATGAGATGGAGGTACAAGAACAGTTAGACGTAATAAATTAAAAGATTGAGCAATGGGCATTGAAGATGAATGTGGAGAAGAGTAAAACAGTGATGGTGAGTAGAGGTAAGAAAGAAGGAAAAGGAGTAATCAAAGTAGGAGATTAGGAATTGGAAGTGGTGAAACACTTCAAATACTTGGGAAGTGAACTGACTGAAGATGGAAGACTAGATTTGGAAATTAGCAGAAGAATACAACTCAGAAGTGCTTTCTACCAACAGGTACGGGGACTAGTATGGAACAAGGATATACCAATTAAGGCTAAAGAAGTTATGCACAAAGCATATTATGTTCCTATAATGACAGATGCAGCAGAAACTTGGACAATGACTAAGAGGGATGAGAGCAGAGTACAGGCAGCTGAGATAAGATTCCTGAGAAGTATGGTCCAGAAAACGAGGTGAGACAGAGTGAGAAATGAAGATATACGGAAAGAACTGGGAGTACAGAAAATAAATTACAAACTGGAGCAAAACAGATTGAGATGGTTTGGACATGTCAAACGGATGAATGAAGTAAGGCTACCAAGACGAGCACTGGAACAACGGTTGACAGGGAAAGAGAGGACGAGGAAGACCAAGAATGCGTTGGATGGACTCGGTGAAGAATAGCATTAGTAAACGGAATCTGGATTGGAACACCGTGTCGGAAGAGGAATGGTGGAACGACAGAACAAAGTGGAGAGGAACCATACTTGCCCCCTCCCAGTGTCAGCTGGAAAAGGGGAAATGAAGATGATGATGATGAATACAGTATATAGCCTACATAATATAAAAAGGCTCAATTGCAAATTTATGTTCAAACAACAATTTTGTTTGAAAAGGACATTGGAAAATAATTTTACCTCAATGGTTTCCATAGTGTGCCTTTTGTGCATGACTTTCTTTGACAAGCTGAGGAATTCTAGGTGTTATGCTCTTGCTCACAGCTAACCTCAAATCACAGCTTACACATAGTCGATTTCTTCGTTTCTTTTTAATCAACAATAAAGGCGAGAATCCCTGCTCACACAAAAATGTTGTCGAATACACCACCAGATACCGCAAAGCTGCTTGCCAAATGTTTCGGTTAGATATGGCTTTTTTACACCACAACTCTTCTAGGTTTACACCTGATTCAAACAAGTCCTTGAAATTACTGTCATTTTGAAGTTCAATAACCTCATCTTGAATATTATCAGGGAGATCCTTGGGCATGACAATGAAAGGATTTCGAATCATTTCTTTTATAGCATGAGTCTCACTGCTACCATATTCAGGGAAATAACGAGCAAATTCATCCTTAAGAGTACTTAAGAGACTGAGTACGTGGAGTTGTACCATGTCTGTAACAGTGGCGTAGTACCCGTTGTCAGCAAGGGTTTTCAAAGTCGGGAAAGAATGAAAGTTTTTGTCTTCAACTTTGGCTATCCAGAGATCAATTTTACACAAAAACGCACAAAGATTGTCCTCAAATTCAAATATATTGCCAACATATTCAAACTTTTCGCTTCGAGAACCTTGAAGTTGTAAGTTCAGCTGGTTCAAATGGCCAAAAATACCTACTAGATATGAGAGTTGCAAGGCAAAAGTTGCTTCACACGATTGTTCGAAGGAATGCTGCATTTTTGTCTGTATAAAAATACTATTAGCTCTTCTTTCAACTCATATAAGCGTGCCAACATATTGCCTTTTGACAGCCAACGAACCTCAGTATGAAAAAGTACCGGTAGTGACTTGTGATCCGAGTCTAATGCTGCACACAAACTTTTTGAAAGTACGAGTGTTTAAAGCACGACTTTTAACAGCATTCACCATCTTTATGGCCAATTTCATTGTATTCGCCAAGTCTTCCCGCAACGTCTTTGATGCTAATGCTTGGTGATGAATTACGCAGTGCATCGTCATTGTTGAAGGGTTCTTCTCTTTCACCAACGTTGCTAAGCCTGAAGGGGATCCTAGCATAGCAGGGGGCCCATCGGTACAAAATCCAGCCAGTCTATTCCACTCTATGCCCTGCCTCTCAAAGTAATCAGAAATGATTTTCATGACATCTTCTCCTTTCGATGTTGTTTCCAACTTTTGGGACAATAACAGTTCTTCCTTGATTGCATTGTTATCTCCTAAATATCGGACAAAAACTAGCAACTGGCAGCATTGAGCAACGTCAGTACATTCACCACACTGCAAACTGAAATATGGAGACTTTTTAATTTCACAAACCAGCTGCACTTCAATGTCATTGGACATTGTATCGATCTGTGCCTTCACAGTATCGTTTGATAGGGGAATTTCTTGAATTTTCTTAAGAAGCTTCAACCCCTAAAACTTGTTCGACTGCTTTCATCAAACATGGCTTCAATAGGGTTTCACCAATAGTATGCGGTTTCTTTGCCTTGGCGATTAACTGTGAAACCTCAAATGAAGCTGCGAGAGCTTTTTCAGGATTCATATGCTGTACCAGTTTTCCCTAATTTCATCCTGAACTGTCTTTAAATGATGTAGTTTTGCAGGTTTTAAGGCTTCATTGCCGAGGACAGCAGCACAAATCACGCACTGGGGTCTAATCTCCTTATTTATCTCAATTGCTGTATATCCAAACTTGATATAATCACTGTCATATTTCCGCTTTGGAGCCATTTTCGACAGAAAAAGTACAAACACGCACAATAATATCCCGCAATATCAGTAAACACAACAAAAGCTACCGAAATTAATTGCACTGCTCTGAAAGGCTCACAGCTAGAGACTGAGCAAATGAGTTGCCGACTGCTGTCAGCCAGTGTGCACGTGACTGCGCAGCGCGCAAGGCATGAACAGTATCGGTAGGGGTTGTTTGCATCGAACAAAACCAATAATTACCTGAATAATTTTAATTAAAGGTTGTTGTCCGACTTTCTGGTTGCTTAATGTCGGTGAAAGTTTATTTGCCACAATTAAACAAAAATAAAAATTATTTTGTATCATATTCTAATAATACATATTTTCAAGATATTTCAATTCAAAACCTGATAGTCATCACCGCGGATACATTCAGACGATTCTTGTTCAACGGACATCGTTTTCAAAATCCCCATTTATTGGCCACTATTTTTTATACGTGCTGGTTTTCTCTTGCGGACCACTCCCGAGGCACTCGCGGACCACCGGTTAAGAACCTCTGATGTAAAGGTTCCAATGATGATCGCTTGATGATCGAAACTAGTCATCCAAGTTTATTAATTAATTTCATGTAATATTTCCTCCAGGTGTAGGGAATAACACCCATTACAATTAGAGTACAATAGTGTTGACCAACAGAAAACATTTAAATTTCAGACTTATAATATGAACACGGGCACCCCAAATCATTATTTGGGGGCTTGGAGGAAAGCATATGAGAAATAAAAAATAATGAAATTTATCTCACTGAATTGCATTCTATACAAAACACACAAACTTATGAAGATTTAAATGTAATGGCGTAAAACCAATACCCGTGGTATCTAAGTAATCGGTTGTGATGCTTTATTTTATGTGGCTTTGAGCTCAATGTATAAGGTATGGTCTATAAGAGAGAATCTCAAGAATGTATTTCCACCCCTTATTATTAATGCTGGATCTTCACCGAATACCTAATGCTGCATGATGTTCCATGGTCGATTGATGTGAGCATTACTTGAAGGTGTGATTAGAGTTTCATGAGCCCTTGGTTTGAGCCTCATTGTTGCTCTGGATGCTGATTGCTTTCTTTGGTTGAGAATTGTTGCCTGGTAGATAACGTATGGCTGTGACGGCCCCTGGTATTGGTTGTGATTTAGCGAAGTGTATTTTCATGGCTCAATCAGCAGTCATCCTGAGTATGTTTTTTCACTGGGTTGCTGTCAGCAGTCATCTTGAGTGTGTTTTTTCTCCAGGTTTTACCATACTCCTCCAGGAAAATGATAGGTTAGTACCTTATTTTAAAGTCCTGGTGCACCTAAGCCTAAACTCGAAGAATTACAGCTACACACACTACTATAGTCACTATTAAAACACAGGTTTTTAGACAAATTAAATTCGTCCAACTTCAGCCCAGAGTTCTGTATTGAGAGGGTTTGTTAATTAAGAAGAAATTTGTCCTACAATTTTTTAACCACGATTGTTCTCCAAGAGATTTTAATATTTTAACAACAGTTTTTTAACAAAGAAGTTTTATTTTTAAGGACATGAAAGTTTTCACTTCTAAAAGAATGCTTATCTACAAAATGTCAATTTCATCCTAATCACCCACAGTTAACATTTCATTCACTACTTTCTCCAATTAATTCCAAAATGATCTTATCCTGTTTGCACTATCTGATATTTTATTTACGTTAGATTGTGGCGAGGAAAGGTTTCATTTGAACCAGAAACAATTGTTCACAAAAGTTTTTATGACTAGTAATACAAGTGTTGAGCAGGTGGAGTAAATACACATACGTTGAATTGATCTATTGTCAATATGGAACAATTTTCTTAAGACCTAACCATGGTCTTTTTCAAAGCTTATCATAGATAGGGATTTAGCGACTAAACTTTCCTTAGCGGCAAAAAATATTTTTTCTCTATTGACAACATGGGAACCTAGCGATTTTAGAATACCAGTTGACGATTCTTTGAAAACCTGAGTTGGTAACATTGTAACGTGTTTTTCGAGGGGATTTTACGCCATTGGCATAAGTCAGTAGAAAGCCATTCTATATTTATTTACGCTGCAAATTGTTCAGCCAAGAGAATTTTTCATGTTAATTTATTATTATTATTATTAACTTATTATTATTATTATTATTAAGGTATTTTTGGAGCATTTTTATAAAATTATAAGCATACAGATAGGTTTTCTATGTCATAGAAGACACCATCAAGCAAATTATTACGAACGACATTATAATAGAAAATTATATGATTACGGAATTTTACGGAGTTTTGTCAGTTAGGGTATTATGAGAGAGATGACTCACTGGGAATTCGGATACAGGCTTATTCTTGTCAAGAAGCATGTCGCAAGCCTGGGTTGCAGCGTCAAGAAAAGGCGAAATAGTCTGGAACGGCAAACGACATCATCCGCGCGCCGTGTGTATTGAGCCTAAGGAGGGGAGTAGCGGGGTGGCACAGCCAATCAATGGAGACCACGTAAGGTGGAAGTCGGCACCGGAGTGGGGAGCCGACGAGTGGATATATCGTTTGCGCGCCGTGGAGCGGGGACAATCTGTGTAGAACTTAACCAGTATGGTTGCGCGTGTGAGTGGGTCCGAGGTTCCGTGGAGTAGAGGACTATCTTTGTAAAACTTAACCAGTGTGGTTGTACGAGTGTTTGGCTCCGATGTTCGGACCATTAAGTTATCAAATCTACCAGGATATCATCAACTAACGAAGAAGATGACGACGTCCAGGAGACAGTGGGAAGCTCTCTTCATCATCCAGTACGAGGGAAATGCTTCGGCAATTTCCAGTGGTTAGCGCGAATGACGCAGAACTACGCAATCTCTCGTTTCTCTTTGTTTTATATTCAGTATTCAGTAACTTCATAGCTTGGGAATAAGAATAAAATCAGTAATTTATCCGAATCCGTTTTCAGGTAATTTTCTAGCGGTAATATTCTAATCGCAACGCTCCAATTTAAATTTTAAACTTATTATTATGATTAATTTTGCACAGCCTCCGTGGCTTAGGCGGCAGCACGCCGGCCTCTCACCGCTGGGTCCGTGGTTCAAATCCCGGTCACTCCATGTGAGATCTGTGCTGGACAAAACGGAGGCAGACAGGTTTTTCTCCGGGTACTCCGGTTTTCCCTGTCAAAATTTCATTCCAGCAACACTCTCCACTATCATTTCATCTGTCATTCATTTAATCATTGCCCCAGAGGAGTGCGTCAGGCCTCGGCAGCCGGCACAGTTCATATCCTCGCCGCTAGATGGGGGGCTTCATTCATTCCATTCCCTGACCCGGTCGGAGACTGGAAGCAGGCTGTGGATTTTCATTATGATTAATTTTGCAATACTTGTTATATATAATAAATTCATTTCTTTTAACCATGCAATCTTTGCTTTCAGTAGGTAGCATTAGATATAGACCAATTCCTTCTCCTGATACAATTGTTTGTTGGGTTAATGATCAAATCATACCACGATCTGAGTGAATAGATTCTTGAAGGTGTTTTACCAGAGCTAGGTGTTGTTAAATACAAATTTAGATTTCAACATTGCGTTGAGGTCTTGGCGCCCATTAAAACAACATATCTTAGGCAGAGTAAATATTTCAAAGGGCAAGTAAGGATCAGTCAAAACGTTTCATTTGTACGCTCAACGTGGAGCAAAGCAAAAACCCGTTTCAACATTGGACAAAACTCGTTTGACTACGCCGACCGTTGGACCCTTCCAAAAATGAATAATAATAATAATATGAATGTTGTTGATTTTACGTTCCGTTGACCAGTGGTCGTGCGGATCAAAATAGTGATCCAGCCGTTTAGTTTATGTCACTCCAGTCTATTGGTATGACTGTTGGCCTTGAACATCTGTGTACCTTCCTTGCACCCCATCCCCTCTCTGACATGCAGTAGCCAGGTACCCTTGGCCGATGGGTGTGGCGTTATAAAGCAATTTATTCTTGTAGATCATAACCGTGATCCGTGCGACCACTAGCTTGACTTTTTTTTACTTCCTTCGTTTAATTAATACAGTGTCTAATCTCAGTTCCTGTGCATATATCTACTACGTTTTATGAGTTTATATTAATTATAGGTATATAAGTGCAAAATGGATGACTATCAGAATATAAATCAATGGCTGAATGAATCAGACAGTGAGGAAGATGGGAGTGCTTGGTATTGAGGGTGAGGACGAAGTTGAAGAAGACCACGTAGAAGTACATGCTGATAGTGGTGATGACAGTGTTTCTAGTGATGTATGTAGCTACCTGCATGTGACACTTGCTGTGATAAAAATAATATATTGTAAGAACTTCCCTGAGCACAGACTGCGAGTGAAGTGTAACATTTCCTCTGAATTTCTTGTAGCATTATAATTTGATATTTGATGCAATACAATGATCACACCTTTTGTTGCCTGGTCTCTTTATAAATGAACACTTAAGACTATATCAAGATAGACATACAATAGACTGTAAATCCAAAAAAACATTATGGAGTGCATTAGGCAAATATTAGCCACATCACAATGCCCGGTATTTGTTCAGGTATTTCTTATAAATGCATGTGTATTATATTGTCAAGAAATAAAGTTTTTAACAATGTATAATCATATTCATTAAATAAATAGCATAGAATAGCCTCAAATAACAAAGAAAATATGGATCACAATTGTGATCCGCGCAATCACCGGAGTGTTAAAGACCCCAGGGTGCCAGAATTTTGCCCCATCGGGGATCTTTAGTGTGCCGAGGATTGTTATAATAAAGAAAGTAAATGATACAACGAAACAGAAAAAATTAAATTAAATTTTAAAAACGTATGATTATATCACAAGACTGGGGCGGATTTGTGTGATCAATGAATACATTTGTTGTTGTTACCGGTAATTCATTTTAGGGGCTTGGCACATCTTGGTCACCAATCCCGTGTAGTTGGATGTGTGTTGAATTTGTCTAATAACCTGTATTTATGTGATGACTGTAGTAGTGTGTGTAGCTGTATTAGGGACGGGGATGGGGTAGGTGCCCCTGGACTTGAAATAAGGTAATTTCCTGGCATTTGCCTGGAGGGAGTGTGGAAAAACCTGGGGGAAAAACACACTCAGGATTGCCACTGTCAGCGCCGGGATTCAAACCTAAGATCTCTGGACTTGTTGCAGCTGCCATTGCGTCGTGGTGCAAGATTTAATGAGCATGGCTACGCCCCTGGACTCGACCAATGAAGTATAACCCATTTCAACACAGAACTATGAAGTGGTGGAGGAAATTGTACTTCCATTTATTGTTTCTGCCAATATCAAATGCATTTTGAATATATAATTTGGTGCACTTCAATGAAAGGACTATAACTAATTTCATCACAAAGCTTGCTGACCAACTTGTTGATGTTATGCCAAACACACAAACCTCTACTGGAGTTATAGACAGGCTAACAAAAAGGAATTTTATAGGAAGCATCCCATCTATAACGAAAATGTATGCAGCTAGGATATGCCATGTTTTCAGCTCCAAAAGTAAGAAATCAACTGAGAAAGCTTCGTGTAAACTTGCTACCCATGTAAACAATGACAATGTAGAGTTGCACTGTGTATGGGGCAATACTTTGAAATGTTTTACAAAAAGAAGCAGAATGATTAACAATAAATGGAAGTTCAAGATACAAAAAAAAAAAAAAAAAAAAAAAAAAGAGGTGCAAAATTCATTACAAAAATGTTTCACAGTGAAAATCAATTAATTTGAACAATATTGTGAACATTGATCGTTGGCATAACTTTTATCTTCTACGACTTTTACATAGTTGTAAGAAATGCAATATCAAGGGAAATTTTTTGACAATTTAATAACTTATGCATGCATAGTATTGTAGGATAGACCTATAAAATACAACTCCTTTCATAAAATTATGTTCCTTGGTTGTGTTGAGATAGATAGATAGATATTTAAGGGGTGGAACAGTAAGGTCATCTGCCCTTTGTCATCATCATAATCATCTTGCACAGTTTCCAGCCACTGGTCGGGTCTGTTTGGAACACAAGCCTCTCCAACTTCTTCTGTCTTCCCACCATCTCTCAGCCTCCACCCTTGTCCAGTCTTCTCCTCTCTTCTTCACGCTTTCTTCCACCCCCTTCAGCCACCTGTCTCTCGGTCTTCCTCTCGTTCTCTTTCCTTCCCACTTCGTCTCGTGTATCCTCCTGGGTATCCTCTTCTCCTCCATTCGTTTTACATGTCCATACCATCTAAGTCTAGATTTCTCTATACCATCCTGTAATGGTTCCTCCTTCATTAATTCTCTGGTCCTCTCATTTCTTATTCTGTCCATCTTTGTAGCTCCAATACTGCTTCAAAAGAACCTCATCTCACTGGTCTGTATTTTGCTCTTCTCCCTTCCTTTCATAACCCAGGTCTCCGAGGCATACGTCAGGATAGGGACATAGTACGTCCGATATATGAAACTTTTGCTGTTCTGAGGGACATCCTTGCTCCATAACATGCTTCTCACACTCCTCCGGAATGCTTCTGCCTGTCTCCCCCGAACATTTATTTCTCTATCGTTTCTTCCATCATCTTGTATCAGGCTTCCCAGATACTTGAAACTGTCCACTTTCTTCAGCTGTTCCCCACCAATTGTCATTCCTGTTGTGGTTCTTTCCTTCTTCCTTGTTGTGATCACCATCTCAATCTTATTTATGCTAAATTTCATCCCATATCCTTGTATTATTCCTTTCCACACGTCCAACTGTTCCTGTACCTCCTCCTTGTTTCCCCAAATCATCTGCAAACACCATTGCTTTCATCTTTCCTTCCCCAATTACTTGTGCCACTCGGGTCATTATGTCATCCATCACCACAATGAAAAGTAACGGTGACAGTGCACTTCCTTGTTTCAGGCCGTTTCTCTGTTCCAACCAGTCCAATCTCTCTCCTCCCACTTTCACACAGCTCACGCTTCCCTTGTACATCTCCTTTATCCTCCTTATAGTCCATTTTTCTACTCCTCTATCCTCCAGGGACTTCCATACTTTGTTTCTGCATACACTGTCATATGCTTTCTCAATGTCCAGGAAGGCCATCAGTAGATCTGTTCCATACTCATAGTGTTGTTCTTGTAACTGCCTTGCAGCAAAAATCAAATCCACTGTGGACCTTCCTGCTCTGAAGCCATGTTGTTCTTCCCTCCTCCCTCCTTCTATCCTTGTCCTAATTCTCCTTTCCAAAACGTTCTCAAACATCTTTGCACAATGACTCATCAGTGTTATTCCCCGATAGTTTCTGCATTCTGTTCTACTACCTTTCTTGAAGATCTGGACAATTATTCCCTTTTCCAGTCCATGCTGTCTTCATCACTCAGTACAACCATTGTATCCCCACCTCTCCTGCTGCTCTCACCATCTCCACACTCAACTCATCCACACCCGGTGCCTTCCCTCCTTTCATCTTCCTCACTGCATCTTCCACTTCTTTCCATGTTAAGTCCTTTTCTGTTTGCAGTCCATCTTCCTCTTCCCCGATTTCTTCCTCCTCGCCATGGTTTCCATTTGGGTTCAGAAGTTCTTCAAAATATTCTTTCCACATTTTCTTCAGTTCTTCCCTATTTTCTATCTCTTGTCCCCTTTTGTTCCCCATTCTAACATAATCCGTAGGATCCTTCCGCCTCTTATTTTTTTTACCATCCCATACAGGACCTTTTTTGTACCTTCACTATTCTCCTTCTCATCTTTGTCCACTCTTCCATCCACTTTCTTCTCTCCTCAGCCACTACTCTCTTTGCCTCGTTCTTTCTTACCTGGTACACTTCCCTTGTCTCTGCCATCCTATTTTGATACCACCTCCTAAAGGCTCTATTCTTTTCCCTTACTATATCTTTTGTCTCCTCATTCCACCATGGTGTTTCCTTCCACCTCTTCTTACTACTTGTCCTCCCACATACTGCTTCTGCTGCACCTACTAGTGTCTTCTTAAATCTAGGCCATTCCTCTTCCACCCCTCTTTCTTCATCTGTTGGAATTCCTTCCTTTACCATTTTGAGGTACTGGACCCTTCTATCTCCTTTCAGTTTCCATATCCTTATACGTCTTTCCTGGTTCTCAGTCCCTTTCTTCTCCTTAGTCCCTCTCAGGTTCATTACCAGCAATCGATGGTCGCTATCGAAGTTCTCCGATGGTATAACCTTGATGTCCGTGATGTTCTTATTTAATTCCTTCTCAAACAGCATATAGTCGACCACCGACTTCTGCCCTTTCTAACACCATCAAAATACAAATTTTGATATTTAAAAAAATCTAAAAGTGGATGCCTAAAGATGAAAAAATGCTTAATGTAAATTAAATAAAACCAATTACCAGAAAATTTAGATTGCTGGCCCTAACCCACTCTCCCCTATAAAGCAGGTGACGTGATCAGCAGTCACCACGTCATAGACTAAAATAAGATGGAACGTATCCTGCAGACCAAGGTGTCTTCGCAGATCAGCAAGATCCACACACTCAGTTAAAATGTGGAAAATGGTTGATAAGGCTCTATAGAGATAGATGAATGAATAAATACCTATGAAATTGACTGGATTTCAGCATTACAGTAGGCACTAAATGATCGCCCACTACCAAGTGTGTCAAAAGAGCTAACTGAATTTAAAACTTCCATGTTTTCTCTAGTGTTATGCTTGTTGCTCACGGTAAAATTTTCCTTCAAATTTATTGTACAATAATTTAATTTTATAAAATTTCTGTTGCTCATGGTCAAATTCAAGTTTTATAAAACCTTTGATAAAACTTTCCATAAAATAGGACATGTTCTATTCCGTAAAATTAATTTTGCGAAACGAACCAATCAGGGAAGCTGCCATGACTATGATGCTGGCGCCACGTGGTGAGAAGATTGTGAGGCTCGCTTGTAAACAAACACTTCGAAAATGGCAGGCTCCGGCTGGACTAAGGAAGCTGTTAGTGTTTTACTGGACGAGCACCAGAAATATCCGTGTTTGTATGGGGTTAAAACGCCCATATACCACAATAGAAATGCAAGAAGGGAGGCAGAAATCTCAATCGCCAAATATATTTCACAAATTCGACCGAACACAAGCCAGGCTGATGTGAAGGCGAAGATAAACGGGCTTCGTACTCACTTGCAGTCTCATTTCATGAGAAATGGCTTGCCTCATGTTTGTGTCCTGTCGAATAATTTTTTTTAAACTGCTTTCCTCCATTCTTAGAAAATTCCTATATGAATTCTGATCTTCTAATCTCAACTAATTTTCGACCAAGGACAGCATTCCTCTATTCTTCTCTTCTTTTCATCCATTCCCGAGTCCAGCACTTCCTAGCATTTCTTTTCTTCCTTTTTACCAATGTACGACATATAATTGAAGCTAAAGCAGCAATTTTTGCTTTATTTGTTGGAGTCATACTCTCAAACCAATGTGTGTTGAACAGCTGATTCTTGGTTCAGAAGTTTATCGGTAGATGGCGATCCTGATATATCCACGGATTTTATAAAATAATTTTACCGTGAACAACACCGCTTGCTTTCGTCAAATTTTTATAAAATTAGTTGTAAAATAAATTTTATGAAACATTTTACCGTGAGCAACGGCCATAAGTCTAATCAGCTTATGAATTATTTAGCATTTTCTTGAATAATAAAAAAAAGCTTCAATGACAGAAAAAGTTCAATTAACAACCATATTTCCACCCAACCATATAAGACATCATAGAGGAGAGACGAGTTCAAATGAAACTTTAAGTAAAACTACAAATAATGAATTCAATGTGTACTTACTCATCTTCACAGAAGATTGCCCCAGTGAGGGCATAAGGTGTTGAGCAGCCGACAAGGTCTAATGTTGAATCAATGTCTTTATCTTTGTACACGTGGACAGCTAGTACGGGTCCAAATAATTCTGTAGTCATGATCGGATCATGAGGATTACGACTCTCAATAATGGTTGGCTCGATGAAGTACCCAACACTGAAATATAGATGGAAACTCGTACAATGAACTATGACTAGGCTTACCTAAATACTAGACACAACAAAGCTTCTTCTTTCTTATCATCCTGCCATTAACATAACAAGTACCTGTTCAGCGAGGCATGCAATAGCTTTGGAAACATGTAATGCACGAAAATAATAAGTCTGGCATAGACACTTCTCCCCTCTTAAAAGAATAATATCTTGGTTAGAGGTTTCATCATCATGAAGCTAATGGTGTTGGCAAGTTCAGATCCTACAAGAAGATCAACTATTTTAAGCATGCTTGTGAACTTTGCAAACTGAAAGACTTGGCGACTTCCCCGACAGTTTATGTTACCAGAGTACAAAACATATAACATTAAAATTTCTGAAAATCTAAAGTAATCCTTATGATCCAAACATAGGAGAAAAAATATGAAAAGCAGTGACCTACCAGGTATGAACACTGTAGAAACACAGAAAAGATATCACAAGTAGTACAGAATTTTTGGAAGAAACGTACAGAGTAACTTTCGACAAAGAATGCATGGATTAGGAGATATAGAGCAGAATCTGAAACAAGTCCTACAATTTCGCCGTTCTTTTCGTGTGTAAAATCTTTTCCACAACTTTTTGAGAGTTGCAAACTTGGGTATACATAGCCCTAATGGGTCCAAACAACATACTAAAAAATCAGAGATATATCATGTTTTGGGAATTTGTCGTTTTTGACTGGCCTATTTGTATTACACAGATTTTATGAGGCATTGAGTGATGTGGTAGTGAGAGTTAACAATAAGTTTAATACATATCCACCAAACCTAATCTAAGCCTAGCTGAAGGGGATCTTCTGATGATTGCGTGATCAAAACATGTCATCCAATTAAATCCCTCCCCACTTTTTTTTGGTGAGCAAAAGTGTGTTAATTAAGTGATAAATAATTTGTGTAATATTTCATTCAGGTTAGGGTGTTAAAATATATATGTTACTCCTCACCCAATCTAATTGGGCACAATCTTATTGACTGACTGAAAAGCATTCTATTGATAAGACTCTTTTGGTTTGCCTATAGGTCTTCTGCCGGCCCCGTGGTGTTGGGAGAGTGTGTCTGCATTGCACCCCGAGGACCTGGGTTCGTTTCCCGGCTTCGTCAGGGATTTTAGACACTGTTGTGAGGGCTGGAACGGGGTGCAGTCAGCCTCGTGAGGACAATCAAGTAGCTGTCTGATTGTGAGGCAGCACCCCGGTCACGGAGATCAAGATTAACGGCCAAGGGGACCTGATGCGCTGACCACGCGTCACCCAATATGCAGGCCAAATGGCTGGGCAGCGGCCGATTGGTAGGCCTAGGCCTTTCATGGGCTGTAGCGCTACGGGTTCTCTTTTTTAATAGGTCTTCTTCCAGATACTTCTGTTCCAAAATAGGCTTTAGGTGTTCAGACTGATGCCATTTTCAAACCTGATCCCCTACAGTGTCAAGTACATTTCGATAAATCCCTACTAGGAGGCAAACTAAAGCATGTCTGATCTTGTCCCATCTGGTCTAATGTGTTCAGCCTGTTCCGATTCAACACGGAACTGTAAAATGGGTTGCCTACCCACCCGCAATAGGCTTGAAATCTGCTCGCAGCGCGCTAGCGACGGGGCTGAGTTTGATTTCACTGATTGCCGCCTTCTTATGCAGCATTGCAAAGTATTTTACTCTTTCAAAATATATTTACACAGGCTCCACAATAAGTTTGAATGATTTCTGTTTTAGAACTTGTTATTTTACACTTCTGTTAATGGTTTTTGCAGAGCATTTCTATGAAATAAAATTTTATTTTACAACATAGTTTATTACAACACAATGCATTTTTGTGTTGTATTTTATTTACAACACCATTTATTGCTTTTTAACCCAATACCACAAAACGAGATAAAATTTCGAAATGATTTGTTACAAAATTGAGTTTAATTAAGAATAAGTTTCAACGATTTCTATTTCAAAACTATTAACCTGTAACAATGTAAAATGATAGAATGACGAACACAGGCAGTTTAGTCGTACTTCATACTCCAGGACATCTTGGATGATTTTACATTGGCGGAGTTGAACAACATGCTTTTTCAACAAGATGGTCATCCAGCGCACTTCTCCAGACTAGTGAGAGAAGTTTTAAACCGTTTGTTTCCTGGCCAGGGGATAGGAATTGGCGGCTTTATAGAATTCCCACCACGTTCACCTGATCTGACCGTCCTGGATTTCTTCATTTAGGGCTACGTCAGGTCGAGAGTATTTTTAAGATCACCACAAACACCCGAAGAAATGGAGCTCGTCATTGCGGAAATTACTCCTCAGATGTTGTCGAACGAAAGAGAGAACTTCATGTGACGAGTGGCCCTCTGCTTGGAGAATGACGGATGCCACTTCGAACACCTTATGTAAATGTTCATTTGTAGTAGATGTAACGTCTGTGATAAATTAACTTTTTTTAGTCGCATCGAAGACTGATTACAATTTTGTAACAAATCATTTCCAAATTGTATCTCGTTTTGTGGTATTGGGTTGAAAAGCAATACATTGTGTTGTAAATAAAATACAACACAAAAATACATTGTGTTGTAATAAACTATGTTGAAAAATAAAATTTTATTTCATAGAAATGCTCTGCAAAAGCCATTAACAGAAGCGTAAAATAACAAGTTCTGAAACAGATATCGTTCAAACTTATTGTGAAGCCTGTGTAAATATATTTTGAAAGAGCAAAATACTTTGCAATGCTGCATAAGAAGGCGGCAATCAGTGAAATCGAACTCAGCCCCGTCGCTAGTGCGCTGCGAGCAGATTTCAAGCTGATTGCGTGTGGTTAGGCAACCCATTTTACAGTTCCATGTTGAATCGGAACACACTGTACATAACCTGGGCGACCTCTTCTTCGTTTCTTGGAACTGGCTGTTGTCCTTCGTAGTCAAGGTAGCAGCTTCTGGTCCATAGTTCCAGATGGGAAGCAAGCATCATTTACACAATGACACTTTAGACAGAATTGTAGAAATATGCAGATACTTGAACTGTGAATTTCTTGGGTAAATCCATTGTTTGTTTACACTGAGCATACAGTCGTTGAACATTATTTTTACTTTCGCACCATATCATGAGGTCTGCAAGCACCATTGAATTTGAATTCATATCTTTCTTCTTTACTTACGTGATGATTTCATCCATAATACTTATTAAGAGTAGAGGAGACAGGCAGCTTCCCTGCTGTATTCCACTTCTAGTCTCAAATCAGTCTGATCTTGTAGCTTGTACTTGGACACAACTCTTAGTTTCTTGGTAAGGTTGTTTCGTTTGCAGTGTCAATCATCCTCCTCCTCCTCTAGATTTGGTTCAATTTTTCTCTTGGCCTTTCCTAGTGGCACAGATCATAGATCATTATGTTTCAATAATTCTTACACTTTTCTTGAACACGGGGTATTCAGTATTTCTTTTAATCATCCGGTAAAACATTCTCTCTCTATATGATTTACATTCTTTTCTGGATAGTCTACTCTACTTCCATCCTGAAAATATTCAACACTTTATTTTGATGAAATTAAGTTGTTTCTGCTACCTCACTATTGCTGGTATTTTGTGTATGCTGAGCAGCTTATCAAAATAAGATTGGAATTCTCTCATCCTATGTGGGTGACTTGCCATCTCACCATTAATGCATTCAATGTTTGCCAGGCTATACCTTTTCTTAACTAGTATTTTATCTTGATAAAATTTCTGTTTCTTATCAATCTCTGGCAGATTGCAAGTTTTTTTTTTACATTATGAAGGGCTGTTTTTGCCTGGGTTCTCTCCTTTATAACTTGTCTGATGTTATTCTCCCACCAGGTGGTCTCTCTAGGTTTTATTTTAAGGCCTTGGCCACCTCCATCCCAATCATTTGAATTACAACTACACACATTAAAGCAGCCATCACATTAACACAGGTTATCAGACAAACTCCACACAAACACATCCCAAGTACATGGGGCTACATGGCCACATGACCAACTCTGTTGCCTTCTTAGTTTACATGAAATGGTGCTACCTAATTGCTTCCCATACTCGTAGGTACTCCAGTTATGATGGTAAGGTTATCGAACTAGGAACCATAAAATCATGGTTACATGGGATGTTGTTTGTCACTGTACATTTGGAATTAGGATTGTTTAGCCTGCTCACTTTGTGTGTCCTGGAGTGTACCCTTTGGGACAGTAGTCTGGCTTTGTGGGTAAGTAGATAGGCTGCTTGTCTTTGATTCAATAGGCTCCAGGTTTAATTCCCAGCTGGATTATAACTTCGCACTGTTAATTCTTTTAGCTCGGGGTGTGTGATGTCTGCTCATTTGAACCTTAACATGGCATGCAGGTTGCCCATGGCCATCAACTCGAAAGACCTGCATTAGGCCTCTTCAGAGACCACATCCCATCATTATAATTGAAGTGCTTCATTGTGAACTTAAGTGTTATATGTTTGAATCTCCACTGTGATGTAAATGTTATTTCCTTCTTTATACAGATATAAGCCTGTCAAGGTGCATTGCGTGTCATTTGACATCGGTTTCATGAAAGGACTGTCCCCAGTATATTCAGTTTATTCTCACATGCCCATAATCTGAACATTTCCTTGCAGCAAGGTACACTTTTCTTTATTACCCATGATAGAAGTATGGATGAGTGTAGCACCACTAAATGTGTCACCTTAAGTGTCTCTACTGAACTGGTTCTCAACCGGTGTGCCGTGATACTTCTGAGGGTTTATGATACTGTTAATAAAAGTAATAATAATTTCACTGAATATTTATTTTTAATAAAAGTCCAGAACAAACTTATTTAGAGGTTATTTATTGGTGTTACGCCTTACAACAAGTTTGAGTTATCAATGAGAAACTTGAGCCTGTTGCTTCTCACACAAAAGTTCAATTGTAGAGGATTTCAAGACAAACACACATGCATGTCCTCGTCAACTGAGAAACGTATCTCACGTTTCTAGTTTATGTTGGGTCATTGCTGAAAATCTCAGCTCCCACAAGTATGAGGTGCAAACATGCACCAGAGTAACTGCTTCCACTGTTATTACTGGGTACTCAATCTTTGCTAGCAACCAAAACTTGATAAGTGGTAGTTCACCAAGTTCTGTTGAAGTGTTGTAGGGTTAGCCTACTTAAATTTGAATGATTAAAAGTAGCTCCACTCTACTTCTAATAACCTAAGTTCAGGTAGTGGGGGTTGAACACCGAAGAGACGTGCACAACAAGAATTAACTTTAGCATCTAACTAAAATTGGGTAATTCTTTGAAATTAAATATTGACCTCTTTTAAAAATAGATATAATCTGTAGATGTCATACAGGCAAGGATTCTTGTCGTGTACAAGCTATTGGCCCTAGCACGCACACTGTGATATGGGGAAGATACATGTAACATTTAGCCTTGGATAAAAGGAACTGGAACAGATGAGTACCGTACCAATTATTTTGATGACTTCTCTAAATCTTTTAATTGTTTCAACACTTCATCAACCTCATTTCGACTAACTGAGGGTTCAACTCCACAGGCTTTTTCTTCTTCAATCATCCACTGTATCTTGACTGCCTTCTGCTTCAAATACGTCACCTTCTGATATTCGAGACCTATGCAGGCAGCAAGACAGTCCTCCTTTATATTCTCACAGTACCTATCCGTCAGCTTGCGCGTCACCCAGTGGAAATGGGACAGCCGTATGTTAAAAGAACCAAATTAAATGGACGAAACACACCATCAGCAGCTCTTGCTTCTATTCAGTATCCAGGACATGTCTCTTAATATCATTCACCAAACCAGAATGGAGAACTTCCATCAGAATAAAAGAAATAAAAATTCCTCAATAAACAAAATCAACCCGCAATCCTCCGTCGGCCTTCGTTCTCCTTGACGACTGGTCACTCGATCCTGCCACCTGCCTAGCTCTACTTCAAACCTCGCAAAAGCATCCCCAGTGGCCGGGTCAGTGAACTCGACCTAGGTAGTGGTTGAACACAAAATTGAGCAAGATACAATGGTTCTGTGAGTTGCTCAATTCTCCAGGCATGAACAGAATATAATACAGTAATCAATAAAAAAAGCTATCCTTGACACGAATCCTTGCAAATTTTAAATAACTGGAAAAATGAAATTATATAAACCAATGTAACTACTGATGATATAATGATACAAGACATTAAAAAAATCAACTCTTGAAGTATAATATACATATAATCAGGTTGGGGAATTGCGGGTTCGAACGCCCTTGTGACTTGGAACAGTCACAGTGTTCGGTCTGTCTGAAGTTCTGCAAGCTGCTCTTCTTCCTCCAGAGAAGGTCGGTGGTGAATTCTGGAGACATGGCATAAGAATTGCGCAGTCAGTCATACTTGGCAGTGGTGGAGGGAAAATACTGTGCCATGTTACTCTCAGGAACCATGAGGTGATTGAAATAAGTTACGAGGTTATGTCAACATGCGGATCTACGTCAAAAATAAGAGGAAACATCTTAACCCTTTTGCTTTCAAGCTCTCAGCTGATGGATGTGTCAAAACTGACAGCCATATTTACCACACTATGCACACAATTCTTTTAAAATTACATGGAAGGCACACCAATGAAGATATCAACATGAAAGATGGTAAACGTATAGAGTATATACCGCTTATTATTACTGTAAGTAAGTCATGTCTCTAAACCAAAAGGGTTTAATGTTAAAAAAAAATAAGAAATGTGAAATCAAAATTACAAGTTTCAGATTTTGAAAGTTTGAAAGTAATTCTAGAAAATGGTATTTACAGCCCAAGTTTGTTATTCATGTCAGTAGGAAGGCTATAATATAGATTACTAGCATAGTAAATATCAAGATTCTATGTGCATTAGATTCAAGGATAAATTAAAATGTTAAAATGATGTAACACTGAAAAATGTCAGCCATTTTGCATAAAACACAGATTTCTTATAAATAATATGTAGCACTCACCTATGAAGATATTATTGGATCATCATTATCCTCTACACTTTCAGATTCGGACAGAGTAACATCATCATCACTTGAATAATTATCAAGATAGTGATATCATCTTCAGCTAAATTAAGTCTTTCCGCAATGTCACACACGGCAAATAACTAGGCCTAATCTAACTGAACTATATCTAACACTTCACTATCACTATGCACCTAATTACCTAAGAAAACTATTTAAATAATGAACTAACACGTTAAATAAATATATTGCCTACGATATAACTTAATTTTACTGTATAATCACGTACGAAAACAAAAGAGAAATGAACGGAAGTTTGCCGGTGACCATGATGTCAACAAGATTCGGAACTCCAGTGAGCACATGTTTCAGACTCTAAGATTATCGATAAATACGGATAGTCGGAAGTTCCCGTGGAGTATAACGTGAGATACAACTATACTCTTCTTATTCCGTGCAAAAATGCTGCTATCTGGCGGGTAAATAATGAACTAATAATAAAAAAGACGGGTAACGACGGATCGTTACCCTGTCAGTTTTCGCAGGACCCGTGAGTACCAATAGATCGTTACCTTGAAAGCAAAAGGGTTAAGAATTTTGTTTTCCATGTGTGATTTCCATATTCCAAGTTTCTTTTACTGGTAAGTTTTTTGTTAGACAACAGCACATTTTTTCTTTTCCTTGCATACACTCGTTCAGGTAATTTAAATGGCCTAAAAAATCAGGCAAATAGGCTACTTTCCACACCACTCCTAGTCATTTAACTGAGCTGCAAAGTCTGGCTTTTCAACATTGAACATACTTAATAGCTCTTTTCTCAACTCAAAAAATCTTTCCAGGACTCAACCTTTTGACAACAAGCAGATCTCAAAAGTGTCATGTCGAGATCACACTTCATGGCACAATAGTTTGATGAGTCTTGCTTTCGAGCCCTATATGAAATTTACAATGTTAACGACAGAGTCTAAAATGCTTTTCAATTATGTTGGAATAGCCTTCAGCAACAGAGCCTCACGATGTATGAAGCAATGTGTTGCACCTATGCTCGGGAAATCTTGTTTCAGTCTTGCAACAAATCCTTTGAATCTTCCAGTCCTTGCTGGTGCACCATCTGTGCAAACAGAAAGACAAGTTTTCCAGGACATCTCGTTTTGTTCCAAGCTGCCGGATATAGAATTATACACATCTGAACCAGTTGACGGTGAGGGCAGTTCATTACACGAAAGGAGTTGTTCAGTAGTGAAAATGCACGACTGTTGCATAGTTTTTCATGGACATTGCACAGGTTATCTGAAGACATGTCATCAATTTGCCGGGAAATAGTATCGTTTGACAATGGAACCAAGGATATTTTCTTCTTGGTGCCACCACCTAACATCAATTTCACTATTTCCTTGCCTGCGAGAAAAAATACGTCTTCTACATAGTATGGATCTGCAATTTTTTTCGCTACTATTTGGGCAACTTCATCTGGCCACTTGTGTTTTTTCAGAAATAGTTGCTCTCCATACCACAGCTTTTGCTTGCTTTTTTTCTGATGACAACAATCGACTAAAATAGTTATCCTTCCCAGATAAATGACCATGTTTGCTATTCCAAATGTCTCTTCAATTTAGATTTGTTGCATAGCTTTTCTCCACACAAGACACATTTGGTATCAAGACAGTTTTCAGGTCCACTGAACATAAAACCAAAGTTTAAATCATTCTCCTGGTACTTACAAAATGTGCCAGTAGGGTGCACTATTTTCAAAAGACTTACCGGTTCGTACTCACTTTTGTTACTGTTATTTGTTTCTGTCACTGCCTCAACTTCAACTTTTTTCCTTTTAATCAAACCCTTACTGAAAAATTAACACATTTACCGGACAATACATACACATGTGAAACTAAATATCAACCTCAAAATATGCCAGAAACAAACTGCGTGTCTACAAACAATCGAAGGTGAAGGCACTAAACGGAGGCTCTCGCCCCCTCTCACATTGTTGCCAACTCGTACTTAAGTGTGCCGCAGGAAATTGCTACATTGGATAGTGTGCCGTGAACAAAAAGAGGTTGAGAACCGCTGCTCTACAGCATAGTTGGCTAAACATCACCCATACACCTGAAAGGTCATGGGTTCGAGAAAACTCCAATAATTTTTTAAACCATCTCTTGGCAGTGATATGGGAATAGAATAGCCAATCAGCACGTGGTAGTAGGGTGATAAAATATCCCACTTGTGTTGACCGACTCAAGAGCAATTCTGTTAATTAAAAGACAAACAGACAAAAATTAATGTTGGCTCATTATACCCCCATTCGGGATAAATACAAAGTTTCACCTGAAAGTTCAAAATGTTCAGACAGAAAGCTTACCAAGTTTCATCACAGGATCATAAGAGTAAAGGAAGGTCATATCCCCATCACTGAAGAACAGAAAGCAAAGTGGGATGGCCTTGCCCTCTAAATCATTAATATTGCAGTAAATTACACTAACTCGAAGTTCTGTGAAGAATAAAGCACTTCCTGAATGACTGTACCAATTCACTCCTTATCACAAAAAAGCCATTATAGTGTAAACATACTGGAAACATTTGAATATGAAGTCTGGGTAATTACCTTTTATCACATTTTCCTCCTGCGAGCAAGGTCAAATCTTCTGTGCTTGAAACTCTACCAATTGCTTCTGACAGACGTGTAAAGGAGTTCGCATCAATTACAGCACCAATAAAATTCTCATACTGACATGGGTCACCCATTTTCAGCTCATCCCTTATCAACAACAATTCGTGTTTGATCTGTACATTAAAAAGAGAAAATAAGGAAATGTTAAGCGAGTAAAATGTACTTTCCAACAGATGATTACAGGTATTAATGAACTACATTAGCTTACCTGAGGCCACAAAGACTCCGGCACATACATCCGCGAGCAGGCCGAGCACTTCTGACCACAATATTCAAATGCTGATCGGATAGTAGCGAGTGCGACAGTACACGGATCAGCTGATGGGTGTACAAAGTGGTAATTTTTACCACCACACTCACCAATCAAGCGGGGATACATTCTGTATTTATCTACATTTTGTCCAACCTTCTTCCATATGGTGTTGAAGGTTCTAAAAGGAAATAAATATATTCATTAGTCAAAATAACACTGCAACTAAATATTTAGAATACTAATGTAGATAAAATTCTTTAAAGCTACTGAAAGGAAAAAGCTAAATGTAAACAGAAAAGAAGGTAACACAGAAATAAAAACCACACATTCTTTGGGAAGTATGTTGAAGAGTGTTTACTCAAAGAGGATGGAGAAATATACATGGTATACACAAAATGGGTCATCTGCTATCCCAACACACTCAAAGAGCACATGTACGGTCTCTCAAACAAAGAATGAGCACACTCTTGGTAACTGTTTTGGCCAAGTCCCAATGGTGGGTTTTACACAATAATCTTTACACAATTATTAGAAGGTAATTCTAATTTCTTCGAGTTTTGGCTCTGGGCTCAAGAACTAAACAAGAAATTAAGGGGGAAAAAACAAAACAGTGCAGTTACCAAAAGGCATACACATTCTTTGTTTAAACAACTATACATCACTACATTCTATTCTTTATAATAAGCTATTAACTAATATTTAACAACCCCAAAAGACCAGTGGTTTGGTACATTTCCTGACACCAAACAAATGCTTTACTGCAGAATCTTCCTGTGACTACAATATATACGAAGCTATCTACAACGGCCATCAGTAACAGGTAAGTTAAGTGTCACATCCTAATACAGACCCTACCATAACACAGGGAGAACTAAGGCAAGCCAGCCCAGCCTGTCCATCTCTTTTTAACCCAAATAATTTAGGAATGGAATAATACTTAACCGTTATTCCAAGGCACTGGTATAATACACCTCACCAAGGCACTGGTATGGTACACCTCACGAAGACATTGGTATGGTATACCTCACCAAGGCACTGATATGGTAACACTCACCAAGGCACTGGTATGGTAACATTCACCAAGGCACTGTTATGGTAACACTCACCAAGGCACTGGTATGGTACACCTCACCAAGGCACTGGTATGGTACACCTCACCAAGACACTGGTATGATACATCTCACCAAGGCACTGATATGGTAACACTCACCAAGGCACTGATATGGTAACACTCACCAAGGCACTGGTATGGTAACATTCACCAAGGCACTGTTATGGTAACACTCACCAAGGCACTGGTATGGTAACACTCACCAAGGCACTGGTATGGTACACCTCACCAAGACACTGGTATGGTACACCTCACCAAGACACTGGTATGGTACCACTCACCAAGGCACTGGTATGGTACACCTCACCAAGACACTGGTATGATACACCTCACCAAGACACCGGTATGGTACACCTCACCAAGACACTGGTATGGTACACCTCACCAAGACACTGGTATGATACACCTCACCAAGACACTGGTGTGGTACACCTCACCAAGACACTGGTATGATACACCTCACCAAGACACTGGACCTCACCAAGACACTGGTAAGGTACACCTCACCAAGACACTGGTAAGGTACACCTCACCAAGACACTGGTATGGCACACCTAACCATGACACTGGTACCCACCTCACCATGTCACTGGTATGGCACACCACACCAAAACACTGGTATGGTACACCTCACCAGGACACTGGTATGGTAAACCTCACCTAGACACTGGTATGGTATACCTCACCAAGACACTGGTATGGTACACCTCACCAAGACACTGGTAAGGTACACCTCACCAAGACAGTGGTAAGGTACACCTCGCCAAGACACTGGTATGGCACATCACACCATGACACTGGTATACCACATCACCAAGTCACTGGTATGGTACACCACACCAAGACACTGGTATGGCACACCACACCAAAACACTGGTATGATACACCTCAATGCACACTGCTATGGTATACCTCATCATGACACTAGTATGGTATACATTACCAAGACACTGGTATGGTACACCTCACCTAGACACTGGTATGGTATACCTCACCAAGACACTGGTAAGGTACACCTCGCCAAGACACTGGTATGGTACACCTTGCCAAGACACTGGTATGGTACACCTCGCCAAGACACTGGTATGGTACACCTTGCCAAGACACTGGTATGGTATACATCACCAGGATGCTGCTAATGGTATGGTACACCTCACCAAGACTTTGGTGTGGTGCACCTCACCTAGACACTGGTATGGCACACCTCCACGAGTCACTGGAATGGCACACCACACCAAAATGCAGGCATGGTGTTTATTTATTTCATAAATTTAAGCTTTTAGTTTAACGCGACCGTCAATCTCGAGATCATGAGCCACGGGACCTCCTTTTTACGTGGAATCCGAACCACAGGACATGGCATTTCACTTTGAAAATCTCACATGCATTGACCGGGAATCGAACCCGGACCGCCTTGGTGAGAGGCATACAGCTAGACCGCTGAGCCACCACGCCCCCTTTATTTATTTTATGTCTTCAGTAGTTGCGAAGTTAGGGCTCATGGCCCTCTCTTATATTTAACCAGGGGAAGATGACCTCGTAGTTCCACCCGTTAAAACAACAACAACAACAACTAACACTTAACCATGCAATATGGTACCAGTACATATGAGACAATTTTTTAAATACAAAAATTAATTATGATGATAAATAAGGAGTAAATTAATTATGTTAATACTAATCATCATCATCATGTTAATACTAATATTAATGAAAAAGGCATATGAATAATAATAATTATAATAATAAAAATAATAATCAGAACGTCACAGACCTTTCTATAATATCCTAAATATAATCCTAGCTCAGTCATGTGTCCATCATCCATCACCATTCACACGGGGCAATAAGAAGTATTCAACAGGTCATCTTGGCATGCGGCCTTAAATTTCCTTATTGTTATAGAATTTCTGATATTGGCAGGAGTTGAATTCCTTAGTCGAGACGCAGCTACAGCAAAAGAGCAGTTGAACATAGATGAGCGATTGATGGGGATGGCGAGGGAAATTTTGATAACATGTAAGTGCGTGCTTTTAGGCAGAAATCGATGGATGTCAACAAATGAAATTTACGGCGTTCATTTGGTTTAAGCCAAGAAAGAGTACGGTAGCTTTGGGTTATGTGGGCATCGTGTCTTAAGATTAAAAGCAAACAGAAGACAAGAGTTCAATGCTTATTGGAGTTTCATTGTTTGTCCACGAGTTGCATCAACGAGAACGATGTCACAGTAGTCTAGAATTGGTAGTATTAGTGCCTGTATGAGTTTAATCTTAATGTCTAGTGCATGTTACGTGTATTTCTTATACGTGGTGTCCAGTCGAGAGTTTCAGTTAAGGTTAACCCAAGGTTCCTTACTTCTTTACTAAAGAGAATGGTGATTGTATTCAGTGTTACTGGAGGCACAACATAGTTTATTTTTTAAATGAGTTTAGTAATTTATGAGAGCCGATGATGATAGTTTGCATCTTCTTAGGATTGAGGAGGAGAGAGTTGTCGCCGGTGTATACACTAAGTTGATGGAAATCAGTGTTTATATCCCTTATTGTATTTGATATATCGTTGATACTACTGTAGTGTGGCTATATATTTGGAGAACATCTGCATGAAGATTATATTTATTATATAAGGTGTGTTCAAATTTAACGAGCCGGAGGCATAATTACAGAAACCAGTACCTGTATGTTAGAAGTATTGGCCCTGGCTGTTGAGGCACGTATCCCACTGTGACACGAGGCAGTGAATGGCTGTCTCATAAAAATCCCTGGGCTGCGATGTGAACCAGTTCCGCACGTACAGCTGGACGTCGACGTCCGAGGTGAATCGTTGGCCCCGCAGAGTCCTCTTCAGGGGACCAAACATGGCGTAATCACAGGGAGAGAGGTCTGGACTGTATGGAGGGTGGCCAAGAACCTCCCATTTGAATTTCTGCAAGAGTGCCGTGACTGTGTTGGCCGTATGAGGTCGTGCATTGTCGTGGAGCAGAATGACCCCATGGGTGAGATTGCCTGGTCGTTTTGTTTTGATCGCTTGGCGAAGGGTGGTTAAGGTTTGCGAATAACGCTGGGCTGGGCATTCACTGTTGTCCCGTGCGGCATGAAGTGTATCAGAAGGGGGCATCTTGGTCAAAGAAGAACGTCAGCATTACCTTTCCTGCACTCGTGTGGATGGCCTTGCCTTTTTTGGGTGGTGGTGACCCTGGATGCTTCCACTGGAGGCTTTGTCGTTGGGATTCAGGTTCGAAATGATGACACCATAACTCATCTCCAGCCACCACTCGTGCCAGGAACCCATTCCCTTACCTCACATAGCGCTGCAGATGACCAAGACAGTGAGCCATTCGACATGCTTCCTGGTGTGGTTGAAGACTGTGGGGCACCCATTGGGCACACACTTTGCGCAAATGCAGTCGTTCCTTCATGATGGTGTGCACACTTCCGACACTCAATCCGACCACGGCGGCTATGGCGTTCACTGTCACTCGGCGGTCCTGGGTAATGAGTGCATCAACCAGCTGAACGTTGTTATCGGTAATGCAGGGGGGAGGGTGCCCCAGACCGGGCATCATCGGCTAACGACACCCGTCCTTCCCTGAAGCGCTTGTGCCACGCCTTGCCCTTGCAAGGGACATGCAGTGTTCGCCGTACACTTGTGACATTCGGCAATGAATGTCCCCCTACTCCTTCCGCTGTCAGAAGCCGAAAACACCTCTTTGCTCTTCGTTTGACGCCTCCATGTCACTGTTTGCAATGCGACTGGCAGCGTTGGACGATTGATGCATGCTGCTGCTTGCTTTGTATCGTCACGTGACGTGCCCTCTAGCGACGGGCTGTGACCTTCCACGCTCTGGTCGGAACCACACCTTGTTACACACGCCACGATTAGCCGATGTTGTCACCGGTTTGCGCATTCCAGCCTCCGGCTCGTTACTTTTTGAACGCACCTTATAGTTATGGAGGAGATATCGTTGATATAAAGCATGAAAAGTAGGGGCCCAAGGACTGAACCTTGGGGGGTTCCTGCCTTTTTCTGACACCACTGTGAGGTGGTGTCCTGTACAATCACACGCTGATATCGACCCGTTAGTTAAGCAGAGAAAAATTTTATGGCTTCGGTCCCAAGAAGGGATATTTAGCTTTAATAGGGTCGGGATATCTATGGTGTCAAATGCTCTGCTGAAATCGAGGAGTGTGAGTATTGTTACTTGTCTTTGGTCCATTGCATGTCTAATGTCATCAATCAACTTAAGTGAGGAAGTAGCTGTGCTGTTGACCTTCTTGAAACCAGACTGAAGTGGGTCAAGTAGAGAGTGAGTGTTCAAATATTCCAGGATTTGAGTTTGTACTAAACTTTCCAGCACTTTGGAGAGAGCAGGGAGAATAGATACAGCGCGGTAGTCAGACGGTAGCAGTGGGAATGGTATCTTAGGAAGAGGGATCACGTTGGCGTATTTCCGGATCGAAGGCAATGTGCCATTGTTTAAACAATAATTTAAAATGTGCATGAGAACGGGGAGAACAGCACCAATAATGTTATGTATAAATTTTATAGGTACATCATCAATCCCACTCGCCTGGGATCTAATGGAATACAACACACTCTTAACTTCATTAGTTATTAATTATTAAATGCAAAGCTGTGTCGATCTGGTGGTGAAAATGATGGGCCGTGGTCACCGCTGGCAGAGATATCTGGGATGGATTGAGTATCTGCTTCCGTGAAATACGCATTTAGCTCGTCTAGTGGAGTGTCAGGTACAGGAAGTTGCTCCTGGTTTATTCCTATGCCCAAAGCAAGAGTTGTTTCCACACTCTAATCGTGTTTAGTCGGCAGGCCATATCACGAACATACTTAATTTGGTTCCGAAGTACTCTGTAGTTTTCAAAATCATTTCGTAGACCAGAACGTTTGTATTGTCTGAAAAGATTATCACTACGGGACATCATTTTCTTGACTTCCGGAGTTAATCACGGCTTAGGTTTACGAGAAATCCTTATCATTCTCCTGGCTGCATGTTTGTTGTATAGTGCATGTATTAATGAGTTAAACTTTTTTACTTTTTCGTCAATGTCATCCAGTCTCAATATGTCGTTCCATGGAAGACTAGAGGCGTCATATTTCAGTTGGACCGGATCTATGTCCTTTATATTTCTGCATGTACTTTCGAACGCGGAGTGAATAAGCTAAGTATATTAAGTCATGGGTGGATATAGCCGGCACTGGTATTTGACCACGAGTTACTACTTTCTGTGGGTTATTTGTTATGATGAGATCAATTAGTGTATGTGATGTGTACCTTACTGTGCTTACGACGTTAGTTGGCTCAAGCAGAAGTGTAGTCATTTCACAGGAGGATAATAGATCTCGAAGTTTCTTTGTTTTGTAGGTCTTAGTAAGTTGGTGTTAAAACCTCCTAAAATAATGACATGTTCATAAGAAGGCAGTAAATTAAGCAGACTAGTTTCAAACTTGGAAATGTACGATACAGTAGGTGGGCGATAGACAATACCTATCAATACCTTTCAGCTCACTCAATGTTACCTCAACAAACATGAACTCTGTCCTCAGTAACTAGACGGACGATGATGAACAAATAACCTTGCTTTTCAGATCATCTCTGCAATCATCCTATCGGTTCGATCATGGCGATGGAGATATATCCTTCAAGTTGAACCACACAATTTGGAAGTGATTCAGACAACCAACTCGCAGTTATTCCTATTATATGAACATTTGTTTTCATAGAATATTGCTTGAATCTCATCTGTGTGTGCTGGTAAGCTTTGGCTCTTCAGATGGCAGCAATGTAAGGCTCTAGGACAGGTAGAAAATAAGTGTTTTAACTCAGCACCTGCATGCGCTGGTGAAAGTGGAGGAAGGGGAGAATTTCTATTCTTTGTGCCTCGGTCATTGCCCGAGGGTGAATCGGCTCTTACGCGGGCAGCAGAACTATTTTGAAATGGCATGCTGACAAGATCAAGAACTTACCGTACCTGTACCTTGACTTCCTGATGAATCTAACAGGTGACTGCCTAAATACTAAAATCACACACTCAAACTTAATATAACTTCTAGTACACATGTCTATGAACATTCCAGTTCTTTCACCTAACCGATTTATATGCGACTTTAGTTCCGCTGGTGTGTTGATTTATAATTTTCTGCCATTGTTGAGGTGGACAATAATTAAACCGTCTTGTGCGGATACATTACATAATGCCCAAAAGTCCCGTGCCTTTTTAAAAATGTCCTTCCTAGTTGCAGAACAGTAAGTGATTCAGTTATTAATAATGATGTGCCTTTCAGCAACCGCTTGGCACACCAAACACGATCACATTGGTGGTATCGTAGGAATTTAATTATTATAGGCCTACTCCCTGAGGCCACTATTCCTGCAGCAGTTCTTGGCTGGCGACCCAGTCTGTGACATCGGTCTATGCTGTCAATTTGCAGAGTCACATTCAGTTTCCCCGCGAGTGTGTCTAAGGCTTTCGCGTAGACGTAGTTGTTCGGAGTCTCACGTTTCTACTACTATATTGTTCGTCCTCATCTTGTTGGATGTCCTGCTTCACGAGATGCTCCTGGACCTCTCCCTTCATCTCGTCCAGTTCTGCAGTAATTACTTCTCTGAAGTCCTTAAAGTCTGACGCGAGAACATTCAGGGTGTCGCTGGGGTTGGTAGCACTGATCGTAAAAGCCTCCATGGCTTGTTCCAAGACAGCGATTTTCAAATTTACCCACACGCTCGTTTACTGCCTTTAAGGTATTTTTTTCCTAGTCAGCACTTAAATAACGCTTGTTAAAATGAACTAGCACACTGAGGATACTAATAAATAAAACTTAACTGGCTGTTTTGGCTGGTAACTTGTGGAGCACTTTTACACTCGGTATGCAATGGGCACCATCTTCTACGCATGGTACACTAAGACAAAGCTATGGTATGGTACGGTACACCTCATCAAGACACTGGTATGGTACACCTCATCAAGACACTGGTACGGTACACCTCATCAAGACACTGGTACGGTACACCTCATCAAGACACTGGTATGGTACACCAAGATGCTGATAATGATATGGCACACCTCACCAAAACACTGGTATGGTAAACCTCACCAAGATGCTGGTATGGTACACCTCACCAAGATGCTGGTATAGTATACCTCACCAAGATGCTGGTATGGTATACTTCACCAAGATGCTGGTATGGTATACCTCACCAAGATGCTGATAATGATATGGCACACCTCACCAAAACACTGGTATGGTAAACCTCACCAAGATGCTGGTATGGTACACCTCACCAAGATGCTGGTATAGTACACCTCACCAAGATGCTGGTATGGTATACTTCACCAAGATGCTGGTATGGTATACCTCACCAAGATGCTGGTATAGTATACCTCACCAAGATGCTGGTATGGTATACTTTACCAAGATGCTGGCATGGTATGGTACACCTCACCAAGATGCTGGCATGGTATGGTACACCTCACCAAGATGCTGGCATGGTATGGTACACCTTACCAAGATGCTGGCATGGTATGGTACACCTCACCAAGATGCTGGTATGGTACACTTCACCAAGATGCTGGCAATGGTATGGTACACCTCACCAAGATGCTGGCATGGTATGGTGCGCTTCACCAAGATGTTGGCATGGTATGGTACACTTCGCTGCCTCAAATTGTGTCTATTACAAAATAAATGACCTCTTCCTGCAGAAGTGTAGAATGAAATATCTGAGAAGGAAGTATTTTCCACACAAGGTGTATCAGTATTTTGTCACATGACAACAGAATACCCTAAATGGTCACAGACTTGACATCATGTAACCTTTAAATTTGACCCCACAACTACAGTACTGTTTCCTACATGGAACCTTCTCATATTTTAATGACGAAAGCATAAGCTGGTGGTATACTTCATTGTGCCTGTATCATTGAATCCATTCTCACACAGCTATCCTGACCCTCAACTCTATTTCTGGCTAACTATCGGATGTGGAAGGTAAGAACAGTACAAGCTATGACCTGAAAGAATTATAATAAATTCTCAGCAATCATTGGAGATTAATTATATCTTGAAACTCTCTCTTGATTGCTAGCTATACAAGTGTTGGTTGTTAATGAGCCCAGTGACATCTCTGCGGCAAGCCAAACAACTACATGAAGTGATCAGGAGCTACTGTCTGTCAAATATGAACCAACTACTGTATTCTGAAAGACAGCTCAGAGTACCATTACACATGAGAAGTTTCAATGCAGAACTTCCAGTCACATATGAATTGAAATACAAGATTTCAATTTCTGCAACATATCTTCAATTTAATGATATACTTGTGGATCATGCTATGTTTCTCATGTGGTCAGACCACACCAATTGCAGAAGAGTATCAAGATAGTCATACAAACCTGACAGAGCCTGTGAAGTTTATAGCAGCCAGATCCTTCGACGCAGTAATTACATCTCCAAACACGGGTCCATCAGAAGGTACAAAATTGACAACACCAGGAGGCAATCCTGCCTCTCTCATAATCTTGAATATGGTCCAATTTGATAAGATAGCTGTATCTGAGGGCTTCCATAATACACAATTTCCCTGTAATGGAACAATAAGTTCTCAAGGTCAATCTCAACATTGATGAAGAATTATTTACATAAAGAAAGATTTTAGAATTGAAATTCAGTCTTTGTTTCCTGCTCTTCCCCATCTACATCTCTTTATATGTGGTGTGTGTGTAGACATTCTGACTATTTAATTCTTTCTTTGGTCACATACAATATAACTCAACATAGTGTTGTTAGGAAGAAAGTCCTTTGGAGAAACTGCTTTAAACACCTTCATACATGCTAAAATATGGAATAATACACAGGGCTAATGACCAATCTGTCCCTAGTCCCTAAATGAAGCAACAACACATCTAGGTCAGTATTAATGAATTACTAGATAGATAAAGCACATGAGGATTGTATAAAACAGAATTTCTGTAACTCATGCAATGAACAGATTGGTGTAAAAATTCGCTACATTGGATCAAAATTAAATATTGTGTTTCATGGTCCTCAAGCGTAGTTTACAAATACATATGAGGAGTAATTCATAAGTCAAAGAAACTATTTTGTTATTATTATTATTATTATTTAGTGAAATTAACTACAGTATATAAATTGGAAAGTAAGTTACATGACCTTCGTAATGTTGCCACTCATGGGGTATGAAAGCAGGAATCTGCGGAAGAGGACAAGGTCAAATAGAACATTTTGAAATCATAGTTTTATTCTCGTACTACCGGATTAACATCATAATCTTTGACAATTTGTTGATAAAATTTTTCGTCTATTCAATACTTTTCATTTACATAATAATATATTAAAACTGGTACATGATTCGAGTGATGCTATTCACCCTCAGCCAGATACACTTGACAAAAACATTATACAAAACAGTTGAAAACAACATATAATCCATTAGGATACCTTGTTTGAAGACCTTTCATTATTTAACTGTTGCAACCAATATTGCAAATCTAAATAACATAAAAATGGCATGCCTATAATTAACATCTTAAATCTAACATTTTTAAGTCATTGTTTTATTCTCGTACAATCTGTTTAACACCCAGTCAAATTATACTTTTCAGTCGGTCAACGAGCTTACATACACTATATATATATACAGTAGGTTGGTCCTTTAGTTTTGGCAACTATGTTATACATTGACAAATAACATACCTACAGTACACGGTTGGTTCCAAGCTTCATAGGCCCTCGGTGTGGTCTCCAGCATTGCGTAGAATGTGTTCCCAGTGACGCGGAAGCCGTTGGATTCCGTTGGCACTGCCCAATCTAACGATGGTGCGAAGAGAGCGGGCGGCAGCCTGCACAACGTCAATTGTGGGATAGCGGTTACAGAGTAGTGGCTCCTTCACCTTCAGGATGAGATCAAAGTCACAAGGACTTCAATCCGGAGAGTAGGGGGGATGATAGAGCACCTCCCAGCCCCAGAAATTCAACAATGTACACACACCACCTGCTGTGTGTGCCCTAGCATTGTCATGCACAACGATGGGCGGAGTATCCATGTGGTGTTGCCGTTTCCTTCTCAGAGCTGCTAGGAGATGGTCTTGCAGAAACAAACGATAGTACGCGCCGCATTAACGGTTAGCCCTGGGGGAACGGTATGTTTTATGATCACACCTTCCCAATCATAGGCAAGAATCAACATTACCTTCACATTGGTGGGGGTTTGTCGAACTGTTTGTTTTAGTGGTGATTCGTGGTGCCGCCACTCGTTCGATTTGCGTTTCAACCGTGGTTCATAAGATTTGGCCCACATCTCGTCAATGGTTATGATACCTACGCTGTAAGAAGTCCTCTTCTTTGTGCTCATATTGGTGCAAGTGCTTACGAGAAGCGTCACATCGCAGCCATTTCTGCATGTCGGTTAAGTCATGCGGAACCCATTTTGATACAATATTCCGCATTTTCAGGCAGTCCTCCAGGATGTGGAGGACAATCAAATGCGCTAGTCCTGTATCTTGCCCTAATACGCGAAACGTTACGTTCTGATCCGCTTCCACTAACGCGGACACCATCTGAACATTTTCATCACTTACTGGTGGTGACCAGATTGAGGCATGTCCTCCGCACGTTCCCACCCTTCTTGAAAGGATGCAACCCATTTTGCTACCGTTCTGTAAGGTAACACAACTGCACCGTGTGCAGTCCTTGGTAACACTGTGGAGCCGTGCGACCTCTAGCCCACTGAATTTTTATCCACGTTCTCTGCTCCTGCTTGGAAAACATTGTGACCGTCTTTCACGAGCGCTTGCTCACAACTACTCATCTGCACGTGACCACTGCACACGAACGGGAGAGGGGACGGGCAAGGTCATGTGCTCCGAGGGAGGGGATGCAGGTTAGCAACCTTTGTTAACAATGACAGAGCCCAACACCGTTGCAACACGGAGCAGCAGCATAAATAATAAAAATAACAAATAACCCCTGGCACTACAGCCCGTGAAGGGCCTAGGCCTACCAAGCGACCGCTGCCCAGCCATTTGGCCTGCAGGTATTGGGGTGACGCGTGATCAGCGCATCGGGTCCCCTCGGCCGTTAATCTTAGTTTTCATGATCGGAGCGCTGCCTCACTGTCAGACAGCTATTCAATTGTCCTCACGAGGCCGAGTGCACCCTGTTCCAGCCCTCACGCCAGTTTCTAAAATCCATGACGGAGCTGGGAATCGAACCCGGGGCCTCCGGGTGAGAGGCAGGCGCGCTACTCCAACACCACGGGGCCGGCACGGAGCAGCAGCATGGTTGCCAAAAATAAAAAAAACCAACCTTTGTATATGTAAAATACTAGCCCTGAAAAATATTACATGTACTGTATTAATATTACCACTGATAAAAAGGAGGGAATTTTAGGACCAGTGATAATATTAATACATGTAATGTTTTTCAGGACTAGTGTTATTTATAGGCCTAAATAGTGTGCACCCGCCCAATCAAATTGGGCAAAAAGCGTGTTGACCAACTGAAAAGTATAGATTGACAATTTATACAGGCAACACTGAGAAAAATGGCTTCGAAACTTCACTTAACCTTTTGCACTCCTATGTTGAGTGGGGTTCGACATTAAAATACTTAACTTCCGCTCTGATGTCGAGTCCCACACAACATGAAGACAGCTTGTACTCACAGCGCTTGTATGACTTCTGTGCTGAAGTCCAGTACTGTGCAGCCATCTAGTGGTCACCGAGAGAACACCTTTCCCAATTTACTATAGTTTGCGGGAAGTGTAATGAATTTTCAACCTTCGTTATTCTCGAATGTTTATGAGAGTTTTAGTGATGATAAAGATTTAAAATGTAAACATGCCCTCTGCTTCATCTTCGTTCACGGAACTGGATATTTTAGAACAGTTAGTCGACAGTAATAGTTACGATGATGAACCAACACTGATGTAGAAATATAACAATTATATTTTGTGTTAGATTGTTTTGCAGTGTTCACTTCCTACTGCTGTTCATAATGCAGAAATTAATTAGGAGTGGAGCAGGAAGCATACGCTAAGGGTAATGGAGTTCAATAGGTTAACATCCAATAGTCATATAACAGTGTGAAATCACCATTTTATTCTTGTACAACCTATTTAACAGTATTTGTTGACGCATCACCTCTTGACGAGGGTTGATATGTGTTGATGGTTAACATCCTTCAAATTAGTCACCCATGTTGTCCACGGTGGTTTGCCATCTATGGTGAAGACTGACAATCCATTGGCTGAAAGGCTATTTTGATGTACGCTAATCACCTTTGATTACCTCCATTACACACCGTTGTCAACAGACGATATTGGGATCATGCTCATGTCCAGATCGGTGCACTCAGACCCTACCTGGGGGCAACATTACCAAGGTCATGTAACATACTTTCCAATGTATATGGTTAATTTCGTGTGTTGACACACTGTTGGGATATAAATAATAGTTGCCATGACTTATGAATTGCCCCTCATATGTACTAGATACCCGTCCCAGCTTCACAAGGGAGCAGTTAACGGGATAAACACGTTTTAATTTTTTAGAGTCTGATGTACGACGACGTATATTTGGTATCCTTCTCCGCACGATGGGTTATAAAATATGCTTTTATGTTACAATTACTGGTAATAACTATTTTTAACTAACTCTAGCTTAAATCACTTAGAGAGGCAACACAACTCAGAAGATTTCCCTGACCTTATCCTCTTGCTAGCTGATTGACTTGCACGCACGCACGCACGCACGCACGCTCGCTAATTGGCACCGGATATTATGCTATCCTGGCTAGACTGTTAATGATAATATCAATACTATTGTTCAGCATAAAATGTTCTACAAAGAAGTCCCTGACAGCATATTTCTATTTTTAATATATAGTCCACTGTAATTGTTGTATGTTGCAATTAGCAACACATTTTTAACATATTCTAACTTGAACACTATGTATTTAAGATAGATATATGCTGCCAGAGACTTTCTTAGGAATGTTTAATGATGAACAACAGTATTGATGCAATATGTTATATCTTTAATGGTTTAGCCATCGTAATCTGAAAAAGAACATGGACGTTGGTTTTCTTCTTCAACTTGCTTACAAATCACTTTTCTCAGTTTCCTTGGGTGAAAGATGAATGTTTCTACATATACAAACCTCTCTCAAAATATGCTTTATAGAAAGGTGAAAACCGTATCATAATCCATCCAATAGATCTCGAGATTAGCCCAGACAGACAGACAAAATTGAAGATTATATTTTTCACTACCGGTATGTACAGAACCTATTTCTGAAAATAAATTGCTTCTTACTTGTGACCTAGTGAACTTGTAATATAGCGTTACAGATGGTGCATGTACTAATTTGTAAATTCTTATTGGTCTGACTATGGAATCAACAATAGCAAAATTTTGGGCAAATAATTGGCACTATTAGTCAACATTAGGTACAGAATTATGTGTGTTTCAATCTTCAGTCTTTTGACTGGTTTGATGCAGATCTCCATACCTCCCTGTCCTGAACTAATCATTTCAAAGATACCATACAATTTATGAATAGTACACTGGATAATTCTCTGATGTCATGTTTATCTTAGCTGATTCTCTAGAGGATTTGAATGCGTTTTTAAATGGTATGGACTCCACCTTGAGGAAAGAATTCATGATGAAAATCCAGAAATGTAGCTCTCTCTCTCTCTCTATATATATATATATATATATACACACACTAGCAGTAGTGCCCGGCTTCGCCCGGTGGATTTATTTGTTTTATGGATGATAATGAATACTACTACAGAACTGGCAGCACGCTTCCGCGGCAGCACGCCAGCCTCTCACCACTGGGTCCGTGGTTCAAATCCCGGTCACTCCATGTGCGATCTGTGCTGGACAAAACTTAGGCAGACAGGTTTTTCTCCGGGTACTCCGGTTTTTCCTGCCAAAAATTCATTCCAGCAACACTCTCCACTATCATTTCATTTGTCATTCATTTCATCATTGCCCCAGAGGAGTGCGTCAGGCCTCGGCAGCCGGCACAGTTCGTATCCTCGCTGCTAGATGGGGGCTTCTTTCATTCCATTCCTGACCCGGTCGGAGACTGGAAGCAGGCTGTGGATTTTCACTACAGAACTGGCACATGATACTTAAACTAAAAGAATATTCTTTTTTTTAATATAACTCTTCGTGGTGGTGGTGGTAGTGGGGGTGATAAGTAGTACAGTATAATGGACGTAACATTAAGGTCATTTTCCCGTAGTGATAATGATGATAATGAATAGGGAAACGGCTATTTACTAACTACAATATTGACACATATAATTTACAACTAATTGAAAAATATGATTAGAAAGAGGAGTAAGTGAAATAAAAGACACTGCCTAGGGCCTATATCTCATTGGCTGTTAGAAACGTAGAGACCGATAGTGTCGTCCTTTGTCGCATAGTGCCATAAGAAAATAATCAGAGCACTTTGGAAAACTTCCGCTGTCAAGAGCTCTTGAGGTAGCATTAGTGTCATTTATCGCCACATAGCACTCAAGGATAAGGATTGGAATAAATGAAAGTAAATTTGAAAGCACCAACGCTTATTGCAGCGGATAACCTCAATGTACTGCACCAACACCATCGCACTTACACAGAGGCAGAATATGTTCATGATAACTGTTTAAAGGGGTCTAAGAAATAGTTTTGCACTAATTACTCCCCGTGACTGCAAGATGTAACCATTTTCGCAATTATTCACTAGATCACTCGTAGGGGCGACGTAATGCAGCCCGCATTGCCAGCCAACAATAGACATTAAAATATTCTTCCAGTTATACTACTATGAACATGAATGGTTCTAGGGCCTTAAAGAACATGGTTTTCAAGTTCCTTTTGTCTGTTATTCTAAATGTACAGATTGGAGAGGGTTGTCCAAGTGGACAGTGTTACCAGCAGGGTTTCAAAGGGTAAATATGTAAAATTCGGTGCAATTAGGTGAAACAGTGTAGATTTGTGTTAAAGGACCCAAATGAAGGGAATGAAAGGGTCTGTCCGAAATTTAAAGTGGACAGTGTTACCCACAGGGTTCCAAAGGGTAGGTTTACAAATTTTGGTTCAGATCGGTGAAACGGTGTAGATTTGTGCCAATGGGCTTAAATGTAGGGAATGGAGTGGTCTGTCCGAAATTTAAAGTGGACAGCATTACTCACAGGGTTCCAAAGGGTAAGTATACAAATTTTGGTTCAGATCGGTAAAACGGTATAAATTTGTGCCAAAGGGCTTAAATGCAGGGAATGGAGTGATCTATCCGAAATTTAAGTGGACAATGTCACTCACAGGGTTCCAAGGGGTAAGTATACAAAGTTTGGTTCAGATCGGTGAAACAGTGTAGATTTGTGCCAAAGGGCCTAAATGCAGGGAATGGACTGGTCTGTCCGAAATTTGAAGTGGACAGTGTTACCTGCAGGGTGCCAAATGGTAAGCATACAAATTTTGGTTCAGATCGGTGAAACGGTGTAGATTTGTGCCAATGGGCGTAAATGCAGGGAATGGAGTGATCTGTCCGAAATTTGAAGTGGACAGTGTTACTCAGAGGGTTCTAAAGGGTAAGCATACAAATTTTGGTTGAGATCGGTGAAACGGTGTAGATTTGTGCCAAAGGGCCTAAATGCAGGGAATGGAGTTATCTGTCCGAAATTTAAAGTGGAAAGTGTTACTCACAGGGTTCCAAGGGGTAAGTATACAAATATTGGTTCAGATCGGTGAAACGGTGTAGATTTGTGCCAAAGGGCCCAAATGCAGGGAATGGACGGGTCTGTCCTAAATTTTTAAGTGGACAGTGTTACCCGCAGAGTTTCAAAGGATAAGTATAAAAATTTTGGTTCAGATCGGTGAAACGGTGCGGATTTGTGCCAAAGGGCCTAAATGCGGGAATGGAATGGTCCGTCCGAAATTTAAAGTGGACAGGGTTACCCGCAGGGTTCCAAAGGGTCATCATTATCTTGCACAGTTTCCAGCCACTGGCCGGGTTTGTTTGGAACACAAGCCTCTCCAACGTCTTCTGTCTTCCCACCATCTCTCAGCCTCCACCCTTGTCCAGTCTTCTCCTCTCTTCTTCATGCTTTCTTCCACCCCCTACAGCCACCTGTCTCTCGGTCTCTTTCCTACCCACTTCATCTCGTGTATCCTCCTGGGTATAACAATTGGTGGGGAACAGCTGAAGAAAGTGGAGAGTTTTAAGTATCTGGGAAGCCTGATACAAGATAATGGAAGAAACGATTGAGAAATAAATGAGCGGGGGAGACAGGCAGAAGCATTCCGGAGGAGTGTGAGAAGCATGTTATGGAGCAAGGATGTCCCTCGGAACAGTAAAAAGATCATATATCGGATGTACTATGTCCCTTTCCTGACGTTTGCCTCTGAGACCTGGGTTATGAAAGGAAGGGAGAAGAGCAAAATACAGGCCAGTGAGATGAGGTTCTTGAGAAGCAGTATTGGAGCTACAAAGATGGACAGAATAAGAAATGAGAGGACCAGAGAATTAATGAAGGAGGAACCGTTACAGGATGGTATAGAGAAATCTAGACTTAGATGGTATGAACATGTAAAACGAATGGAGAAGAGGGTACCCAGGTTCCAAAGGGTAAGTATGCAAACTTCAGTTCAGAACGGTGAAACGGTGTAGATTTGTATAAATAACAGACAAACAGACAAACATTGAGCTTTATATATATATAGAAGAAGACGATAGATAGATATAGCTACCACACCTTACATCCGAGACAATCTCTTTAACAAATTCTAACCTTGGTCTACCCCTACAGTTCTTAACCTCAACCCTTCCTTCCATAACTAACTTTGCTATTCCTGAGCATCTCAGTCTGTGTCTAACCAACCTATCTCTTCTCTTCATTGGAAGCCGCCAGAAACATCTCTCGTCTCCTGCTCATCTCAATACCTCTTCATTTGTTACCCTACCTACCTATCTGATCATCATTCTCCTGTAACACCACATTTCAAATGCTTTTATTCTCCTCTTTTCTGCTGTGCCAACAATCCAGGTTTCACTTCCATAGAGTGCCATGCTCCAGACAAAGGCTTTCAAAAATTACATCCTAATACCTAAATCTATATTTAATGTCAACAGATGCCTTTTCTGTAGAAATGTTTTCCTTGCCTGAGCCAACCTACTATTTATATCCTCTTTGCTTCGTCCAACACTGGTTATTTTGTTTCCTAAGTAACAGAAGTCTCCTACTACCTTTAGCTTATCACCGGCCAATTTGACGTCCATAGGACTTTCTGATTTCTTTTGGCTGCATTCCTTTATTTTTGTTTTACATTTCTTGATTTTCATCATGATTTTTTTCCTCAAGGCGGAGTCCATACCATTTTAAAACCCATTCAAATCCTCTGGAGAATCTGCTAAGATAAACATGTCATCAGTGAATGATACAGTGTACTATTCATAAATAGTAGATAGATTTTTTTTAAATGATTTGAATTGATTTGCTCTAATCCATGACCTATTGAACCAATGAAACCAAATGTTTTGACTGAAAACCGTTGCTCTATGCAAAATATTCTAGTACATCATTCTCAGAGTAATTAAAAGAGGGCAGAACAGAAGGATCTTAATTAATAGTAGCACAAATCATTTTCTTCCTCTCAAAAAACAACAATCAATTTCCAGAGGCATTAGCTTACAACATAAACCTATTAAGCCTAAACACACTCAAAGAAAATCAAACCATATTGCAGCAATAAGCAACGCTCTGTTGGCATAAATTTGAAACTAATTTAGAACCTCATAGCCAACATGTGTTAGTTTGCTTCTCCTTGTACAGCCTTGACGGTCATCCTTCAAACACGTGTTCAAGTTGCTCATGTGCATGTTAAGAACAATAGAACTTAGGCTTCTTTAAAACTAAATCATCATCATAATTTGAAGCTTCTTTTGATGTTTTAGTTCCATGGCATTTATAGAATGCCTTCCCAACTACTGATGATTGACATAATGAAACATAAACATTTGCTGAATAACAAATTTAAGTAACCTAAATATAAACCACTAATCTTAACGTACAAACCAAACATTCAACATAGTTAAATTACAATTTAAACTGTAACAGTTACAGAATCCCACCCTTCGCGCAGTTGAGAGCTATTTTATTGCATTGGGTTAATATCTGGGGTTGTGTGTGGTGGTGTTATTCTTGTGCTTGTGTAGATGGTAGATTTTTTAAAATGATTTGAATTGATTTGCTATAATCTATGACCTATTGTTGTTATATTGTGCAGTTTCAATGATTCGAGCCAGTAGATTCAAAATTATATTAATTATCAGTTTTGGATATTTCATATTATAGTTACAGTTAAGTTTAGGCAGCTGGACCCATAGGGATGCAATGGTTGTACAGACTATTTCGGGTGATATGGAAAAATAAGGAAGTACCAGAAGAGTGGGGTAAAGGTCTAATAATTCCAGTCTTCAAGAAAGGAGATAAAAAAGACTGTAACAACTACAGAGGAATCACCCTCATCCCACATGTGGCCAAGGTATTTGACAGGATACTCGAGGGTCTACTGAGGATGGTAGTAGTAAAGGAAATGGAGGGAGAACAATATGGATTTCGAAGAAACAAATCAACTTTTGATCTTAATTTTACGATGAGGAATATGATGGAGGAAAAGTGGGAATAAGGGAAGGATTTGGTGATTACCTTTATAGATATTGTGAAGGCATATGATAGTGTGCCAAGACAACTGGTTTGGGATGCATTGATAAGGAAGAAAGTAGGTAGAGCTGAAGTGGAAATATTAAAAGCTATGTATCGTCAGTATGTCAGTAGCGTGAAGACCAAGATTGGACAAACAAACTGGTTCAATGTAGAAACAGGTCTCCGACAAGGGAGTGTATTCTCCCCCATACTTTTCCTCACTATTATGGATGGAATCCATAAACGAGTGAAATGGAGAATGGGATATGGTGGGATATGGGGGGACGATAAATTGGAAGTCCAAGAACAAGTTAATGTTTGGAATGAGGAATGAGGAGATAGAAGAGCATGGAATAAAAATCAGGGTGGAGAAGAGTCAGACAGTAGTGATGTCAAGAAATGTGTGAGATGGTAGGGGGAATATTGCAGTAGATGGAAAACCATTATAAGTTGTGAAAAGCTTCAAATACTTAGGGAGTGACCTCACAGACGATAGAGGGATAAGCGAGGAAATTGGTAAGAGGATCCAACAAGCAAATGGGTTTTACCAGAGTGTGAGGGGTCTGGTGTGGAACCAGAAGTTCCTGAGAAATAAAAAAAAATCTTGTATTCAACATAATACACACCTATATTGACGTATGCAGCATGCACGTGGTCAACTAAACGGGAGGAAAGTAGAATCCAGGCAGCAGAGATGAAGTTCCTTAGAAACATAATTGGAAAGATTCGCAGAGACAAAATCAGAAACAAGGAAATTAGGGAGAAAACAGGATTCCCGAAGTTACAAGACAAGATCGAGGTCAGTAAACTAAAATGGTATGAACATATAAGGCGAATGGGAGAAGACAAGAGTTCCGAAGCAATTATTTACACGGGAAGGTGCCTAAGGGGAAGGCCGAACATGAGGTGGATGGATACAGTGATGGTGAGCATTGAGAAAAGAGTGAAAGTGGAAGATATACTGGAAGAAAGTCGACAGTGGTGGAGAGACAGAAAAGTATGGAGTTCATTGATTCACACCCCGACCCAGATTATTGGAACCAGGAAATGAAGAAGAAGAAGAAGAAGTTGAAGGGATATTTTGAGTATTATTACGTTATTGGGAATAGGGATAATTTGGGGGAATTTGCATAGTCATAATTGTACAGTTTTCAATCTGGCTGTACGATTCTGTATACATGGATGTATATTTGAGAGGTTGGAATGGTGCATACCCGGAAAAGATTGATGGTAATTCAGCACGTCTATTTGAGTCAGGAATTTCACAAGATATTTTGATACCCATGGCAACTTACTCGGAAGCTCTCGGCAACTTTCTACGAACTTCCACATTGTCTCCACCAGGTTCGCTAATGCAGCAAATAGTTTCTGCCTCTTAACCTATTATTCCACGGAACAATATTCATAAGCAGCTGTGTATATACATAGCCGCTCAGCAGTAAAATGTTGTATTAAGCGTAGTTAGAGTCGTTTCGATCCCCTGGTGCTCAACGATTAAGATGGATCTATTGGTACTGCACTCTAAATTATGAGTATCCAGGAGAAAGGAACCGAGAGAGATTCCAACGGAGAGGCAGAGGAAAAAGATGTATATAAAATAAATCGTGATCTGAATTTTCACGCACAGGAAGGTTGGTAATGTGCAAGAAAGAGATTTACTAAATTTTAGCCTGAAGAAAGATTGTTATTTAGAAAAGAAATGAAAATTCTGTATTATGAATTATTCTAACCAAGGGAGAATGATTGGAATAGTGACCAGGAAAGTGCACAGTTTGGTGAAGTTACGGGAGAGAAACCAGTTTTGGTAAGTGGCGACGCGACAAGGAGACTTGAAGGTCGGACACGCGCCAGAAAACCCGAGGAGGAGATAACTCAAAAACATCAGATTTGATAACATGGAAGTAACCAATCAGATTAATGGAAGATTACGAGAGACTATATAATTATTAAAATTATTTTTTTAAATATTATAACGGATTGGAGTATATCAAAAATACAAGCAAGGGAGAAGAAATTTAATTGGCAAAACAGAAATTGAATTAGATGGCTACGACAGAAGATATGAGCAAATAAGTGAGTTTATGAACGAGTGAGAGGCTAGCACGGTAAATTTGAGAGGGAAACAGAACTTAGGAGGCTAGCAGCAGAGGAAGAACGGGGTTCTTATCATTCGAGTATTACAAGAGGCAACACGTATTGAAAATCGCTCTACAAAATAGGATGCAATGGCAAACAAGAAAGGCATAAAATTATAACAGGAGGAGATACCTTGTTAGCAGTCAACTACCATTGATTTTGTGAATGTATATTGGATATAAGAAGAAGATTGGAAAAGATTTATGAAATATATAGGCAGAATATTATAACATCGAGTTAGAGAAAGTACAAATATTCACTGTCATATAAGTGAAACTTCAGCACGATATACGAGAACACAGAGGAAGTATTATCAATACACTACAGTATTTTAAAAAACATCTACAAGACACTTATTAAGATGTGTTCAAGATTAAGTCGAAGGGGAGAAACTACAGCTAACGACTTTTGTGAACTGAGAATGATGTTCTAACTTCACTATGGAGGGAGGTTAAACTACACTAACTAAGCGAGGTCCAGCGATGATCAAAACTATGCAACAATGGAACTTCTCTGCAGTACAAACAGCAGTAACCTTGGAAACCAAGAACAACCTACTACATGGAGAAGAGATTCACATGTTGATGTGGAATTCTCATCGTAAGCATATCACTATCTACAAACGACCATTAGGAACTTCTAGAGAGCAGCCGAATGAAGAAGTGCTATAAAAGAAGCGAAAGCAGAATCTAGATCGTAGATCGCGAAGACAGAAGATGAAGGCGCGCGTGAGGGTCATTGGCAGGCAGCGAGGGGGAGAGTGCTGGGACATATCAGCTGGTAACCGGTCGAGGACGGAAGCCAAGTCTCACCTGCGAGCCAAGCAGCAGGCACTCCGAGAATGCAGGCACACGTTCGCTGGAATGTGGACGTGCTCCCAGCACACGTGGCCGAATTCCTCAACTGGAAAGGGCCATAGATTCTGTATGAAGCGTTCCAGACACAAGGTAGACCAGTGATCTTTAACAACTATGTAGCTAGTATTTGTTTATGGGTTATTCCAGTGTTTTACCAACATCTGACTATTTTATTCCTAATTCATGTTATTGTTATAAAATGATGAAACTTTTCTTTGAGTCAACGAATGTCGTTTGTGACGTATTTTTCCAACGTTTATTGTTAGTATTTTTACTCGTGTAAGCTGATTTCTTTTGAACTTTTCATTTATCTAATTTACACCGGAGAGTGAAGTAATTTTGTTTGTGTGTTGTAACACGTGAAGCTTCGTCATGAAAGAAATTAGAGAAACAGAAGGGATATTGTTATCCGAAATAAAATAATTTCGTTAGATGAACGAAATACATATGTAAGCAGAAACATTAACTATTGTCAGGAGTGTTCAACAATTGCGTTTGAGACACTAGAGTATAGACAAATAGAATATTGTGAAACCCAGAATTTTATCACTAAAGTATAAACAGTATGCGTATTTTGAAGCATAGCTTATGAACAGAAGGAAAGGTGTGATAATACAAATCAACGTATTGTCATAGAGAAGTCTTGAAAGATCACAGTAAAGATATTTCATATCAGATGTAATTAAGAACGTGAGGAAAAGTGTATTTTTATTTAATAACGAACACGAGCAGACTTAATTCAGAAAGAAACTACAAATTGTGTAACAGAGGTGAATGATAAAAGCATTAGGAGGAAGTATAACACATTTGTGTGAGAAAGAATATGAAGATGTACTAAGAAAGTATCGTTTGGGTGAACGAATAAGTAAAGAATATCACGGAGTTGTATAATCGACAGAATTGATGTACGCGGAGGAATTGTTTCTTGAAGTTATTACAGTAGTAATAATCAGTAGGGTTACTAATTCTCTTACATTGTTGAATGTATTTGAGATGGTGTAGAATTTTGTGAACGTGCTAAATGAGAAAATGTATGCGAAGATTTATTGTTTAAAGGAGTGTATAGGAGACACGTAAAAGTTATTCACAGAGTGTGAAGGTTAACTGAGATTACCGCGAGAAAATATGGAAGTACAGTATGTCAATAAAGTAATTTTGAAGTTTGAATTTGCACAAGAAGGAAGTGTGAGTAGTGAGGATTAAATGCCACGCACATATATATATTTGGATATAGTAATCTGAATGTCTTGCATCGTAGTTCAAAAATATTATTGCAGTATTATTAAACCGAAAATGTAAAATGGAATAGTAATGAACTTAATTGTTTGACACATACATTCACATGGATGTAATCATCATCATCGCCTTTAACTCGAATCCGAGTATAAATCTTCTTCCTTCAGTCCAGTTTGTGGATGTGTTTACGGTGACTAGAGAGTCCAATCCTGGCATGGAACAAGCGTCCACACAAGTCACATAGTATTGTTGGAGGAGGACGTGGTTGGGCTGCTCGAAGTTTCCTAGCTTGACGCTTGGCCTCTTCATGTGTGGGTCGATCCCTTTCAAACGTTTTTACAGTATCCGAGATGGTACGGCGCCAAGTTGAGCGGTCTTCAGCCAGCATGTCCCAGGTTTGTGAATCAAGACTTGTCAATTTCAGAGTCTGCTTAAATTGGTCCTTGTAGCGCCTCTTAGGACCACCATGAGGTCTGGTGCCATAGCATAACTCACCATATAGCATTTGACGAGGTAATCTCACATCATCCATCCGATGGACATGACCAATCCATCTAAATTGGTGACCTATTATGGATGAGTCTATGCTGTTGAATTGAGCCTTTTCCAGAACAGCAATATTGGTAATGCGGTCTTCCCATTTAATCCTCAGGATTGATCTAAGTTTTTGTAGGTGGAAACGCTCAAGCTTCCCAAGATCACGTCGGTAAAGGGTCCACGTTTCACAGCGATACAGAAATGACTACTGCTTTGTACACCATAAGCTTTGTACTCATGGACAGATCTTTATTCATGAAGACCCGGTGCGCTAATCGTCCATATGCTGCATGGGCTGCGCCAATTCTCTTATCCACATCCTGCTCACAGGTACAGCTCACAGAAATGGTACTGCCCAGGTACGAGAAGTGGTCTACCTGTCCTAATGGATGTAACTATATAATTTCATTAACAGAATTACTGTGTGAACTAACGAGAAGTGAGGTGAAATGAACTTTATATAAGCAAAGTAGGAATCGTGCAGGTCGCGATGATGTAAATAATAGACATTTGTGAAAATAATAAAAATAATTTCATGTGTATTACTATAAATAATACCGTATATACCCGAATGTATGACGAGGTTTTTTCCCACTTTTTGTGTTATAAAAACTTGGGGTCGTCTTATATTCAGGGTATTAATTATTTTTTTATCAAGGTTTTTAAAAATTGTTATTATTTGCAAAGTAGTATGAGGTGTTGGCATCTTGTAACTCGCAACGAATCAATGGGTTAATGAAGATTAAAATATGGTTTGTTATGTTTAATTACCATGCATATACGAATAGCATACATTTTGAGGTTAGGATTTACGCATACACGTCATTTCAAGCGGATAAATTATATGTTCGAAAGCATACGGAAATATGTTTTAAAACAATCTTTACAAGAACAACCAGTCAGTTTTAAGAGCAGTAATTTTGTGATCAACGTATCTTAATTTAATAACGTCTCCCATTCTTGATCAAAGAAATTATAGAGTATGTCTTGGAAAAGCGGGCAGAGAGATTTCCGATAACACGAGATGTTATAAAAATGAAAGCATGACCTTAAGGGCATATATTGTGCAAGTTATGAGTTAGCGAGGATTTTTTTGAAAAAAATCTTTAAGAGGCAGTTGATAACTAGGGCTCGTCTTATATTCGGGTATATACGGTATGTAGATTTGGAGCAACAATGCGAATAATAATAATACCGATGTATTATGTAGGGAGGTTTTTGTGAAAGAAAGTAGAATTGGAAATGGATTAATTTGGAAGATAAACACACGGTGTTTAGAAAGTGTATTTTATTTGGTTAAATCTTTCAAAGAAAGATCACTTACAAAAAGCACAAATTTTAGTGTATGAAGACTTAAGGAAGTTGGATTTATGTCCAGTAGAGACATAATTTTGAGTTTTAGTATTTATTTTTGATTTTGATTTTTTTATATGATTAGGGACATGTATGTATTGTCCTAGCCCAATAAATTTGCAGGCACTTTTTAGTTTGCTTGCTCAGTTGTTTATAAGATCTGTTTTTCATTCGATGCTGAATTGCGATATAACGATTCTACTAGTTCGATGCAGGCAGTTTTTTTTGACATAACTATACCTTATCAACCCCGAGAGCAGAGTTGCTCAATGTGCTTTATTTTGTTTTAGACTGTTCTGTGTGCAACTAGTTAGTAGTATGGTTAGATATGTGTTATGTGAGTCAAGGGTTCCCTAGTCATCAATCCGGTATGGAAATGTTGATTTCTTAGCCGGGTATTGACATCCCTATGATCCTTTTTCCATCAGTGCGGATTCTGGACGCTGACTTTGAGGAAATCGGGCGCAGTACCTTTCAGCCTACAGCTACTGGTAACCATGTTATTCTTTGTGTGTTCGTCCACTACACATGTCTGTCGTCATGGTACAAGGCAAAGGACTAATTCTTGATTTACTGATGTCTCTGAACCTAGGGGTTATTGGCAATCAACTTGAAAACTGCTGAGGAGTTCTAGACTCTTGTATTTTATGTTGCTTGTCGGTGTTCCACATTGTTGAAGACTGTTTATTTTCTTACAGCTATATGCATGTGGAAACTATTTTTTGTTTCAGGTGTATGATCTGTAAAGATGTTAGGAAAATGAGGATATGCCTCTAATAAGTGCAAATGAAGTGTGTGTTGCTCCGAATCATGGAGGGTGTACCTAAAACCATCATATTCAAAAGGTTTTGATGTTGTTGTTTGCATATGTATATATTTTGTGCAGCCAGATTAGTGTTACATACATTTCATAATTTGGTTAGTTAGTAGGTATACCTTTTCCTGCCTGTTTAATACCATTCACAGGGAGTTTGGTAAGAACTCAAGAGGTATACATCCACTAAGCATGTTCACACCTTGGGATAGGAGATCTCGTTGCTGGGGGGGGGGGTTATTTAATTATTTTATTCGGCGAGGGTTCATAAGACTTCAGACTGGCACCCATACTTGCCAGGAATGTGTTAAAAGATTTTTTTTTATATTTGTGGCCTGTAGGTGAAGTAGATGTTAAGGTTAGGTAACAATTGGCAACACCCATGTGGTGAAGTCATGTGTAAAATTACAGGATTCAAGTGTTTAAAAATAGTAATAAAGGGCAAAAAATAGGCTATATTATAAAGCCAGAAACAGAAAAATAGAGAGAAAAAACAACCTAACAGGATAAGTACAGCAGTGTAACACAAAAAAACTTATTTTGACTTGGAGCTCTACCCAGGGTACTGATCCGTCAGGTAATGGTTTAGGGGTGGGGAAAAGCAAACTCTAACCGGGGTAACACTCCATTGGGTAATGGTTTAGAGGTGAGGAAAAGCAAGAGAAAAAGGGTTACATCAGAGGTGTGGAATGCGGAAGCTATCTAATGTTGAGCCCAGGGTCAGTTCTAGAAATTAGAATAAACTGCTGTGCAATCTTTAAGTATCTGAGAACAGGTATGAGTGAGAACGAAGAAGCAGTTAGTGTGCTGTTTGCAAGTACTTCTGTAGGTGTTCATATGGGTGGACAGGGAGGTAGATGAGATGCCAATATAGAAAGCAGCACAGTCTTGTATTCTAATTGGTAAATAACATTTTTGGTGAAGCAGTTACTGTAACCATGGATGTGGTAAGTTCTGTTTTCGTGAGGAAAGACAAGACGAGGTGAGGTAACACACTCATGAAGCATTTAATAAGTTTCACACTTCAGATGGCAGAGGAAGTGGCTGACCTTGTGCAGGCCCAGTTGATATTGAATGACTTCATGAATTAAACCACTATAATGTACAAGTTACAATTTCGTTGTTACCATACGGAATAGCATCACTATACAAGTGAGCAAAAATCCAAAGGATGCATTCATTTTTAAGATCAATAAGATAAGGAAAAGCTACAGAGAATTTGATTCCAACATCTAAAATCAATATATTTTATATAGATCAGCCTTGTACATTTCACCATTTCTAGTAGTACTAGTTTTCTTCAATTTATACCAGCAATCTTATCTTGCTTCTAGTACAATGGGAATGGTGGGAAGGAAAGTCAGTAATAAAAAGAAACCTATGTACACTTCACATCAGGGAGAGGACAGGAGAAGTATGACTCTACAACATTGTGACAGCTACTGCATCGTTATTAACGTTCGAGTTTGCCATCAAGGTTATCAGCCCCAAAAATGCTAATGATAATATGAACAAATAACTAACCATTAATGCCGGTGTAAAGGCTAGATTTCCACCAATGGCTGTAAAATTAAATGGAGAGATAGCAGCTACAAATCCATCGAGTCCTCGGTATCGCATTGAATTTAGAGTGGTTTTAGGATCTTCACTAATTGGTTTGTACTTCGTAAGCTCTTTAGCTTGAAAGGCATTGTACCTGAAAAGATAATGCAAAACAAATACAGTATAAGAAAAGCATATCCTCACAACAGCATAAAGGAAGGAACTAGCACCATTTCCAACCGCAATGTAGATCTGTGTTAATCAAACAACCCATAGGGAGTAAAGGGAATAAGAAAAGGAATTTCTCTGTGCTTCGACAAAAATGTAACCTGGAACATTATGGAGGTCAGAAAAGTATAGCTTGGGCGGTTTGTGGTGAAGCCTCAAGGTCAAGCTGACGGTTCTGGGCAGGCAGGTCAACCAAGTACATTTCAATGTTGGGGGAACAGCGATTGCAGTAGCTCTTCGTCTGCCATGCAGTCGATATCTTTCTTATAATCTGTGCATGCAATCGTCGTGAGTTCAGTGTCCTCCAGCAATTTAGCTATCCGCCACTCATGTTGTACTGTGACCTTGAGTCTTCACCACATACTATAATGAGTTACGGTATTGAAAACATCTGGCCACATTTCTTACCTTGTGTCAACGTTACTTAGCCTTCTGCCATCCACAATGTGCAAAGGCCTTAGCAGTAAACACTCCTGAATATTTGTTTTGTAACAAGAACAATGGGATGATAAAAAAAAAAAAAAGAAGAAGAAGAAGAAGAAGAAAGATGTTCAGTAAGGAACATACAGCCTACTTTCTCTTAAATGTGGAGGTATAGGTATAACTCTTTGTCCATACCGAGCGGAGCAAATAGAATGCTCTTGTGATGAACGTTAAGAGAAGAACTCTACATAAGACTTTTAGTTTGATATCTTTCATAGTAATTCCACTGTTGCATCCAGAGAAATTGGTGGTAACATTAGAAATGTATGTCCATCCACCATCATTGACCTCACTGTCCCACCCATTGTTCCACCCATTTAAACAACATCATCTTTGAATTTACACAATCATTCATCTTACTGAGGGAATGCCTCTTATGAGAGACTACCTAATTGCAGAGTTTCGTTATTGTAACTGTAATATATAGTTGATTATCTTTATTAATGCCTAATATTATATATATTATATGAGTAATGCCAGTGCGATCTCTTACAAAGTTTCATATAAATTGCACAATTGGATCCTGAGTTATTTTGATGTTTTAAGAGTGCACTCAGCCACCACCTCCAATATATGGTAAGGCTGTGCTTTTGCCTTGGGCAAACAAAGCCACACATACAGTTCTACTTTAATACTAATTTAATTATTGTAGCTCTAAAATATACAGTTTTTTATTTTTATATTCCACAATTTCAAGATGGCCACTGCATGCTATATTCAGTGTGGTATTCTTATGAGTAATTCTAGCAAAGGATCTTATATGATATTCTATTCTCACCAAATTTCGTGTAGAATCAGCAATTACGTACAGAGTTATTGGCTTTCATAAGAATGCCCAGCCGCCATCTTGAATGCATGGAGTCACTGTTAGTTTGTCTTTGGCTCTACCTTATTACTAATTCTCGGTATTGTAGCTCTAAAATAAAGAGTAATGTATTAACATGTTCTGGGAAGATAAAAATGGCCACTGCATGCTGTATTCAGTGTGACACTCTTTTGAGTAATGGTAGTGAAGTATTTTATAACTTACTCCTATCTCACCCTCGCTCAGCCTTCCTCTCTGGCGGTTCTGGATCGCCCGTCGATGTTTTCTCAGTGTGTTATAATACCTAACTAAGTCTATTGTCATCCCATGTAGCACGAAGTCTATCAACAATATCCCCTTTTGGTTCCTAAACACAGTTGCCATGAATTTGCCAGCCGACTGTGTTTCTTTAAACTTTTTCGGCTTGAAGCAAAGTTCAATGGAGTCACTCGTGTGAATGTTCTTTTGTCTCCGGAGTGAAAAGGAACACCCACGTATTGTCACTGGTAACCACGGAATCCAACAATTCCTCCTCCTCGTCTCTCCACAGTGGTAAAGAAACTGGAAGGCACATTTGGCACGTTGCTGCATGTGAATGCGCATGAGCATGAGCATTCGCAGGAACCTCCATGCGCACACTTTCTGATACCCTAACATGTCCGTCAAGATCTTATAAATTTTGGTAGGCAAACCATCAAGAACCCAAAGAGTGAAGTCACGGATAGTGATCCTCCGACCTTCCAGCAATATTCCTTGAACCTTTCAGATCGTCTCATCAGAAACCGACTGTCTTTCACTCGGTTCTGTATCATGAATATCCCTACGACCACCTGTAAACTCCTGACGCCATTTGCAGACTTTTTGAACGGCCATACACTTTTCACCATGCACTTCCGCCAATTGTCGATGATTGTCTATAGGTGGAACCCCTTTCGCATTTGAAAACTGAATGACAGCACAAATTTCACACTTGGTGGTAGCGGCAAGCGGGACCTCCATCACGGCTGGTTACTGTGCAACGTAGCAAAGCTGGGCAAGGTGGGATAGAGAGCGGCAGGATGACTGCGCACCGCTGTGTTGCTGGCTTTCGACTAAACCCCTACTTTGGCTCTAGCACTGTGGGAACCTTATTTTACGATCCGCCACCATCTTGAATGTATGGAATCGCTGTTCTTTCGCTTTGGGCATACAAAGCATCTTATAAGATTCCACCTTATCAGTCATTTTCATTATTATAGCTCTAACAAGGGAGTTAGCACAACTTGCGATCGCAATTGCAGTTGATTTTTGGTTTGTATGAATAAGTTTGCGGTGCTGATTACATCACTGTATAAATTAAGTGCCATCGCCAATTACACTGTAAGTTACGATGATTCGCTATTCCGCTCAAAGTAGACCAGATCTAACATGATATCGTGGCTTTAGTAACTTTAGACACCGTAAACGTTTTCCCTATCTACTTTAGTTATTGGACATGTATGCAATGTCACCCGACACAGTTGCCGATGCGACATCTAGGGGAACCAGACACACATTCCGCATACGAGCAAGGAAGATAGTATAATAGGGACCTCTGTCTGTGTTGTATCTGCTTCGACCGTTCATAAAGTTCCGTCTGTTCGTGGTGTGTCCAATGTCGTAGAGAGTCACTGTCACCATAATCGTGTGATAATGAACCCTGCAAATATAATGAGTATAATTGTTAGCCATTACAAACACATACGAAGATCCAGAGAAATTACAGTAAGTGAGAGAAATGCAGCTGCATTCATAATCAATGTGATAGACACAACAGTGGCAAACAATGGTAATAATATACATCACGAAACCATAATAGACTATATGGAAGAATATGAATACGCGGAGGACGACTTATCTGATTGTGAAAATATTATGGACGATCCAGAACCTGACTGGGAGGAAGAGTCGTTAATAAAAAGTGATGGAAGCCAGTCGGCTGCTTATCTGCCAAGCCCACCGGAGAGGACGAGGTGGGGTGGTGTGTCTGTTGAAAAGGCAAAGGAGATAATTTCATTCTAAGATTCTGGGAAAACCAAACGATTAAGCTTCAATACAGTACAGAAACGATATCGTATGGTGCAAGATGTCATCTTCGATATTTACGGCACGTAGTAGAACAAGGGGAGCTAGGCCAGTGCTCAAAACTTCCCCTGCTTGACGATTATGTAGCTGAAAAATTCAGGTTGGCGAGAACTGTTCTAGGCGCTAATGTTCACGACAGGGATATTCGTGCTTGGGGTTTAGAAAAGGCTCGAGAAATAGGACTGACTCGATTCACTGGATCTATCCATGGATGGGTTGCACCGTTTAAACGGAGACACCATCTTGGTTCACGTGCAATAACAAAATGTGTAACCACTAAAGCCTGGAAAACAGATGGTGACGTGAAGGAACAATGTGACGAGTTTCGCAAAGAGGTAATGTCCTTAATGAACACCATAGAACGTATACAGATTTATAATACCGATCAAAGTGGTATCCGAAAAGAACTTCACTTATCGCGAACTCTACATTGCAAGGGACAGAAGAAGTTCGGTGCGGAGTGATCACGCAACAACTCATTCATACACCATCCAACCCGTTACTTCGGCAAGTGGATACGTGTTTCCCAAGTTGCTGGTTATTTACCAGGAACCTAATGGTCAGTTTGGAGTGCAAGTAGCGCAACTCATGCTGAAACAACAAAATCTGGTTCAAGTTGCTTCAAAGACCGGCCTAATCACGAAACAACTCATGACGCAATTCTTTCAAGATGTCTACTTCCCATATGCAGCACAGGAGTCTGTTCTTCTGGTTGATTCCCCGGGACATATTATGACAGAACGCATATCGATGCTATCCGACCTCAAAATATGGTGAATTCAGTCAAGACCATCCCTCCTGGGTGCACACCTTACATTCAGCAACTTGATGTGTTATTCTTCCGACAGTTGAACGCGATGCTGAAACGGATTGAAGATCACATTATCCTTAACGACTATCAGTTCACACCATCGTCGAGGGATTCAATTTCGTTGCTGATGTGCATTCTACACAATCTGTTCTCCAGTCTTCGCTGACTTTCTCCGGTACTCCTGGACTGTCGCTGGATATGATGACTTCCGACCAGAGGTGTTTAAATCACCACCCGAACGTATTTTTGATGTTAAAAAGCCGTGTGACTCAGAAGGCTGATTATTTCAAGCATTCATGAAGTGTTCCTACTGTGATCAGCAACTCTGTTTTCAGCACTTTATACTCTGTGGACATGCTCATCCTCGTGATCTTTTGCCAAGAGCTACCAACAGCCCATTATTTTGAACTTGGTGCCTAAACATGCGCATGTTGTAAAGTGCAGTGTAATTGTCAATGGCAAATATTGTGTGCATATTTGTAATGTACATGTAACACTCTTAAAGAAAAACCAGAAAGTTTGTGCAATTGCGATCGCAAGTTGTGCTAACTCCCTTGTAAGAAACTGAAAGTTGTTAATTTATTCTGAAGGTTCAAGATGGCCACTGTGCGCTATATTCAGTGTGATAATCTTTTGACAAAGGCCAGTGTGACCCTTATATGACACTCAACTCTTGCCAAGATTCGTAGGATTGCACAATTCAGATTCCGAGTTTTCTAATTTTATAAGTTCTAATAGTTCGTGCAGCTACCATTTTGAATGTTTGGAGTCGTATCTTGTCACTAATTTTCACTACTGTAGCACGTAAGTGTTGAGAGGTATTTGATTTTGTATTTCGTTATTTCTAAATGGCAGCTGCACGTAATATTCAATCACATATAGTTATCACGTTGGTAACAGAGGGTCTTTATATATACACACAGAGTGGTTCACCAGCCCCTTATTTTCTTGGAGGAAGGCAACCCAACTAATGCATACATCATAGTCATCTTAAAAGCATTAGTACCTGCTCGTTTATGGCCTTAATACAACTTTGCCGTCGAGTTCATGCTCGCGAATATAGTAGAATTCATTAGCGGTAGTGTTATTTCAATGACCTCAACTATAATGCATGATTTAAATGATCACAGCTCCGAATAACACCAACTTACATTTGGACAGTTGTCTAAGGGGGCTACGAATAGATTCAATATCTGCCAGCGATTCGCTATGGCTATCGGTAGCTAAGGTGGCTAAGTCATGCATTCCTGCTGTTGGGTCAGACAAGCTGCCGGGTAGCAGGTTCGAACCCCGGGCTGGTACATGTTTTTTCGCTTAATGCCGTTTACAGTGGATGTACTATGGCCGCTTATGTACCTGTTCGAACGAGTGATTTCTTATTTGTCCTGAAAAGACTGTTTTTATCCGATGGTACGTAGCCAGGGTGGACGATGACATAATGATCTGTAAAACGAAAGCAAGGTACCCTGCATATTCAGTGTAGCAAGTGTTCAAAATGTTGACCACCTTGGTTTAAAGGGAAAATCAGACTCACTCAGGCCACTACACGTGTCGCGTCAAAACACTCTGTAGCCTCATTCTTACGTTCGACAAATATAAAACAGTATTAATTCATCCACTAATGAGGAAAACCGTATCCTATTGAGTTAATTCGATTGATAACATGACTTTTCTTTCTATAGATATGGTAAGAGAGAAACTGAAATTATCAGAAACGAAAGCTACTAACTCAATGAGCGTCTGCTGAATGAATTTTCAGGTAGGATTATTTTTATACAAACAAAATGAAGTGTGTTGGCATGCATGTGGAATTGATTTTCAAATCTTTATCATCTACTAGAGACCAACCTAAGTCATCCTGGAAGTGGTCTTCCATGGTATCCCACTTCTACTCCAGATAAAATGCTGGGATGGTTCGATATTTAAGACAACTGCCACCTCCTTAACACTCCTATCTTCAGTTACAAATACATGAACTACTTCCGACACTGTAATAACATAGGTTATTAGACAAATTTAAACACACACAAGAACACAAGAATGTGATGATCACGATGTCCAATTCCCTCAAGTTTGAAAAGACACCTCAAATATTGACGCCGCTGAGAACAGCAAAATGAAGTCTGATGTGCGTTGGCTCATGGCTCATGAACCGTTAGTCCCGCTGACACGGAATTTGAATTAAAGAAAACTTTGAACCCTCTTCTCCACCTTGTAACTCGTTCTTTGAGGCAACTATTTTCCTAAAATTGGCTACGATGGTGAAAATACACGTGCGAAACATTTCACTGGGTAATTTCCAGCCAATGGTAGCTACTTAAAACTCTGATTTTCAGCTTGAAAACAATACCAATTTGTGGATGAGGGTATATTAATCATACTGTACCAGTGTAAACACCCACTGATTAGTCAACAAATGCCAATGATATGACAGTTTGAGTGTTAAGAGTGGACGGCAGTTGCATTGAGAACAGCCTATAACCGCAAGAACATTATCATATTCCTAATCTCATAGCTCCATAACATAATGTTTTCGCTACCCACAATGCAGTGGAAATGCACGTGGCTAGGTGATGCGATCAAGGTGGCTGGGGGTTAAGCGAAAACCTGCACATTTGAATGCCATCACAACAGACGAAAAGAAAATGAATCCTATCCTTGAACGCGAAGATTAATATTTCTAATGTCCGACGACTAAAATCCTATTCGAACGTTTTAGATAAGGAAAGTCTAGTAGTGTCCAACCCAAAAGTTCTCACTATCTGTCTTCATAAATTAGCAAAATTCAATGTACTCTGCACAGGAATACATTGTAAGTGAATAAATGTGGTAATGTGACTTTACAAGTGTGGCTTGATATTATATCCCCACTAAAATGGAGCACGGACTGTCATTCAAATAAAGTTTGCCGCAGGCTGGATTCGAAGCACTATTCTGCTGGTCACGCATACCATGTTAGATCGGACTTTAACCGCCTCAGCCACGAAGACAACGTACACATAGCGCGCTACACGGGTACTAGTTAACTAGGCTGTTCCACCTCGAACGTTAGAATGCAAGTCAAAGTCTTCAATCATGATTTATAGTGTTCATTTAACATTCTACTGTACTATTGCAGATCACGTGGCATAACCTATCAATTTTATAGTATTACATGTATGTGTGTCCTTCAAGGAGAAATGAATCACATGTTCATAGAATGGTCCTTAGTATTTGGCGCGGAAATGATTAAGGTTGTTTTTCCTTTGCTAGGCTCATGGCTCAGTTTACATTGCGGTCCCCCAGGCAGTGCACAATGCAATATTGACCATCAGGAGAATTGTAATGTTAGTTGGGTTTCATAAAAGTAAATAATGAGGGGCTGATGAACCACTCTGATATAAGTACTTAATTTCCATGTATTGTCAGAATTGATTCATCACATCATAAGCTGTGGATTAAAATTCTTGTACATGAGTTAGTTTTTTAGTTTTGGCACCAATGCTTCAGTGCCAAGTTGCAACAATGTTGGGCGCTGCCACTTTTACCGACGGTTGCTGCCCTGCATCCCCACCCTCAGAGCACATGACCTCGCCCGTCCTCACCACCACTCGTGCGCAGTCGCGCCTGTTAGATGAGTAGTGTGAGACCAGCGCTCGCGAAGACATCGCAATGTTTTCCAAGCAGGAGCAGAGAACGTGGATAAAAATTCAGTGTGCTAGGGGTCGCAGTGCTAAACAGTGTCACCGAGGATTGCAGGAAGCGTGCGGTGCAGCTGCGTTACCGTTCAGAACGGTAGCAAGATGGGTTGCAGCCTATCGAGATGGGCGCGAACGTGTGGAGCACATACCTCGATCTGGTCACCCACCAGTAAGTGATGACAATGTACAGATGGTGTCCGCGTTAGTAGAGCTGGATCGGAACGCAACAATTCATCAATTAGAGCAAGATATCGGACTGGCGCATTCAACTGTCCTCCACATCCTGAAAGACTTACTGAAAATGAGGAAGATTGCATCCAAATGGGTTCCGCATGACTTAACCGACATGCACAAATGGCTGCGATATGACGATTGTCGTATGCACTTGCAGCATTATGAGCCCGAAGGAGAGGCCTTCTTACGGCATATCATAAACATCGACGTGACGTGGGCCAGATCTTATGAGCCACAGTTAAAACACCAATCAAACGAGTGGCGGCACCACGGAAACAAACAGTTCGACCAACCCCCACCAATGTGAAGGTAATGTTGATTCTTGCCTATGATTGGGATGGTGTGATCATTCACCATACTGTTCCCCAAGGGCAAACCGTTAATGCGGCGTACTATTGTTCGTTTCTGCAAGACCATCTCCGAGGAGCTCTGAGAAGGAAAGGGCGCCACCACATGGTTACACCGCCCATCGTTCTGCATGACAATGCTAGGGCACACACAGCAGGCGTTGTGTTGGCATTGTTGGATAGCTGGGGCTGGGAGGACCTCTATCACCCCCCATATTCTCCCGACATCAGTCCCTGCGACTATGATCTCATCCCGAAGATGAAGATGACAATGCGCGGGGAGCGCTTCCATACCATTGAAGACGTTAAGCAGGCTGCCGGGCGCTCTCTTCGTACCATCAATAGATTGGGCAGTGCCAACGGGATCCAACGACTTCCGCATCGCTGGGAACAGACTTCCGCATCGCTGGGAACACATTGTACGCAACGGTGGGGACTACATCGAGGGCCTGTGAAACTTGGAACCATTTAAGTGAGTTATTAATCCAGTTATAACTAAGGTGCCAAAACTAAAAAACCAACCCATGTAGGATTCGCATGGCCACCATCGTAGGATTGTTTGGCTGACCATCTTGTATAAGGTGCGTTCAAAAAGTAACGAGACGGAGGCTGGAATGCGCAAACCGGTGAAGACATCGGCTAATCGTGGCGTGTGTAACGAGGTGTAGTTCTGACCAGAGTGTGGAAGGTCACAGCCTGTCGCTAGAGGGCACGCGTGCACGTCACGTGACAATACAAAGCGAGCAGCAGCATGCATCAATCGTCCAACGCTGCCAGTCGCATTGCAAACAGTGACATGGAGGCGTCAAACGAAGAGCAAAGAGGTGTTGTTCGGTTTCTGACAGCGGAAGGAATAGGGGGAACGGATATTCATCGCCGAATGTCACAAGTGTACGGCGAGCACTGCATGTCCCTTGCAAGGGTCAAGGCGTGGCACAAGTGCTTCAGGGAAGGACGGGTGTCGTTAGCCGATGATGCCCGGTTTGGGGCACCCCTCTGCATTACCGAGACAACGTCCAGCTGGTTGATGCACTCATTACCCAAGATCGCCGAGTGACAGTGAACGCCATAGTCGCCGTGGTCGGATTGAGCGTCGGAAGTGTGCACACCATCATGAAGGAACGACTGCATTTGCGCAAAGTGTGTGCCCAATGGGTGCCCCACAGTCTTCAACCACACCAGAAAGCATGTCGAATGGCCCACTGTCTTGGTCATCTGCAGCGCTATGCGAGGGAAGGGAATGGGTTCCTGGCACGAGTGGTGGCTGGAGATAAGTCATGGTGTCATCACTTCGAACCAGAATCCAAACGACAAGCCTCCAGTGGAAGCATCCAGGGTCACCACCACCCAAAAAAGGCAAGGCCATCCACACGAGTGCAGGAAAGGTAATGCTGACGTTCTTCATTGACCAAGATGGCCCCTCCTGATACACCTCATGCGGAACGGGACAACAATGAATGCCCAGCGTTACTCGCAAACCTTGACCACCCTTCGCCAAGCGATCAAAACAAAACGACCAGGCAATCTCACCCGTGGGGTCATTCTGCTCCACGACAATGCACGACCTCATACGGCCAACAGAGTCGCGGCACTCTTGCAGAAATTCAAATGGTAGGTTCTCGGCCACCCTCCATACAGTCCAGACCTCTCTCCCTGTGATTACGCCATGTTTGGTCCCCTGAAAAGGGCTCTGTGGGGCCAACGATTCATCTCGGACGTCGAGCTGTACGTGCGGAACTGGTTCACATCGCAGCTCAGGGAATTTTATGAGACAGCCATTCACCGCCTCGTGTCACAGTGGGACAAGTGCCTCAACAGCCAGGGCCAATACTTCTAACATACTGGTACTGGTTTCTGTAATTATGCCTCCGACCCGTTACTTTTTGAACGCACCTTATACTTGGGTCTCAGAAACGTCTCACAAGAAGGTATGATTTTCCAAAAGTTGGTAGAGATCCAATGGTTTGTTTAGTCGTAATTAGATTTAAGAATTGAACACTCAGGTGGCTACCATCTTGTTTTAGTTAAGATAGTGCCATTATAAAACATGACACAGAGGGGCCCTTTACTAGTACAAATTTGGAATTTGTAGAAATTTGATTCAAGATTCAATTTGGTTTCGTCGTTTGGGAATTGTTGGGGGGGTAATGACGACAGACCTAGACACACAAGGTATTTGGTCCCGTGTAGATCTCATAAGAGGACATCAATAAAATATGTTTGCTTGAATGGGGGGGAGGTGCCTTACAAGAATGTGATAAAAGTGGATAATTTGGGGGAAGGGGGTTGTACAAAAATTTGTAAGTTTGTCAGTTTTATTTAATTATTACCTGATTTGAAAAATGCAAATGATCTTTCACGAACTTCCATTAAATTGTTCCTGTCTTTCAACAACAAAACAATAAAAAGAGACATTGACAAGATAAGATAACATGCAAGAAATGTCCGGGCGTGGACACCAAGAGCCCGCTGATGGGCCAGCTTGGTGTTTCTAGGCGAAACCCCACACAAGGGACAGCATGAACCTACAAAAATTGCCGAGTTTTAATTCACAGGCAGTGAAAGCCAATATACCATATTTTTGGAAGCCTTTATAGGGAGGTGAAGGCTGCTTGAGCTTTTGGCTCTCGCAGTTAAGTAGTACAGGTGCACTTCATAAGAAGGGGAGGTAGCGCGCAGTTTGCTGCTCCTGTGGGGGTCCGGGCGTGGACACCAAAAGCCCGCTGACGAGCCAGCTTGGTGTTCCTAGGCGAAACCCCACACAAGACACGGCACAAACCTAGAAAAATTGCTGAGTTTTTATACACTGGCGGTGAAAGACAATATACCACCATTTTGAAAGCCTTTATAGGGAGGTGATGGCTGCATGAGATTTTGGCTTTCGCAGTTAAGAAGTGCAGGTGTGCTTCATAAAAAGGAGAGGTAGCACGCTGTTCGCTGCTCCTGAGAGTGTCCGGGCGCGGACACCAAGAGCCCGCTGATAAGCCAGCTTGGTGATCCTAGGCGAAACACCACACAAGACACGGCATAAACCTAGAAAATTTGCTGAGTTTTAATGTCAAATATACTTCCTGCCTTAACATATTTGAAGGAACATCAGAAGATTTGTACTATCATAACTTCAGTTCCAAAAATGAGACCCGTTCGAGTTTCTGCTAAAAGACAAACTTGAGTTGTCAGCTATTATTTTGAACGATAGAACCAATGGAAGAAGACATTGTATACACTTTGAGCATTTTAGTTCTAGATTTTGATTTTTCAATGGAACATCCGGCTCCAATTTCTTCAATTGAGCAGCATTGCTTGATACCATGAGATGATTAAGAATTTGGTTGCATTGTACATAAATATAATTACTTAATGTGGATTCTAAATACACTGCAGAAAATGGAAATTGCAACACCATGAAGGCATTGGTCGTTTGTGTTGATTTTCAAGATATGGAACGATGCCATGTAGGTATGTAAATGATCATAGTTTCAGACCCATTGGATTGTTGCTACAGGTCTCCCCACGTGATTGGTCGTGGAGGAATCAACTCCAGTATACGGACTCTGGTGTAGGGTAGTTGACTTGCAGTCTGTGCAGTGAAGTGTTCCCTGTCAAACATGCCTCGACGACAGAGAAGAGCACGCTATCAACAACTGTCGCCGCTTAAAAGGGCTCGGATAATTGGGCTATGTGAGGCTTGATTATCGCTAAGGACTGTCGCTGCACGTGTTGGCCGACAGACATCTACGGTACAACGTGTATGGCAGCAGTGGTCAAATGAAGGTACCCACACTCGTAGACCTGGCACAGGCCCAGCGCAACAGACAACTGTGAGACAGGATCGCCGCATCATTCGGATGGCCCGGATGGAACCCCATGCAACAGCAGCGCAAATTCGAGCAGCTGTGGCACCCCACGTTACACAACTAACAGTTGGTAATCGCCTGCGTGCAACTGGCCTACGATTCCGTGTGCCTGTAGAAGGTGTTCCATTGACCCCACAACAGCGACGTGTAAGGCTGGCCTGGTGTCGAGAACGTTCGACGTGGGTCGATGAATGGCATAGGGTCGTCTTAAGTGATGAATCGAGCTTCTGTCTTGCCCGCAGTGATCGCCGGAATCGTGTGCGCCGACGTACCGGGGTGAGGGGCCGCCCAGACCTTATTGTCGAGAGGCACACTGGGCCAACACCAAGCATTATGGTCTGGGGAGCTATTGTCATTAATGTGAAATCACAAGTAGTGCTTGTTGAGGGCACTATGACTGCTTGACAGTACGTTGATAGGCTACTCAATCCAGTGGTTGCCCCTATGATGGCGAACATTGCTAATGGGTTGTTTCAGCAGGACAATGCCCAGGTTCACACTGCACGCATCTCCAGAGAAGGTCTCCACGACATTACAAACTTAGAATGGCCCGCCAGATCCCCGGACCTCAGTCCTATTGAGCATGTGTGGGACATGATGGGTCGACAACTGGCCAACCGTCCTCAGCCACCCACAACTCTGGAACAACTGACCCGTGCAGTGCAGCAAGCATGGGCCACAATTCCTCAGGAAGCGATCCAGGGCCTTATTGACTCCATGCCTTGCCGAATTCATCAATGTATTGCAGCTCATGGTGGGCACATCCTGTATTGATTGTTGTCCAAATTTGCGGTCAGAGGGACCTGAAAGCGTTCTCATCGAATCACAACTGAACACTCGTCCTACATGTTCAATTGCAGCAATGTAGCACCACTCCTTCTGAGTGTTGCAATTTCCATTTTCTTCAGTGTATGTTGATAATAAATAAGGTTCAGTTTCATTTTAAATGATTTTAAATATTTATTGACTTTTTATGCTTTCCCCGACAAAAGGCGGAGGAGGGGGTTAAATTTTATGGCTTTTTTGCGAACATATTTTATGGATGACCCATGAGTAAAGCCCTGCACGGATGCGGATATCCGCAACATTTTTCGCCATGTGGATATAGTTTGCATGGCTGTGCGGATAATGTTTGGAGTAAATTTGCGGATAAATTTTAGAATACATTCCGAACTTGCTGAATATCATTACTAGGACCCAGATGATTATGACATATCATATTTTCCCGTTATGTTTTTTTTTTTTTTTCATGACAAATGCAAGACTCTAATCTCATTCAAATTATGTCATTAAGCACAAGTAACACTCCCACAGGGTTGCAATTCTGGCTGTATAACATTCATCTTAAACATAGCACATGACAACCAAAAGCTAAGGGAACAACTTTCTCCTCAAATGTCTAAATGTGTTGCTTTATACCTTGTATAATTAAAACTATTATTGCAATGCCAGTAGATCGGATAAACGTGCGGATGCGGATAAGGTTTTGTTTATACGTGCAGGGCTCTACTCACGAGTTTAAATTCATTTTTTTTAAATTTGTAAGTAGGCCAACAAATATTGATACAGTATAATAAATACACACACATTCAAACTGATCTTGTAGATGACTCATAAATCAGAGAGTATAACTCGTGGAATTTACCTAATAGAAAATACATGCTTCCAGATTTATCTACCTTTTCGTGCAGTGATTTTCATGACCAAAATCTTTTTAAATCAATTTATTTATTATTATATAACACTAACAAGGTCCTATTTTTAATAACAAGTAACAATAATTGTAGCAATGGCAGGCAAGGTAAAAAGGTAGGGAGAGTCACAAGGGAACATTGTAATAATATGCGATCATGAGGGGGAAGAGACAGGAAGGAAGCTTGTAGTTTTATGTGACCGTTAATCGTGCGATCATCAGCCACAGGACCTCCTTTCTACATGGAATCCGAAACACAGGACATGGCATTTCACTTCGAAAATCTCACATGCATTGACCAGGAATCTAAACCGGTCCACCTTGGTGAGAGGCTAACATCTTGACCGCTGCCCCACCACGCCCCTTACAAGGGGGAAGAGAGTCAGCATTGAGAATCTTTTGTTTGAATATTGCATAGGAAGAGATCAATGTTTGGAAGGAAGTTATTAAGGGTCAATAGATGGTGGTAAATAGTGCACTTCTACAGTTCAAACTGACATAAAACAAACCTTGTTTGCTTATCTATTGGTTTGATGTTGACTACTAGATAATTTTAAATCATTTATAAATTGAAGTTTAATAAAAATCTGTTCTGAAAATACTACATACTCCTCTTTAGTTAATACATGTTTCGACTACAATCTAATCTTCATCACCAACATTTTTTATGAAAAATTGAAATAAATGTATTAACACTACAATATTTGTATCTGTAAGATAATGTTATTGGTTTTACATCCCTAAAAAACTACTGCAGCTTTTTGGAGAAGCCTGGGTGTCAGAGTTTTCACAGTTTCCTCGCATTTAAGCATCCCAAAATGCCAAATGACTGAGCCAGGATTTGATCCTGCAATCTTGGGAACAGCAGATGAGAACATTTTCGCTGCGCCACACAGCCAGCCCATTCTTTTCGTCAGAAGCACATTTAGTCTATATCACTGATGAGGTAGCAGCTAGCATACATGGCTGTTGCCCTGAAGGTCCAGGTTCAATTCTGGTCTGAAGGCTGGAACAAGGTACACTCAGCCTCGTGAGACAAAACTGAGAAGAGGCGGGTTCGATTCCCACCTCAGGCAACCTAGAAGTGGTTTCCCATGGATTCCCACTTCTGCTCCAGGCGAATGCCGGGATGGATCCTAACTTAAGGTCATGGCAGGCTCCATCCCAATTCTCACCTAAATTAAGGGACCGATAACTTGGATGTTAGGACCCTTAAAACAACAATTATCATCATCATCATCACCTGAATTACTAATACCCACACTACTACAGATACCACAATAACACAGGTTATCAGACAAATTATTATATTTTTATATCACACACCCAAGTACATGAGGCTAAATGACCACGATGCGAAAGCCACTAAAATGAAACAACAATCTAAATCACTGTTCATTATTTTTTAGCCTACTTTTCACATTTTGCAAAAATGAGGAAAAAGTAGACATATGAGATCGGGCAAATGTGTGTATGTGTGTCTGTCTGTCTGTCCTTCTGTCTGTCTGTCTGGCTGTGTGTGTGTCCCCCCCTATCAACTCCTAAACGGCTGCAGCAATCGAAACAAAATTTGGTAGGAGTAAAGATCTATACCTGAATATCTCACGGCCATATTTGAAAATGATGTCAGTGCTACCAACTGCTAAAAAATCGCAATTGAAATTTGAGCTCCATGTTGGATATCTTGGAAAGTATGAATGGGAGCTATTTCAAAATTGGCACACGTACAGATCATAATATTTCAGTTTAATTTCCAGGAGGCTAAACATGGCAGTGTTGCCAAAATGATTATAAGCCTCCTGATAGGTCCAATTTTTAAATGCATATAACTTCTATACTATCAATTGGAATTCAACCAAATTTCGTATGTTGTATGTGTACATAACCAGATATGACTGAGCGTGTTCTTAAGACCTACCAGGGCTGCCAACTGTTAATAAATGCTCCTAATTAATTTTATCCAAATACCAATATATCAGAAAGTATGCAAGCCGACAGCTTTAAACTATGCACACGTATAGTACCTGACATTCTATATTAATTTGGAGTAACTTATATACGTCAGTGCTACCAACATGATTCTAAGCCTGCTGACAGGTCCAACTTTAAATACATGTAACTTCCATACTATCATTTAGATTTCAACCAAATTTCGTATGTGCTATGTGTACCATAACAGATATGACTATGCGTATTCTAAGGAGCAACCAGTGCTGCCAACTGTTAATATGTGCTGTCCCTATTTTTGTTACCCTAATATCAATATATCAGAAAGTATGCAAGCCAATAGCTCTAAACTTTCCACACGTATAGTACCTGGCATTCTAGACGAATTTGGAGTAACTAATATACGTCAGTGCTGCCAACATGATTCTAAGCCTGCTGATAGGTCCAATTTTAAAATGCATGTAACTTCTATACTAACTAATGGATTTCATTCAAAATTGGCACAACAATAGATCATATTATTTCAGATTATTTCTGACCAATACATGCATGACATTGTTGCCAACATGATTTTACGCGCGCTGTTAGATCCAATGTTTAACTGCATGTAACGTCCATGCTATTCATTGGACTCCAACCAAATTTTATATTTTGTACCTTAAGAGACGGAACTAAGAATATATTCAGTCATCAGGGCTGCCAACTGTAGTGCTCTATTAGGATACATTATGCCAGGTATACAGTATTTCGAACTAATTGGAAATTTCGATATTAGCAACTTAATTTCGTCATTATTCTAGATAGGTTCATATTCTGTAGAATAATCATTGGCATGAAAAGTAGGCTGTATAGTTCTTCACGGAACTTCTTGTTTCTTGTTGATGGTGTTGTTACTGTTAAATTATTCCCCCCCCCCCCTCCTAATAACACAATAATGTTACAATACAGGTACATAAAATTGAAAATGAAAATTCATAATAAGGAAACCACTACTGTATTATGCAACCTGCAAGAGATTTGAATTTTGATGTATATTGTGTCTTCTTGTAATTTCTTTATTGCAGATACCACTGACCTGAAAATTGAAATGAATTCAATTTATTGTGGAATATGGAGCCTCTGTAGCTTAGGTGGCAGCACGCCAGCCTCTAACCGCTGGGTCCGTGGTTCAAATCCCGGTCACTCCATGTGAGATTTGTGCTGGACAAAGCGGAGACAAACAGGTTTTTCTCCGGGTACTCCGGTTTTCCCTGTCACAATTTCATTCCAGCAACTTTCTCCACTATCATTTCATTTCATCAGTCATTCATTTAATCATTGCCCCAGGGGAGTGCGACAGGCTTCGGCAGCTGGCACAGTTCATATCCTCGCCGCTAGATGGGGGCTTCATTCATTCCATTGCCTGACCCGGTCGGTGGACTGGAAGCAGGCTGTGGATTTTTCATTGTGGGATATAATTTCTGATAAATATAAAATTGCATTTGTTCCTGGGCTTTCATGGGTTGTCCTATATTAGTTATGTGAAGTTATGTGAACTTCTTTAAATCTGATGGAGAAATTCCCTCCTGTTTGCCTGATATAATTTGCATCACAGTCGGCACACATTAATTAAGGTATACGTTTAATTTATTTATGCTGCCTGCGTTCTACATAATTTTATCACTGGAGTTATTCATTTGGAATGCTACATTTGCATAAAAATTTTTGAACATGTTAGCAAGTGAATAATATTTTATTTTATATATTTTTATATTTTATGTTTTTTTTTTTTGCTGTGTTTTATGATCAGTGTGGTTTTACATCTAGGCCCTATTTTGTCAATTACATTTTTCTTTTATTGTTTTGGGTAACAATTCTTCTACGCAGTTGCATAGGGCCTATATTAAATTATTTCCTTTAATTTTCCGATGTTAAAAGTAAGTCAACTGCTCTATTAATAAGGCTGTCAACTGTTGCTTTCCTGTTTAAGACTTGGGGTTATATTCACTTGTATGGTCCCCCATTGCTGAATACTTTTTATGTTTGATTAACATGTTCTTTCTATCTGATGGAGAAGCAGAGTATATTAATGACAAACATTTCTTTCCCTTCTTTTGCAAAACCTATGGTGTTTATAAATGGGGTTTTGGTTAGTTTTGTAGCATGTTTTGGACATTTTCTAATAAGTTGTGATAATGTATAAGTTGGACTATTCCTGTAATTCACAACTTTATAATTAAATGTGTTTGAGTTGATTTCCTAAAAATTTCAAAATATTTCTTTAAATTTCTTAAAACCTGGTGACTAGTGTACAGGTACTGAAAATTTACTAAATAAAATCAGATATAACTAACAAATCTTGGCTAGTTGCACTAGTTTAATAACTACTGCAACTAAATAAGTGTGAATATACCATCACACATACTTGTAGACAAAGATTTAATAGCCTAAGTGCAAAGGATTGGATGATGATCGCCTGACGATCAAAACTGGTCATCCAAATTTATTTATTAATCTCATGTAAATTTTTATCAAGATTAGAGAAACACCCATTACAATTGGGTACAATCGTGTTAACCGACTAAATAACATTAAAGTTTGATTCTGGCATTAACTTCTCAATTATTTATCTTTGGAATTTTCTTTGATATAGCCTTTTCACTAATCTATTTTCACCAGCTTATTACTTGACAAGGACATACCGAATAAAGTCAATCAACTCGGCTGCAGCATCTATTTCTGCTTGGATAACTGTCTTGGACTGGCCTAACATTGTGGCAGCATTCAACTGCATACGGTATTCGAAAGCCATCAGGTCGGCAGCTCTATCCCATATCTTGAGTTTCTCACTGAGGGGCACACTTTCCCACGTGGCCTGAGCAGCCATTCCTGTAGAAATGGCTTTCTTTATTAGATCCTGTTGAGAAAGAGAAATCATTTCATTGATTGGCTTTGGTGAATAATAATTACACTTTTCACTCATTTCCTTCCTTCATAACAACACATATTTCTTTTTTATTTATTTTTAAGCAACTATACAACTGTTTCAGTAATAAGGCTGTATATAAGCAAATTAACAGTTCAAATAACTACAGTATATGTGGATTGAATTGTTAGTGTCAAAATTAAACCTACACAACTTAATACACAATGTATGGTGATTGTTGCTGAAGGAATAGCAACATTGCCAGATCTTTCTTTTTTATATATATTGAAATATTAGAAGCCAGTTTTCAGTGTTGCCTAAGTATTCTATTATTGAAAGCTTTTCGGTCGGTCAACACGAGTATACCCAATTAGATTGGCCGGCGAGTTAAAATGTATGTCCTAGTGACTGAAATAAATTACATGAATTATTTATACACTTAATAAAACCCTTCACATCCAAATGAGGGACTACATTGGATGACTAGTTTCACTCATCAGGCAAACATCATCAGATTCTGCACGCTTAGGCTTAATTTAGGTTCAGTGGATACGTATCTAACATTCATGTATTTATGCATGCATGTATTCTTTATTGCCAGACTGATATAATCCATGAATGCCAATGATATTTACAATTAATAAGTCACAGAAGTTTTTAATTAAACTTTGTAACGAGTCAGATTTTTAGTATTATTATCTCATTATTTATAATTGTAAATACCATCGTACATAAGTGTAATATACTTATCCACTGAACCTGAACTAACAAGGGGAACCTGCCTAGTATAACAACCTGATTTACCAGAAATTTCGCTCAGTGAGAGAGGGGTCGAAATGAGCGAACACATGTTTCGGCTTATTCGTAGACACACGACCATTCCCAAGAAAATGGCAGTGAAGTGTGTCCGACGTGCTTTGTGTGCCTTTTAGCACATAATAGATTCAACTGGTGCTGTGACGCAGCAGTTATCACCACGACCTTACACTTTTGCGCCCATATTCAAATCATAATTAATAATGTTTTTTTTAAATTTACTTACTGATGTCCATTGACAATTACTACATGAATGCTTCTTATCAAGTTAGTGGATACAAGGGCGCTATGTTGATTGTAAAAATAAAACTGGGTAAACAATGGCATTGTACAGGGATTATAATGCTTTGTGAATTCATTCATATGCTGCTCAAAAAAATTAAAGCACCACGTTTTTCATAGGCCACCAAATTTTGAAAAGTTGACCGCACAAGCTCGAAATCTCATTATGACGTTTGTCCTGACACCTACCAAGCATATGCTTCAGCACAACTCCCCAACTTGAGTAGTTTCGGGGTAGCGCCCCGAAAACCAGCCCATTTTGGATTACCGTACATTGAAGTTTGTGAAAAACGCTGTAGGACTTGTCGCAGGTTGCCAAAGCGGTCAAAAATGAATGTATCTTGCTCCTAAAGGTTCCACAAACACATTGAAATCGTTACATTTGACGTTTGAGTATTTTCAACCCCCTTAATCATCCCCTAAATATGGACTACCATTGGGGTGTCTGAGAAGGTACCGGGTGTGTTTAAGCACCTGAAAACCTGCACACCATCCTCTGTTGCTGATTGCAGTAAGTTCTTAAGGCCTCCGGCAATGTTCACCCCCCCAACACCCTCAACTGGCATGGGACCAAACCACCCCCTCTCGATTCACCCCTAAGGAAGGTTTTAATCGAGATGTTTATCAGTGCTGTAAATGGGGGGGGGTCTTCCCCTTACGTTTCAAAAAAGGAGCTGTGCCTGTGTCACCACCCCTTCCCCTGCTACCCCCGTTTGTATGATTTTTCAAATCAGGCCCTTTTTAAGGGCTGAAACGAAGTCTTAATCGCTGAAAGGGCTGTAAATGTCCATAGAAGTAGTGGTGACACGAAATCAACCCCTTCCGATCGTTGATTGACATTCCGTCCCCCAAACTTGAAAGTTTTGCACCCCCCAAGCCTCCCTGTCTGGACGCGTAACGCGTCATGGCAGAGTTTTCAGAGTTGGATGAAAATGAAGCTTATGGCCTGAAATCGAGCCCAAAACAGCAGGTTCGATGGAAATTCATCGGTAGGGTGGGAATCGGGACCAAAATGTTTTCAAAAATGTTAACAGTCTATAGTAAGTACGCCCATGCATAGGCAACCCCCATCACGTCCTTGCGTGCGGGTTGCCTATGATCGGCAATAGGTTACAAAGGTTGGAAATGGGAGAAAAATGACGTGATGTGGGTTGCCTATGCATGGGTGTACTTACTAGAGGCTGTTAACTTTTTTGAAAACTTTTTGGTCCCGTTTCCCACCCTACCGATGAATTTCCATCCAACCTGCTGTTTTGGGCTCGATTGCAACCCATAAGCTTCATTTCCATCCAACTCTGAAAACTCTGCCATGACGCGTTACGCGTCCAGACAGGGAGGGTTGGGGATGCAAAAATTTCAAGTTTGGGGGACGGAATGTCAATCAACGATCGGAAGGGGTTGATTTCGTGTCACCACTACTTCTAAGGACCTTTACAGCCCTTTCAGCGATTAAGACCTCGTTTCAGCCCTTAAAAAGGGCCTGATTTGAAAAATCATACAAACGGGGGTAGCAGGGGAAGGGGTGGTGACACAGGCACAGCTCCTTTTTTGAAACGTTAGGGGAAGACCCCCCCCCCCACCATTCACAGCACTGATGAACATCTCGATTAAATCCTTCCTTAGGGGTGAATCGAGAGGGGGTGGTTCGGTCATGCCAGTTGAGGGTGTTAGGAGGGGTGAACATTGCCAGAGGCCTTAAGAACTTACTGCAATCAGTAACTGAGGACGGTGTGCAGGTTTTCAGGTGGTTAAACACACCCGGTACCTTCTCAGACACCCCAATGGTAGTCCATGTTTAGGGGATGACGAAGGGGGTTGAAAATACTCAAACGTCAAATGTAACGATTTCAACGTGTTTGTGGAACTTTTGAGAGCAAGACTCATTCATTTTTGACTGCATTGGCAACCTGCGACAAGTCCTACAGCGTTTTTTGCAAACTTCAATTTGCGGTATTCCAAAATTGGCTGGTTTTCGGGGCGCTACCCCGAAACTACTCCAGTTGGGGAGTTGTGCTGAAGCATATGCTTGGTAGGCGTCAGGACAAACGTCGTACCGAGATTTCGAGCTTGTGCGGTCAACTTTTCAAAATTTGGTGGCCTATGAAAAAAGTGGTGCTTTAATTTTTTTGAGCAGTTTATATTAACACTTCAGGGTGATTTGGTGCTTTCCCTTAAATTATACCGATCGTAGAAACATTTGAAACATGTAAATTTTGTTCACCACGAGCATCGCGTGAAGAGAGGCTAGCCACAATTACATTTCTGGGTGAGAATGTCACTCGGAAAAGAAGCGTTACTGAAGATTTCACGTGTTGGCAATAACTTTGCAACAAACCACTCTTAATGGATCATTGTTTCAAAAACTGGCACTTGCAATTGATTATGAATCAATGCGTAGATTTTTATTGTACCGTGTCGAGTAGTGATATGCCTTTGCATTGCGAGAAGTGTAGAACAATTCTGCAGGTTTCGGATAAACAATTTTATTTGCCAGTAAACATATATGTCACAGTGTTGACAGACCGGCGTACAATTTGGGGGAATTACTTTCAACGAACAACTTGGTATGCCATGTTCATCCATGCATTTTTTGTTGTATAAGGGAGGATCGCTCTGACCATCCCATGAATCAATTATGAACATGAATGGCTCCGTTTTACCATATGGTTGCAGAATGTTATTCATAAACCGATTTTAGGTTTCTTTTGTGATCTTCCCAGTTTTGTAATCCCTGTACAATACCACATATATAATAAATATGTAACACTTATTGCGAAACCCAGTTGTAATTTTACAATCAATATAACACCCTTGTATCCACTAACTTGATAAGAAACATTCGTGTAGTAATCGTCAATGGACACGAGTAGATAAATGATGAAAAACTAAAAAAAAAAAAAAAAATAATCATTAATCGGGATATGAAAACGGGGCGCAAAAGTGTAAAGCTGCGGCGATAATTGCTCTGCCACAGCGACACTCGAATCTGTTATGTGTTAAAAGGCACATAAAGTGTGTTGGACACACTTTGACAGTCATTTTCTCGGAAAAGGTTGAGTGTCTACAGATAAGCTGAAACATGTGTTCGCTTATTTCAGCCCGTATTTCACAGAGAGAAGTTTCTGGTCAATCAGGTTGTTACACTTGGTGGGTTCCCCTCGTGAGCCTAAGTGAGCAGGATCTGATGATGTTTGACAATCGAAACAAGTCATCCAATATAGTTCCTCATTTATGTGGGAAGTAGTACAATATGGCATTGTACAGGGATTATAATGTTTTGGGAATTCATTCATATATTAACACTTCAGCAAATATGGTTCAGCCACGGAAAATGCTAGGACGTCCTCTGCAGGCGACGCGCAGTTCTTCAGATGCTGGGGGAGCTGTGAGAAATGGGCGACCAGCATCACAATATATATCCGAATAGGGACAGTCAACATCTTAACCCTGACGGAGAAGACTGAGGAGCTAGTGGACTTCATGATGGAGAAGGATATAGCCTTCCTCGGTCTCAGTGAAACGAAATGGAAAGGAAAAGGGGAAAGAAAACTAAAGGAAGGATACAGGCTGTTTTACAGTGGAGGACAGGAGGCAAGAAATGGAGTGGGAATGATTATAAGAAAGGATGTCCTAGAGTATGTGGAGGAGGTGAAGAAGATAAGTGACAGGATGATCAGAGGAAGGATACAGTTCCAAACAGGGACAAAAGATCTGGTTCAAGTATATGCTCCACAAACAGGGAATAAAGAAGAGAACTTAGAAAAATTCCTAGAAAATGTAGAAAAATATTTAGAGGATAAGGAAATAATGGTAATGGGAGATTTGAATGCACAAGTGGGAAGAGACAGACAAGGAAGAGACGAGATTTTGGGACCATATGGTTATGGCAGTAAGAATCCAGAAGGGGATTTCTTAATGGACTTCTGTCAGCAGAACGAATTAATTATAGGGAATACGTGGTTCAGAAAGAAAAATAGACAGAAGATAACGAGGTTTGGATGGGGAGTTAGAAGAACGAAAACTCTGATAGACTATGTATTAGTAGAAAAAGGACATCGGAAAGAGCTAATGAATGTCACAGCCATGCCAGAGGAAGCCTTTGGAGGAGACCATAGGACAGTGGTAGCAAAACTAAAAGTAGGAAAGGGGGAGATTACAAGAAAAAAGGGAAAGAAAGATTAAGGTCTGGAGACTAAAGGAAAAGGAGGTTGCAGAAGAGTTTAGGAAAGAACTGCAAGAAAAGATACCAAGGACGGATATTACCCATGTGGAACAAGAATGGGAAAAGTTTAAGAGTGCATTTGTAAACAGTGCAGAGAAAAGGTGTGGAACATCAGGAAAGGTACGGGAAAAGGCGACAAAATGGTGGAATGATAGAGTGAAAGAAGAGGTAAGGGAGAAGAATAAAACTTGGAAGGAATGGAAAACAAAAAAGACTGAAGAAAGTAGAGCAAAATATATAGAAGCAAACAGAGATTGCAAGAAAGTAATTGCAGAGGAAAAGAAGAAAAGCTGGGAAGAATTCACCCAGGAAATAAGGGAGGATTTGAATTTTGGAAAAAAATTGCTATTGGAATTATAGCAGAAAGAATGAAAAGGTGAACACAGGGTTCGTGAAAAACAAAGAAGGTGAAATATTGACAAAACCAGAAGAGATTTAAAGAATATTTCAGCGAGCTGTTGAAGGTGAGACATCAGGCATGCGGAGAAGTTACGCAAACAGCCAAAACGGTGGAGTAAATATAGAAGAGGAACCAGACATTACTATGGCAGAAGTGGAATGGGCAGTTAGGAAGATGAAGATGGGGAAAGCTGTGGGAATCGACGAAGTGGCAATAGAAATGATCAAGGCGGCAGGACCAGTGGGACTGCAGTGGACATACAGACTTCTCAGGAGTGTGTGGAGAGAGAGGAAAGTTCCTGAAGACTGGAAAAAGGGAATAATATTGCCAATATTCAAGAAAGGAGACAGGAAGGTGTGTGGTAACTACCGAGGAATCACCATCATCTCGCATGTCGCCAAAGTAATGGAAAGAATCCTAGAAAAAAGAATTACAGTAAAGGTAGAAAGCCAAATAGAGGAGGAGCAGTTTGGATTTGGGGGGGGGGGGGGGGGGGTAGGTCAACAGTGGAACCCATTTTCATTTTAAGACAGAACATTGAAAAGAGTTGGGAATATGGGAAGGATATGGTAATGGCTTTTATTGATCTAGAAAAGGCCTATGATAGCATCCCAAGAACAAAAGTTTGGGAAAGCTTAACAAATAGGGGGAGAGGCAAGGAACTGAGAGACATGATAAATGGAATATGCATAGATTGCTACAGTAGTGTGAAGACTAGAGTTGGGACATCGGAATGGTTTAAAATTGACACTGGACTAAAGCAAGGAAGTGTGTTGTCACCATTATTGTTCTTAATGGTGATGGATGACATCAAGAAGGCAGCAATGAAAGACTATAGTAGGGCAAGGATGAAGGTAATGGTGTTTGCAGACGATGTTGTGATCTGTGGCGTGGATGAGATGGAGGTACAAGAACAGTTAGACGTAATAAATTAAAAGATTGAGCAATGGGGATTGAAGATAAATGTGGAGAAGAGTTAAACAGTGGTGATGAGTAGAGGTAAGAAAGAAGGAAAAGGAGTAATCAAAGTAGGAGTTAAGGAATTGGAAGTGGTGAAACACTCCAAATACTTGGGAAGTGAACTGACTGAAGATGGAAGACCAGATTTGGAAATTAGTAGAAGAATACAACTTGGGAGTGCCTTCTACCAACAGGTACGGGGACTAGTATGGAACAAGGATATACCAATTATTAAGGCTAAAGAAGTTATGTACAAAGCATATTATGTTCCTATGATGACATATGCAGCATAAACGTGGACAATGACTAAGAGGGATGAAAGCAGAGTACAGGCAGCAGAGATGAGATTCCTGTGAAGTATGGTCTAGAAAACGAGGAGAGACAGAGTGACAAATGAAGATATACGGAAAGAACTGGGAGTACAGAAACTAAATGACAAACTGGAGCAAAACAGATTGAGATGGTTTGGGCATGTCAAACGGATGAATGAAGTAAGACTACCAAGACGAGCACTGGAACGAGGATGACAGGTAAGAGAGAACGAGGAAGACCAAGAATGCGTTGGATGGACTCGGTGAAGTATAGCATTAGAAAACGGAACCTGGATTGGAACACCGTGTCAGAAGAGGAATGGTGGAACGACAGAACAAAGTGGAGAGGAACCATATTTGCCCCCATCCAGTGTCAGCTGGAAAAAGGGAAATGATGATTATGGATAAATAATTCATGTAATTTATTTCAGGCAATAGCAAATTAATTGTAACTCGCCGCCCAATCCTATTGGGTACACTCGCGTTGACCGACTGGAAGGCTTATACTAATACTGTATATTGCCAGTTCTCTTTTTCTATACCACAGTGTGCATTGTGTTGTGGGGATACAATATTAGTAAAAGTGGGGACAACCTGTCAGAATCTGGTGTCATCTCAATCAGCAATGGAAGGATGCTCTTAATAAACAAGATCTAAGCAAGAAACAAAAGGAAAAACAAGTAGTTCTTAGTTGCAACTTTGTAAGATATATGGTACTGTCCCCGTATATTCTAGAGGCGGTCTGTTGGATATCCGAAGCAGAGCTGGATTCGTAGACCCTGACAGCTCCGGCGCAAAATACAAATCAAGGATCTACTTCCAACTAGACCCTCGCGAATATACGTGGCGGAAATTACGACACAACTGTGAATTACATGAAAAATGCACTTAGCTCACAGTAGAACACCTACCTTTACTCTCGGGGATCTCGTGGTCAACCTCTGGACCTATAATGGGTTTCACAGTTGCATCTCCTTATATCTAAAATAAATCATGACGACACGGCTTCTAATAAAACCAAACGATTTAATAACAAAAGAGGTAAACTATGGCTAAACATTCATACAATAAAATAAAAACACTCTCCCATTCTCTGAACTTTACATTCACGCCACTGATAGAACTGCGTTCTATGAACGCTATGATAAAATTTAGGGTAGCTTGTGTCAATACATCAAGCAGTACAACAATTACACACCCCTGTGTATTTACATTCCTTTGGCACGTTCCAATGAACATCTGGGCACTAAGAGCGCGCGACCCTCGCCACGCGTCGGATGACATAACATATCCCGTTACATTCCCGGCACTGGCTGGTTTAAAAAGGTGCAAGCCTGCCGGCCCGCTACATCTCTCTCCATTTGTGCGGCCTAGCCGTGGCCTACGCTAGAAACGAGTTTTAATCAACCCCTCGCTATTCCATCCTGGCCCACAAATGCACCTCTCCATAACAATAAAAGCTATGTTAAAATTAAACAGATTCACGTCACACAAATACGTGACCTGTACGTGACCTGTACGCACATCCTACACGCTATTAACATAAAACTTCTATACACACTTCCATTCATACTCTCGCATTGTGACGTCCCAATGGAGTTCATTTCATTCACACTGAACAAGAAACAAACCACATCCAGTCACCTACTCATTCATACTCTAACCACTACGTTAAAACAATCCATAAACTTCCTACACCTAACATGTTATACACTCGATTGGTAAATAATGAAAGTTAACACTGAACGAATTTATAATGACACTTATAGCATCAGCTATAGTCCTTTCAAAATAGTAGCATCTATATACACTTGAGCCTGAGCTCCGATCTAGCAGTTATGTCAAATACAGTGAACTGAGATCCTTAAAATCTTCTACATCTCCAGAAATAACCACCACCAGTCTCTCCTCTCTGATCTGGTGTCAAAATAGTTTAAATACATTCGACCACTTAAGGTGAAACATATGTCGTTACATATTTGGGTTTAATAATCTCGATAAGAGTATAACATAACAGATGCCATTATCTATTTCCCGTTTCAATTCCAACCGTGACCCTTCATGTCCTCTCTTATCCAAAGTCGTGTATACAAAATAAGGAGTACTCTCTACTTACACCTTTATGCCTTGCCAAACTCGAGTCATGCCCACGCAATGACTGTAATATAAAATGCGGAACACCCTCGCAGTACCCTCGTATGCCAACTACATACGGAAATCTATACACATAAAACCACTATCCAAGGGTTATCACCTTCACTCCTTTCAAACTGGCATTCCTTAAAAAGGGCATAATTCCTCAGCGTTGTCACAACAATCGCTGGTCTAATGAACGATAACAACAATTATTGTTAAACCATTAATTTATACATCTTAACGACCTTTGGACTTTACGATACTAACCTCCTCACTTATTACTCTTAAAACGTTACTCTGATAAATATAAACTGTCGTGCATACATTTAATAAAAATACTGCCTCACATCTTCATACTTCTGGGTTCGACTTTATCGAAGAAGGAATATTATGTCTACAACGTGACATGATATTACTCCTCGTAAATATTTAATCACAACATTATATGTTTGTGTCCAACAAGAATCGATCACGACGAGGATATCAAACGATAACTACCCTAACGTCGGACGATAATAAATAAATCTTCCAAGAAGATTCTAGCTCCAAATAAATTAAATGACTGAAAGTTCATAGCTTTCTTCAATAAAACATACAATTAGTCATATTCGTATTCTCTCCATTCAGAACGAATGTCTATGAGTTCTGACGATAATAATCGTTTCCACGTTAAATGTTTCTTTTCCACAAGATGTCATGATATTTCACAATATATCACTACCAAGACCTTCTTCTCTTAACGTTTCTTCTCGACGGATAAAATGCCCAAATTAAACTAATAAAAAAAATAATTTAATGCGGTAACATAGTCGAAAATGTCCATCACCTGAATTCAGGATGAATTCATAAACGTCGAAAATAAATTACTGTTCCTTAAAGGAAATGACAAAAGCTTGTTCCTCGAACAAGTAAAAAATAATCTCAGTTCAGAAACTGGATTCCTAACAAACGAAGCTAAAAGCGTCGCAAGACGATCACTATAATAAATTCCGAAGAATAAAAAGGCTATACATGGAGTACATAAATATTGTGTCGAAATATGGATAAAGGATCTGCTCAGAAAATGTCACTACAAGCTCTAATTACAAGGTTAGTGAACACTGCTACCTGGTCTCGAAGTCTAGGAGATCGAGATAGAGTATTACAAAATACTCGGTTGTTACATCTCCCAAAGATCTGGGCTGGATCCTAGCTCGTCTCCAAGAACTCGTGACCTCAGGAAAGGAACGAATTCCCCTACTGGAAAACAGCAAGCTCCGACCGGGCTCGAACTGTGGGCCTCCAATCATCATCTTCTTTGTGACCGGGATAACCCTGGACCTCTTTTGATGTCTCTTCTTTCTTAGTCACCATACTGTCTCATCATAATAGCGAGTAGCGTCGAAAGTTCTGCTTTCCACTTCGAAAGGCATTCGAAAAGAAAGTCATGGACCTCACTCGCATAACGAACATTCATGTGGATTGAATATGAACATCGTTCTGTAGTCGCTGATGTTAATGTTGAGCTCATGTTTGACAAGAATGCACTAGAATAAAGTTGTACATCAAGTCTCATGATCGCTCACTAAGTAGACATTCACGAACAGTCTCCTCTAACGAAGCTCCATCGCTGACCATATTGCTTCTATCTGCCTATACTCCTGGCGCACATATTAATTTAGTCCATAATAATCTTCATAATACTAGACTGAATATTGTTCTTCACTATGGAATACATCTCCATCCTATGTGTTGTAATACAGTTCCACACAAGCAATGCTAACATACACTCGTACTCACTTGTGGCTGCTGCATGCGCTGTAGTCGCTCGAACAAAGTGTCTTATCGCGCTGGAAAGAAACACTTTTCTCGCGCTTCACAAAACTGCTTAAAATTGCTGAAATATTTCTCTCAAACTTCTGCAAGTTTGTAATACACAATATCTGATAGCAAGCTACAATTTGTAGTTGAAATAATGTCTCTGAAGCCGATCAGACCGAAGAAATTGCGGCATATAAGTTTATCGCAATCTCACTTAGTTTCAAGGCGTGGTAATCTCCTAACTCTACCCTCGCTTATGCCTCGTCTCCACGAGTCACCTTCTACAAGCTCGGTGAAACACTCGGAACTCCCCTCTCTTCCAGTAACACACGTCTGACCTCTCGGACATTCAGATGATAAAGAGTCTCGATGCTTAGCTTCTCCCCTCCAAGTCTACCGATTCTGGCCGCCTTTTTGAGTTCCCTCTCAAATTCGCGCGGGCTCTAGCAAATCTCTTATTCCTTCCAATAGCGACCTGCTATTGACTTATAAAATATATTCTTCTCTTTTCCAATATATAAATTCACTCTCTAGGTGCTTAAATGTATTAAATATCCATGAAAATTTAGTTGCTGGAACTCCCGTCTTCTCTAAAACTTCTTCCTATTGGCTGTAAGCTCATATCCAATCGGATAATTTATAACAATATTTAAACAATTCCTGGGAATATTCGCTGTTGCTAGGTCGATTCTAAGCTTCTGGAAACTTCCATTGCGCAATACAATCACGTGACGGAATTTCCCTCCTGCTCAACGTCGCCTCACGACTGGTTTCTGCCAAGTTCCAGCCATCATATTCCTTGGTTAAATTTTATCATGGGCTTCGAAAAAAAAATATATTATTCCCATTTTCATCCCTTATAATTCATTTTACGGGGGCAGTACGTCATGTCAAAAGTTGAATTCAGCCTGGAACTATGGATAAGTTCTTTGAAATGAACATTGCAGTGAAAACATTTGTGTTTATCATTTTGTACAAATTTTATTCAGTACATACAATGTACAACTTGATGTGCTTATTTTTTGGTTAATTAATGTATAAGAATGTTCATTTTTTAACATATTATGATAAATGACAAGTTCTTCTACCCCTTGTTCCAGTTTCTATGGGGTTGGAGATGGTGAAATGGGTCCCATTACCTGAAAATCGTTTCTGTTGCGTACTACTACGAATTTTAAGAATGCCATTTTGCTATTGCTAAGCTTTTGCACAGAAAGCAAGAGGAAAAAGGATAGAAATCAAATATTCTCCATTGAATATCAAATATTTTTAATTGGTCATATAAAAGTGTGTAAATATGCACTTGGATGTGCAAAATAAAAATATAGAACATTATTGAACAAAATAAACAAAATATACTAAATGAGCAACATTAAGAACATAGCATGCAAAGATATAACAAAATATCTTGAGTATAAAAACATCGGAGGCCTAGTGATCATCTATTTCAACACTGGTGCGCACTCATATGAAACAAGACCAGTTGTAAGGTACAGAGTATTACAGGGTCATTATCTATGTGCGCCCCGATAAACACGGCAAGTTAAGCCGTCTTTGACTGGCGCAGATCGTGGGCGCGCGTACACATTTCAGGCCGGTGGTTGACGTGCACTTTTACACTTTTACCAAACATGTTCAATAAAGTGAACTCACAGTGCTCATAGTCGATGCTGAAAATGTCCTCCCTCTCTTGTAACACAGACCTGACATCCTCTGATGAATGGACAATGATCTCATTTAATTTTTTTGTCTGTTAACTATTTTATGATTTACGGAGCCAGTTTTCTTGAAGCGTTTAGCGAGCCTCCTAATTGTACTGGCATTAGGCATAGGTCTTCCTGGAAACAAGGTCAGCCAAATGACGCAATAGTTTGCCGCGGTCCACTACTTTGGCTGGCCAGGTGCGCAGCGAGTGGACCTCGCAATACCCCGCTCCGCTGACTCATATCGTTAGTTCACACGCGTTTTGTCATTCATATGGACGTGTATCTGCAAAGTTTAGACGTTAGAGTTGCACGTTTAGTGAGTATTGTAATTACTGTGAACTGAACATAAACAGTACATAAGAGATGAAATCGAAGCCATCACTGCTGTGGAACTTCACAATGTTGTCCATTCTTTCATCAGAAGATGTCAGGTGTGTGTTACAAGAGAGGGAGAACATTTTCAGCATCGGCTATGAGCACTGTAAGTAAACATTATTGAACATGTTTGGTAAAAGTGTAAACTTGTGCGCCAACCACCTGCTGAACCGTGTACGCGCACTCGCGACCTGCGCCAGTCAAAGCCAGCTTAGCTTGCCGTGTTTATCGGAGCGCACATAGATAATGACCCTGTACCATATGTGGGGTGTATACACCTAAATTTACCCTTAGCCAAGCATTATAGGTGTTCATACGAAACTCTTCTGCCCAAGGTAGAGCAGCAGACGTGTTTCCCCAGAATTTACCTTTATCGCTTTTGGCAATTGTATATTTCAGTAAAATGTTAGTGTCATTGGTCAATACTATGACAGGAGTATATAAACTAGGCCATTGGCCTGGCAAAAAACAGGGATTTGAGTGAAAAAGGGCAAGGTTATGTTGCGAAGCTTCATTTTTATATGAGGTAGGCTATTATTATTACTATTATTACTTTGTTAATGTGCCTGTTTGTGTTTTAGCCTTTGTAATGAATATGTCTCAAAAATATTTAAAAATGCATGTGAAATAGAATGATTAGAAGATTAAGAGGAATCCTCTGAATTGGACAATGTGTGGGAAAACGAAGAGTGAAAATAATGATAGTGTGTGCAAAAAGGCCATAAAGCTCAATAATATTACACTCCTATAGGCTACATATGTGAGAAAAGACACAAACAGGAAAACTTTGTGGTGCGCATAGAGTCATTTTTTTTGTTGTTAAAAAAGTTCATAAAGATCATATTCCTCACAATTAAATTGATTTGTTCACACTATGCTAATAAAATCAGGTATGAAATACATAATAAGCTGAAACTGCATTATATAAGGTGCGTTCAAAAAGTAACGAGCCGGAGGCATAATTACAGAAACCAGTACCTGTATGTTAGAAGTAATGGCTCTGGCTGTTGAGGCACTTGTCCCACTGTGACACGAGGCGGTGAATGGCTATCTCACAAAATTCCCTGTGCTGCGATGTGAACCAGTTCCGCACACACGGCTGGATGTCGGCGTCCGAAGTGAATAGTTGGCCCCACAGAGCCCTTTTCAGGGGACCAAACATGGCGTAATCACAGGGAGAGAGGTCAGGACTGTATGGAGGGTGGCCGAAAACCTCCCATTTTAATTTCTGCAGGAGTGCCGCGACTGTGTTGGTCATATGAGGTCGTGCATTGTCGTGGACCGACCACGGCGGCTATGGCGTTCACTGTCACTCGGCGGTCTTGGGTAATGAGTGCATCAACCAGCTGGACGTTGACATCGGTAATGCAGGGGGGTGCCCCAGACCGGGCATCATCGGCTAACGACACCCGTCCTTCCCTGAAGCAAGGGACATGCAGTGTTCGCCGTACACTTGTGACATTCGGCGATGAATGTCCGTTCTCCCTACTCCTTCCGCTGTCAGAAACCGAACATCACCTCTTTGCTCTTTGGTTGACGCCTCCATGTCACTGTTTGCAATGCGACTGGTAGCGTTGGACGATTGATACATGCTGCTGCTCGCTTTGTATCATCACATGACGTGCACGCGTGCCCTCTAGCGACGGGCTGTGACCTTCCACGCTCTGGTCGGAACCACACCTCGTTACACACGCCACGATTAGCCGATGTAGTCACTGGTTTGCGCATTCCAGCCTCCGGCTCGTTACTTTTTGAATTCACCTTATATTCAGAGATGCCAACTTTCAGAAAGAGCAATCAGTAATCGGACTCGGAGTGCCGGGGGGGGCATTATTCAAACAAAATATAGAAGGGGGGGGTGTACGACATTCAAACAAAATATAATCTACTGTATTACAACTTAAAATAGATTATAGCTACTTACCAATTACAATCCCTCCTCATCAACAGCCTCCTCTGCAAGATCTACATCTATACCAGATACTTGGGTGGAGGTTGAGGTTACGCACTTCAAATTTTGAAGACGAGTGGCTTGTTTGGCATCTTGAAGTTGGAGTCTAGTAAATGTACTCTGATGGCAAGGTTTTCCACCCGAAATCATCTGCATTTTCTGGACCAGTAGAGAACTTAGCAATTCAGTACTCATATTCGCGCGAAATTCAGTTTTGTTTTTCCTCACCAAGCTAAAAACACGTTCTGTGGGAGAATTACTATGTGGGACCAGAAGAATTGCCATCATAAGTTTGCTTAGTGAAGGGTACTTCGTTAATCCAGAAACATCGGTAATCTTCGAAATTTCGCACCAGATTTCGTCAGCCCTTTCATTCTTATCAAAACTCAACGTATCGAACTGGAAACGACTAAATTCTGATTCTAAGGATTCTGTCTCCTCTGCTGTCAGTACCTTAGGAAACTGGTCAGTGAAGTATTCAATAGATGAATAACCTTTTGTTCTTCGCTGAAACACATCAGCAATTTCAGCATGCTCTAAAAACTTTTCTTTGATGGGCCACTTCTTGGAAATATACTCACATGTTTTTGAGTAGAACAATCTGACATCAGAAAAAAACATCTTCATTTGATGCTCATTCAAAGAAGCTTCTTTAATATAGGCTCTTGTCTTAGCTCCAACAACCAAATCATTGTCACTTTTCTGATACTTCCTGCTAGCAAAGTTAACAGAAAACAAATCGGAGTCGGGAACTGCAGATGCTTTGACAAATCTAACCAACATATCAGTGAAAAAATTATTCATTTTAGAATGAAGCTGATGAATAAGTGGTTTCTCTTGTTGCAGGAATATATTCAATGAATTGAAAAGTGGAAGAACAGAACTGAGAAACAAAAGGTATAGTTTGGTTGAAGGATTTTCAAACTGCTCCTTAACTTTCTGAAATTTTGGGCCAGCATTGCCATGGTCTGTATCACAGAAAAACATGTTTAATGGATTCCACTGCTCCAAGACTCTGTCGACACACTGCAACAGTGATAGCCATCGAGTTGAAAAGTATTTCAATATCTTGTGGGGCTTTTCCCCAAAGACTTGCTGACAAAGCTTCAAAATATGTTTCCTCTTTGAGCTCTTCTGTAAATAATAATAGATGTCAACTAAAAATTGTTCAACATTGACATTTTCAACACCATTACACCCTTTTTGAGCAGCTAAGTGCACAAGATGACAAGCACAGCCTTGCACTTGGATGTTTTGATTTTCTTTGCAAATGAAAGAACTAACACCTTTGGAAATGCCAGTCATGGTACTAGCATTATCACATGCTAAACCAACACAATTATACCATGGTATATTTCTCTTCCTCAGTTCCCCATCTAAAACTTTAAAAATACCTTCTCCTGTATTGTCCCGCGATTCTTGGATGGTTAAAATCTTCGTAGCAATCATCCCTGCTTCTGCATCAAAGAAGGAAACAACTATCGGATAGAGTTTAGTATCGTCAAAATCGTTGCTGCCATCTGTAGCGAGCGAGAAGGGTTGATGCATTAAAGTGTCCGTAATTTTCTCATCGATGGATCTGGCTACACTCCTAATTATCGCTCCTGTTTTTGTTCTTGCACAACTGAATTTGGATGCTATTTTTGAATCTGGAAACATTTTTTTAAATAAATGTTCGGCATGGTCACTGCAGGCCAAAGGCAGATTATGTTCGACAACGAAGGCCGTAAATAAAACTTCCGCATTCGTGATAGCATTTCTATCTTCAGAATTACTTAAAAATCGCGTTAATTCCTTGTTGGACCCCCTCAGTTTCACGAAATCCGAGTGAATTTTACTGTTGATATGTTTCCGGCAGTCATCTCTTCCGCCATGTGCAACCGAAAAATCGCGGGAACACACAGTACAAAACACGTGGGACGAAGATTTGGAAGAATGTAATAAACACGGCCACAGTTTTGTATATTCCTCCCTAAATCTTTGAACAACTTTCTGCTTCCTCGTAGTTTTGTTATCATCGTCACCACTAGTTCCGACAACACTACCACACACAATTTCTGGCACTAAAAATCGCTTCATACTGCAGGCATTCACTTTCTTCTCGGTTCTTGCTAAGACCAAGACTAACTTGTTCCTTGACCTCTGTAACAAAGAAATAAGAGCACACGCGCAGATAGAACGTGCATGATCACGTGAAGCAATAAACAACGAGTGGGTTCGAAAGGTGCCGATCGCTTCCGATCACAGCGCATGGCGCCATTTTAAAAAGAATAACACGAATTCAACCGAAATTCGTAATTTTACGTTACCCATTCGTAAGAGCGTAATCGTAAGGGAAAAATCGTAATGATTACGATTAATTCATAATAGTTGGCATGTCTGTATATTTGTGCATGCTTGTGTTTTTAATAAACATGCTTATTACAAAAACTAATTCCGCTCACAAACAAAATGTATTTCACTTGACAAGGTTAAGTAGATAATAGTTGTTTATCATCTTGAAAAGGACTTACAACATAGCTTATAACATGCAACTTAGAAAACGAATTAGAAAAACCAACTTACATACCTTCGTTTTCTATGTTGGTGGTTGCCGTTGACATTCATATCCAGCCTGTATTTAGCTTTTGATCTGTAATTATGCTTGATAAATAAATTTAAAGATTTTTTAATTTCCAGTTTCAACTGGAATATATCCTAAACTAGAAACCAGGACCTGGGCCCTTTTCATATGAACATGCACATTTACTAACTGTGAGTTATAACTTACCGCAGTTGCATAGTAATATTTGGCAATCTTCTGGGAATGATTGTGTGGCTGTAAAAGAAAAGCATAATCATCAGTTACTTCAAAATTATTCAATTTGAAAGAGGAAAACCTCATAATCAAGTCATACCACAATATCTATGAACACCCTCTAAAGGAACAGAGAAAATAAGTTCAAATTAAAAATCATATGATGCTCTTCCAAACCTGCAAGTTTTGTATAGTAAAAAGAACAATGGCTGAGAACTATGGCCTGAACACCAAATATATGGTACACCAATGCAAAGACCTACAAGATTTGCTGGATTTTAATTACCTGGCAGTGAAAGCCTATATGCTTCATAGGGTCGAAACAGTGCTAGCTCCTTTAGCACTAGCACTGCAATGTCCTTCAAAAGCTGGGACGTTGTATACAGTTGCTATTCCAGAGGGGTCCTAACATGGCGTACCGTTCGTCTGCTGATGAGCCCAACAGTACACCAGGGCATAACCCCACAACATACACAACAAAGCCATAGATGATTTGCTGGGTACCAAATAAAAAAATAAAAAACAAAGAATATTCCTCAAGTAGACGAAGCTGGGTTGGCAATTCTGAAGGGTCATCGCCACACTTACTGTACCGCACTCATACACGCATCATTACCTTGCAACCTGTGCAAGAAGTTGCCCATTAGGTTAGTGTATGTTATCATGTACACACCTGTCTCGCAGTGGTTGCCCACCACTATCGAGGAATTATGGCTCGCAAGAACCAAGAGTAGAATGCCACTTAACTATACGATGCCCTCTAAAAGTAAACAAGGAGCGCTGTGTCTATCCAGACTTTAAGAAACCACCTCCACAGGAAAAAGTTTGCTACAATCAGCCTCATGGGGCATAACTGAGAAGAGGTGGGCTCGATTCCCATCCCTAAGCCATCCTAGAAGTGTTTTTCCATGGTTTTCATCTTCTACTCCAGGCAAATGATGGAATGGTACCTAAATTTAGGCCACAGCTGCCTCCGATCCAAAACCTCGCTCCAATTATAAATACACACACTAGTATAGCCATCACAATAGAGCCTCCGTGGCTTAGGCGGCAGCACGCCGGCCTCTCACCACTGGGTCCGTGGTTCAAATCCCGGTCACTCCATGTGAGATCTGTGCTGGACAAAACAGAGGCAGACAGGTTTTTCCCCGGGTACTCCGGTTTTCCCTGTCACAATTTCATTCCAGCAACACTCTCCACTATCATTTCATTCCATCTGCCATTCATTTAATCATTGCCCCAGAGGAGTGCGTCAGGCCTCGGCAGCCGGCACAGTTCATATCCTCGCCGCAAGATGGGGGCTTCATTCATTCCATTCCTGACCCGGTCGGAGACTGGAAGCAGGCTGTGGATTTTCATTTCAGTATAGCCATCACAATGACACAGGTTATCAGATAGATTCCACACACCTAAATACACAGGGCTCCATGACAACGATGATGAAAATCCAGAGCCTGCTTCAAGTCGACCGACTGGGTCAGGGAATGGAATGAATGAAGTCCCCATCTAGCGGCAAGGATATCAACTGTGCCGGCTGCCGAAGCCTGTCGCACTCCCATGGGGCAATGATTAAAAGAATGACAGATGAAATGAAATGACAGTGGAGAGTTTTGCTGGAATGAAATTGTGACAGGGAAAACCAGAGTACCCGGAGAAAAACCTGTCTGCCTCCGCTTTGTCCAGCACAAATCTCACATGGAGTGACTGGGATTTGAACCACGGAACCAGCGGTGAGAGGCCGGGGTGCTGCCGCCTAAGCCATGATGATAAAGACCCTAAATAAATTAATAACAAAAATTCATAGACAGGTACCAGTAACTGCTATGCATATAACTCAAGGATAATGAGGCATTTGTCACTTAAACATCAGTTTCATGGAAATAGCATGAGAATAGTTCTAAGTTGGTCATAGGGACTATCGTTCTGTGGTGCGTTCAAAACATCTGGCAAATTTGAAAAAGGAAAACTTGTGTATTTCACGTTGCAAGCTAGCACCCCTAAATGCCTCGAGAGAACAATCCCTGAATTAATTGAAAGCAGGAGAGAGGGAAAGGTAGACATTCTTTCTTCTTCTTCTTCTTCTTCGCGAATGGGTCACTTAGGACCACGCGGAATCAACATTTTCTGAGCTTTCCTCCTTGCCCAATAGTTCTTCATTTTCACCGATTGCTGTAATTTCTGTTCCTCCGGCCAGGTACGTCGCTGTAGTTTCTTCTCATCTTCCTCAAATCCCCTTGTGTGAACAATTTTCCGGATCATATTTCTATCTTGTAAATTTGGTGAACCCAATTCATTAAGGTCTTTCTCTACTTGTTTATACCATTTTGGTCTTGTGCGTTTGATTTGCAGAAATTTGTGGATTCGATAAGTGAGTCTGGTAGGATTCAATCTTTCCAAATGGCTTAGAAACTGAATTCGTCGCAATCTCATTGTATCAGTTAATTTAGAAACTCTTATATAAATTTCAGAGTTGGGTTTGGGGTAGTGTATGCCATTTACAATTCAGGGCCCTAAGATTTTCCTCATGATTTTCCTTTCTTTAATCTCTAATTTTTCCTTTAAGGTCTTACGATGTAAACTGAGCGTTTCTGAAGCATATAGAGCTTCAGGTTTAATCACTGTACAGTAATGACGAATTTTGTTGTTCCAGGACAAGCTTTTTTTTGTTATAAACATTCTTTGTGTGTTGAAAAGCAATTTCCATTTTCTGAATTCGTGATGCTACAGATTTATTTTCATTGCCATTTTCATTGATCCATTCACTTAAGTATTTAAATTCTTTCACTCTTGCAATCTTATTGATACCAATGACAATTTCAGGTGGACCATTCTTAATATTTGTCATAAATTTAGTTTTTTCATAGGAGATTTTTAGTCCTATTTTGGCTGCTTGCTCCTCCAGTATAACAAGCTGTTTCTGTGCATCAGCGACGTTTTTGGCAATTAGTGCTAAATCATCAGCAAACGCTAGACAATCTAAGTCAATACCCTTAATCTTTGGGCCCAGGCGGTGAGATGGTGCACCTGCTTTCCTCCATTCTCTGACAACTTTCTCAAGAGCACAATTGAAAAGTAAAGGGGAGAGCCCATCCCCTTGACGGACACCTGTGTTTATTTCAAACTCATCACTACAACCACCCATAAATTTAACTTTAGCCTTCGTTTCAGTTAGTGTATCTTTAATAATATTTCGTGTTTTGTTATCAAGTCCAAATTCTGTTAAAACATTAACAAGTGACATGCGATCTATACTATCATAGGCCTTTTTGAAATCGACAAATGTGATGACAATTTTTGTTTGTTGTGTTCCGAAAATATGATATAGTATTCTTGAGGTTCAGAATTTGCTCAGCACAGGATCTCCCCTTTCTGAATCCACCTTGGTATTCACCAATTCTTTGGTCAAGTTGACTCTGCACGGTTGAGTAGAATTTTCGAGAGAATTTTATATGTGACTTGAAGAAGGGAAACACCTCTATAATTGTTTGGATCAGACCTGCTTCCTTTTTTATGTATGGGGTGTATTATTGCCATCTTCCAATCCTTTGGTATTTTTTCAGTTTGCCAGATGTCCAGCATAATGTTGTGAAGTTTTTTGATGAAATTTTCCCCTGCATTTTTCCAAAGTTCTGCAGTTATTTGATCTTCTCCTGTGGCCTTGTTATTTTTTAGTGATTGAATTGTTTCTCTAATTTCCTGAACTGTTGGTGGGGCTGAATCTTGATTAATTCGGTTAGAAGTGAACTGAAACTTTTCCAGAGGGCTTTCACATTCTTTATAATTTAACAATTGGTAAAGTTACACTTTAACATACTCAACTGAACAATACAATTTGAAGGATATTTTCAACTGCACAGCAAAAATTTATGGATGAAGCCATATTGGTAAAAGTCACAAGCAATCTGGCTTATACTGATGGCCTGGTTTCAATGATAGTTAAATAAAACTTACGACATGAACACAGTAGTATGGTATGAAAGCCAGCATTTCAAAACAATATGATTTCAGTAGCAAAGAAATGTATGATGATAGAATGCCAGTTAGGAGGACCATTTCAAGTACCGCACTTGGGATGTGTATTCTTGTCTAAGAGATTGAGTCAAACTGCACATAAGCATGGAACGATTTCTCAGTCGTAATCTATTGTGTTTGGCAGGAAAGAAATTAGTGCCAAGATGAAACGTATGTACTTTGCTCAGTGTTCAGACTAACCTTACTATATGGGAATGAAAACTGGTGGATTCAGATAATCTTTTTCATAAATTGGAGGTAACAGATATGAAGGTAACGTAAATGATGGCCAGATGAACAGATGGAAGCAATGACAGAAGGGATAATCTTTTTCATAAATTGGAGGTAACAGATATGAAGGTAAATGATGGCCAGATGAACAGATGGAAGCAAAGACAGAAGGGTACTCGTAATGAAGAAATAAGTAAGGAACGATCACATTAGACGAGGCTGTTCATATGGGTTCAGTCTACAGCAGAATTCCGCTGTAACTCAGTATAACAAAATTTTCAGAATAACGAATTTTTTGGGGGGTCCCTTCCCATTTCCCTATTTGTGTGTTAAAATATTTTATTTTAGTGAATTTCGTACTTTCAGTTTAACGAATTAAAACTGAACTTTTTCTTTTTAACCAATTTGACCATATTTTCTCAAATTAAAACTAACATTCATCCTGTTTTATGACAAATATTTTTCTGGTTACATTATTTTGTTATTCAGACGATATGCTCGCCATTTTCCATACATGCACCGTACGCGATTAGGCGGGAATGCAACCGCTTTTGTGTACCCAATATGTTTCGCCAGTCATCCAATGTAAGACATCACTCTATTGGCTGAGTAGAAGCGCAAAGTTTGCAATCAACCAATGAACGCTACGCTTTGTGTAACCAATAGGCTTCGTCCACCACCCAATGTAAAACGTCACTCTATTGGCTGAGTAGGAGCGCCAAGTCTGCAATCCACCAATGAGCGCTACGGTTTCATAGCTTTGTGTAACCAATAGGCTTTGCCCATCACCCAATGTAAGACGTTCAACTATTGCCATGTTTGCAGTCCACCAATAATAGCGACAGTTTCATAGCTTTTCCTTTTTCGTTGCGTCATGCATTGCATTGGTTGCATGTTTCTTCGTATTCAATTCGCAAAGCAACGTGTTTCTCTCAATCTTATACCTTTAAACTTGAAAAGTTGGTTGCATTTAGTTAAATAATTAAGTTCATATCATCGCAAATGGATAAGCAAGTGGGCGTGCGCGATCTTTCGCACGTTCGCTTGGGTCACCTGAATTTATGGGTAGTGCTGGTTGGCTTAATAGGTTCCGGGAGAGATATGGCATATCCCACAAAATTATAAATGGTGAAGCTAACGATGCCCCAAAGGAAGTTGCGTCTTCATGGCGGCTGGAGACTCTTAACGGATGCCTTGAAGGAATATTCGCTGATTTCAAGGGAAATAAGTGTTTTGGGGGCAAACGTTCAAAAGAACGGATCACAGCTCTTTTGTGTATCAACTCCACAGGGACGGAAACACTGAAGCCTCTCATAATTGGGAAGTTTGGGAAGCCAAGCTACAACATCTGCCCTGTGAATACTGGTACAACTCTAAGGCATGTATGACATCTGTGTTATTCAAAGAGTGCTTGTTGGACTTGGAACGTCGGATGAAGGCCGAAAAGAGGAGAATTCTTCTGTTATTGGACAATTTCTCTTTTCATAATTGTGTGCCTTGCCATTTGGAGCATGTAAAAGTTTTATTTTTGCCTCTGATTACTTCAATTCTGCAGCCGCTGGATCTGCGTATATCGTCACGATAATATAGCACCAAATTGTGTTGATTAGGCGGAAACTTTGTATTCCTTGTTATTGTCATTTCTAAACGTCAACACGGAACCTGCAATGGATTCTTCTTCGAGTAAAGAGTCATTACCGAGCTCGTGTGGTCCGTCGAATGCTGTGCAACAATGCCACGAATAGAGACATTAACATCAACATATTGGGAGCAATGCAGATGTTTAATGCTGCATGGAAATCTCTGAATGCAGACATCATCACGAACTGCTTTTGAAAAGCTGAAGTGGTTTTTACAGAAGACGTCGCAGAAAGTGAAGTGTTGGATGATGTGGAAACTGAGGAGAGTTGGAAGCGTTTGTGAGCAACGTTCGATGAGCCATCAACGGTAAATCTTACTGACTACATCAATGTAGATGGTGATGAAATCACCAATGAGGAAATAGTGGAGGACATTATGAATGATAGAGATCCATGTGATGAGGAGGAAGAAGAAAAAAAGGAAGGAAGCTTTTAGTTTTACGTGACCGTTAATTATGCGATCATGAGCCACGGGACCTCCTTATTACGTGGAATCTGTTCCATAGGGCATGGCATTTCACGTAGAAAATCTCACGTGCATTGACCGGGATTCGAACCCAGTCCACCTTGGCGAGAGGCCAACAGCTTGACCGCTGAGCCACTACGCCCAGGAGGAAGAAGAAGACAAACCTCAAACTGATTGTGATCGACAGAGTTTGAATCTTCTGCAGGGAACGAATATGGCACGTCGCCTTCAAGATTTTCTTGTGTCACGAAGTGATGTGCCAGAATTGGTTTTAAATTCATGTGCAGTGGTTGGTGACTATTTGGAACGAGCTTTAGTGTCTGGATCTGTTCTGCAGAAAATCACAGTTTTTTTTTCTTCAAAAAATGAGGTTTCGGAACTACCGGTGCCGGTACAATGCAAAATTAGATTTTCTGGAAACTTCTGTCAATAACTACTGATAATTACTTTGTGTATAGGCTAGGTATATGTAGATTTAATATTTTTCCTATCATGTAATACATTTTGAGCTGTTTATTTTTGTGCATAATTGCATTTTGAAGTTATATAGATCCTGCAACGGATATAACAGGGCTGATAACCTCGTACTTCTGCCCCTTAAAACAACAATAACTAAGGGATATAACACTAGGCGAGTTCTTAAGAACTGACTTATTTCAGTATAACAAATTAATTTCAGAGGTCCCCAAAAATTTGTTATACTGGTATTTTATTGTATATGGTGGTGCCATGTGTTGCAGATGGAGGAGAAAAGATAACTCAGGGAAGTAATGAATCTGGCTATGTATATGGTACGAGAAGCAGAGTGACACTGAGATAATTATGAGGTGAACTAATGGCATATCTTTAAAAGAATATCATGATCTACCTTACGGAACACCTTCACATTTATACCTTCCTTGTCCAATGCTGCCGATAGTTTGTGAGAACCTCCAGTATATTTAGGTATGAACCCATGATGGGAGTTGCTTATGATGTGCTGTTTATGTTGAAATACATGAAGGTATAATAACTATTCAAAGATTGCCATGGCAGACAGTATTGCGACAGATCCACCTAGCAGCCTGATGGACAAAGGACAGCATTTCCTGGGCTGCGCCCTCTTTCTGGCTGAAGAGCTGTGACAAGTAAAAGTCCATTACGGTTCTGAACAGTGTGTGCAGTAGAGCGAAGAGTGAACCGGCGAGTGTTTAGGCCAACGGAGCATTATCTGAGGGCAGCACTGAAGGCGTGCGTGGAGGAGGACTGCGAAGCGGGACTCTGGTGGAAACTTCTCGACAGATCACCACTGAGCAGAGGTGAACTGGGGACTGGGCTGTGTGAGAATTGCACAGTGTGTGTACAGTAGCCATAATAAATTTAGTGTTTAGTAACACATGCTACCAGTTGTGTTGTGGCTTAGTTGAGCGAACCCTGCTTATGATAGGCACCTGTAATTACAAAAATCGGACTTGTGTCCAATTTTATGTATGGGACTTACCCTGGTCATTTTCCAGCAATTTGGAAAAGTACCAGTTTGAATGGTTACATTAAATATTATGGCTAATGGCCAGGTCAACACTTCTGCATATCCTTTAATTATGTGTTTAATTAGGTTTGGGCCAGAAACTTACTTCTAATTCAGTTTCAGTATCGCATTTTTAAAGAAATCGAGCAAAAGGGGTGCACATTCTGGTCGGTAGTACCTAAAATATATTTTGTGCATTCCTTGGAATAAACAGATGAGAAATAATCAGCAAACCGCAGGCAATGTGTTTCATAATTTTCAAAACATTCCTCATTACTTTGCATTATAGGTGTTGCTGGGGATCCTTGATGATTCGCACCCTCTCCAACAGGGTGGTCACTCAAATAGGTCAACGATTTTCCAGGAGTTTTCCAGGAATTTTCCAGGAGTAATTCTCCTTTTTCCAGATTTAAAAATAAGCGCAAGTGGGGGGGGGGGGGGGGCTTTATCGGTTGCCTACTTCAAGACCACAATAAAGCAGTTATGTTTGGCTTACTTATACAGATGTTGACAAAAATTTGTGGTGATTAGATTGCGTTGATACGCAAGCCTGCACACAAATGATTTGTTGTTTTAAAAAAGCCTTTGTGACTCAAATATCCACTTAAAAAAAAAGAGAAAAGAATGCCGCCTGCAATTTTATTGCGTTTTTTTTTTTTTTTTTTCGTGTAGCCTCCTGAGAGGCCGAGTGCAGGTCTTTCTAGTCGACGCCCGTGGGCGACCTGCGCGTCGGGATGAGAGATGGAATGGATGAAGATGAAGGAAACTGGGCAAGGATGTGGAAGGAAGCGGCCGTGGCCTGTCAGAAGGTACTGTCCCAGCATTTGCCTGGTGTTGAAAATGGGAAACCACGGAAAACCATTTCAAGGACAGCCGACGGTGGGGCTCGAACCCACGCGTCTACCGAGTCAGCAGAGAGCTTGGCCCCTTGACCTAACGCTGCGCTTTAGCCCGCGTAGCCACTACTGTCGGTATTTTATTGCGGTGAAGTTGTCTATACTTAATATGTTTTACAAAAACGTGTTCTCACACAGAAACTGGTAGCCTGAGGAAATTTCTTTTGTTAAAGATAGAGTGCTCACCCAAAACCGCAGCGGGAGTATGATTTAAGATGGAAAGATTTTTATAATTAATTAACAGTGGCTATTTTCCAGGAGTTTTCAAATTTTTAGTAATTTTCCTGGAGTTTTCCAGACCTAATAAAAATCCAGGAGTTTTCCAGGATTTCCAGGTTTTTCAGGAGTAGTGGCCACTATGTCCAATCACATTTTCAACATTACACATTGCTGGTGTATTGCTGGCAAGTGTACTGAATATCACTCCTTAGAATTCTTTTAAACCTCACTGTTCTGCCCCTTAAAACAACAATAACAAGTTCTTTAAATTTCTAGCAATGAAAATCTCTATTGGCTTGCCCTTTCTACATATTTTTTTTACGATGATAAAATTTTCTCCCAAATGCTCCTAGAGAATGTTTTACGGTGAAATGGGTTCCACACTTCATGAAATGTATATTTAACTGCACTCCCAAAAGACTTAAAATGTTTAGCAATTATTTAACATCCCTCTTTACCTTAGCCAACTTTGCAGCACAATGGTTGGGAAACACTGTGTTAGAGGATAAACATCTCTGCTTATAGGATATATAAATTGCACTATGCTTTTAGGCAGTTAATTTAAATAAAATAGGTAATCTTACCATTACTTGATACAGGCTATTGTCTGTGCGATACTCTTTATCGCCAATCACAATTGGGCATTCTTCAACATGCGACTTCATGTCACTCAAAGCATCTTCGAGCATACGACGTTCTTCACTGTTCTTGGTATACCCTAGCAAAAGAGAAGAACTTATTAGAGTACCCTAGGAATTTCAAAACTTGGTTATAGTAAATTTCAATTAAACTTATTCCATGAGCATAACAAACAGGTCAAATAAACCAATTATCCAATGTTGAAAATCCATCTCCTCATAATTGAAATCGTGCAGATAAGCCTGAAAGACCACTCATTACTTTTGCACTTAACCCCTATGCTGCCGAATTAAATTTCGAACTTTAATCTCAAAAGATTGAATTAAGCAGTGAAAAATTAATTTTTATTCTTACCTCAAATAACTTTATTTTCGGACTACATAAATACTCAAGACCACTGAAAAGTACTATTATGACATGAATATTTCTAGTAGGTGCACATACACTGCAAAAAAGGCAAAACAAAAATGAAAAAGTGGAAGATTTTTTTGTTTGTATATGACATTTCATTATTTTCCTTCTAATTGATGACTATAGTCATAATCACCTTTTTTCCTTCTAATTGATCGCAATTTTTAGCCTATTTTCATTTATAAAAAAATAGGCTTATGAGATCACATGTTGTCCGTGTATGTGTCGTCTCCCCCCGTAATAAAATCTAAACGGCTGGACCGATTTCAATGAAACTCGGTAAGGTCATAGTGCTATTTTGTCCGACCCCGACCGTGCGCTTGAAATTTTATTTTGTCGCACCAATCCAACATGGCATCTGGGCGAAATATTTCACCGGCATTCTATATCTCCGAAACTATTACCGATATCACCCTGAAATTTTGCACAGTGATAAAGGGCACTACTAGAAGTTCACCTATGACGTCTGAGGAATGTTGTATCAAGCGGTTATAAAATTCTGAGGCCGTGGACTAAAGTCGAATACGGCAGCGGACGGAGTGTGATTGCCATTCGACTACAGTCGAACATGGCAGCACAGGGGTTAACCATCCAATTTTTAAAAAGGATGGTATTTAGTACAGCACCTCATCGCATATGCATTTTTTCAATAAAAGTAGATCATATGTAGCCTACCCATAGTATTTCAATTAAGGAGAAATAAATAATCAAAGAATGCTTGAGCACCTGTTTGCTCTTGTCAGTGTGTGGGGGGGATTATGATGATATGGTTTTTAAATACTGTAGAACTTAGGAATTTTGATGGGGATTTTTAATGTGGCAGTAAATTTACCGACGGGGCTCCCTCACATACCCTAGAACCCTCAAACCCAATACATTAAATGATTTTAAGGAAACAAAATCAACATTTTATTTATACCTTATCACAAGAAAATGTTCCTGGGATGCAACGAATTATCGAAAACTATGTTGTGGTACATTGAAATTCCTCTAGATCATTTGTTTCAAGGTAACTCACACATTTTACACGTTTTTCTGGGTGTGCATTACATACTGTCTGTCATGATGTGCACAATAATGCTTTGGCTTGCTGTAATTGTTGAAATTTTCCTTTCTGGTTTCAACATATTTCAAACCTTCCTTGCAGGTGCCTGATCTCAATTGGGTCAGTCCAGCTTTATTTTTCTGTTCAGGATAGATTCCATTAACTGAATAATATGCTAGCACTTCTGTCTGCCACTTAAGGTGTCATCATTTCTAGTCCAGCTTTCAAAAAAAAAAAATAGCTTTGGCCTGTGATGTTTTCTGGGTGTTACTTGGTATAACAAATATCTATGAGAGAGTAAAGGCTCACACAGGCCAGTTTATTGTTTTCAATCGAGGAATATATGCGTGGTGATTTGATCAATAAACGATTTAGTATTGACATTTGTATTATCTATCTAGAGCCTCCGTGGCTTAGGCGGCAGCACGCCGGCCTCACACCGCTGGGTCCGTGGTTCAAATCCCGGTCACTCTATGCGAGATCTGTGCTGGACAAAACGGAGGCAGACAGGTTTTCCTCCGGGTACTCCGGTTTTCCCTGTCACAATTTCATTCCAGCAACACTCTCCACAATCATTTCATTTCCTCTGTCATTCATTTAATCATTGCCCCAGAGGAGTGTGTCAGGCCTCGGCAGCCGGCACAGTTCATATCCTCGCCGCTAGATGGGGGCTTCATTCATTCCATTCCTGCCCCGGTCGGAGACTGGAAGCAGGCTGTGGATTTTCATTTTCATTTGTATTATCTATCTCCAGGTTCCTATCTTGTACAGTACATTCGAACCATTTGATCAATGGTAGCGACTCCACCTTGAGTTACAGTATGATACATATTTACGTGGGTTTTATTCTTCTCCCCTCTTCTTCAATACCTTGATCCTGGAACACTGTTGATAACATGTTAGTTATTGTTGTCTTAAGGGGCGGAACAGCAAGGTCATCTGCCCCCGTTGATAGCATCAACAGATTCTTTGTTGGTTTTGTTTTTGCGATGTATGACAACAACTTAACCAGTGGCCTGCCCGATTTTGGGTCAGTAAACAAAAACGTGGACAAATAACGTTTTCGACTAGTGAGGATTTTACTATGGTATATGATTCCTTCTTTTCTACAGAGTTCCCACTGGAGTATTATTTTGACAAATCCACTGAGGTGTCGTAGTATCTGTAATATTCCGACCAGAATTTCTTACAAGCAATGCTAAACGTTTCACAATGGCTCCTGAACCTTTTTCTTCGTTAGACAAGCTTCCAACCTTTCCTGCATAGGGTTCCATGTTCAATACATATCTATCTATTGCAACTGATAACATGTACATTAGAATGCCATACTTGCATAAACACTTTCAAAGAACAACATCCTCTTCACAAGCTGAGCATTTCATCAATACAGGTCTGACGTTTATTTTTGGCCGGTGCTTGCTTGTTGCGTAGAGGTCTCCGACCAGCTAGGAAGCCTTCCTATTGTGAGCATATGCAGTAGCAACTGCATACACGCATGCACAATCAGAAGGAACGAAAGAAAGAAGGAAGGAGATTGAACGGTTAGCACAGTGGATGCGCGAACTTCACGGCCACCGGCCAAGAATGAACGTCAGACGTATAGTGAAGTAAACCTGCGTTTTATACACTACTGTTTGTAGAAAGTGAAACACCAAGAACAAGAGATGTGACCACATTGCACTTTATACCACAGATTAGGGACATGACAATACACTACTGATTAGAAGGACAGTCCGGTACATGCACGTTGACGGTCTATCTTCAGTACAGCGTCGCGCCACCACGTGCTGCACTCCGAGCCACTAGACGTCGTGGTATGGACTCATACAGCGCTTCAATATGCTGCTGGGGAATACCGTCTCTCGCGGCTTGTAGGCGCGTCCACAAAGCATTAACAGTGGCGGCAAGTGGACCTGAACGAACAAGTTCCTGACTGACCATATCCCAGACATGTTCGATTGGCGACATGTCAGGCGAACGGGCAGGCCAGTGAAGCAGAGGTATCCGTCGTTCTGCGAAGAAGGCTTGCACATTCCTCGCCACATGCGGGCGGGCATTGTCCTGCTGAAATACGGCCTGTAAGAGGGGCTGTGCCGCGGGTTGTAAAACTTCCCTGGTGTAGCGGTCACTGTTCAGATTGCCCGCAAGGCGTACGAGGCGCGATCGCCGTTATAGGCAATTGCACCCCAAACCATTACACCTGGGGTTTGTCCGCTGTGCCGCTCAGCAATACAGTCTGCCTGATTGCGTACTCCAGGGCGGCGGCGAACGCGTATGCGGCCATCACTGTAGGACAGGTTGAAGCGGGACTCATCTGAAAACACTACATTTTGCCACTCAGCCTGCCAGTGTCGGCGTGCACATGCCCATTGTAGTCGGAGGCATTGGGGGTTCCCAGTCAATGGAAGCCGACGCAGTGGCATGCGTGCAACCAGTCCAGCCCTCAAAAGACAGTGCCGCACCGTTGACGCAGACATGTCCACCCCCGCTGCAGTGCTCCAACGTCGAGCCAACACCGAGGACGACGCTGTCCTGTCCGACACGGCCATGCGGAGAAGATGGCGGTCGTCTCACGCTGGGGCCACATTGTGTCATCCTGTACTGTGTCGTCGCTGTGTACGGCCCTCCTCTCTCTACTGGATCCACATTATACACCCTACTGTTGATGCAACATGCCCTGTACGAGCCGCAATGTCCCGGAACGACAGACCCGCCTCCCGGAGCCCAAGCATTCTGCCCCTATTCAACCGCACTAACATGCTGACAGTCCACCCTGTGATGTCGGCGAGGCATCATTGCACTTGCTTACACTCTTCCACTTGGTATGACGGCCCCACGCCGACAGAGCTGTGCGGAACACCGACCTGTCCGGTCCCAAGACAGAAGGCACCGGTGGGCCAATGTGCACGCCATCTCTCTGTGATTCCAATCCCTTTGTATGGTACCGCAAGCCTATACGACACCTGTCCTGGGAGTTCTTCTGGGTGTTTCACTTTCTACAAACAGTACTGTATAACAGTGGAAATCTTTCATTCAGTTTTTGGAAGACTTTGCAGAGTGCTGTGAACTTATCCCCTCTTCTTTGCAAGTCATGTGCGTGAGTATTCCTATTCTTCTGTTTTAGTGGTGGACCTATTGCTTCTTCATTTGAATGTTTCACAATTATATCAACAATGTCAGGCATGAAAAATAATATCAAAGCTTCTCCCCGACTACATTCATTGAAATGCTCCCGCAGAGAACAGCGAACGCACCACAGCCTCAGTCGTGGTGAGTGGTTGTAGTACGTTTGTATAGACAATGCAATAGTGTTGCGTTATCCTATCAGTTGTTTATCGTCACGTTTAGTATATTGCAATGTCTATTATGTTACAATACTATGTTTCACTGTACGTAGTGCCTTATCTCCATAAATGAACCTATATTTTGTTCTTTTCATTTACGAGTCACATCAGTAACAATAAATATTTGTACTTTATGTTTCATATTTCAATAGTAGTCATAGCATAGGAATACAGTGTGCATTTGAAGCTGCTCGCAGCATCAACATGTCCGGAGAACCGAATGGTGGCCTCACCCTTATCCAATTCACGAGCACGAACCTTGCACACTGATTATCTCCAAATGCACATGTTGCGGGCTTGCCCTTCTCTTATGGAACACCTTATTTGCTTACAATCACTTCTTAGTCTTCATCCATTACCATGTCACTGCTACCTCCAGAAGCTGAAGTTTCTTCATCTGATCTGGCATCACATTCCTCATTTGAACCATACTCCATAAACCCATTTACATCTAACTTCCACTAAACAATTCATTCTCTGAAGGCCATTACTCCATTTAAAACATTTAGAACATACTGTAATTGACTTTAATTGAAATATACAAACAATGTAGGTACTTAGAAAACAATGTCATTGTTGACCAAATCATGTTTACTAGAAGATACAATTTATCCTTGATTGTTACAAATGAGAAACATTGCCAAACAACGTCATTAAAAATATGCCATGGACTCCGAAGATGGAAGGGACAAAGAAACAAAATTATAATACTGTTACGGCTGCGGGATTGCTTCATTCCCTCGCGCGTGACTCACAGCCGCCAGAATGTTCGTGGCCCAACTAGTGTTGGAAATCTCGAGAAGGTCTGAGAGTAGCTGTGAACCCTGGTTCACTCTAGAAACATATGTGAGTCGTCAGCCCCGATATATAAAAAGCGACCCTGGCCAGTGTCAGCGAGTGTGTTTATACCTGTGCGAAAGAGGTAATGTGTGACGTGTGAATTGCGAAACACTGTGTGGTATTCAAGAACAGTGAGTGTAAGACTGTGGCTTGTGAACTTGAGGAAGAGTTGTTGTTATTTCTAGCGAGGACACCGGTCTCATTAGTGAGGGATTAACTGCATGAGCAAGTGAAAGGTTGAGTGTTCTCCATAAGGGAGCAAACTTGAGTAAGACAGCTAATGGTTTTTATGTGCCTATTATGTGGTGAATATTTCTGACCTGCAATAAAGCTAATATTTCTTTAAGGGACCATTTGTGTTGTGCTTCACCTACTTTGATCCAATTAACGAACTTGCTACTAGGGGTAGTACGTATCAACCAGTGTCAGAAGCCGGATTACGAACCCAAGCACAACACCTGAAGGTCCTGGTTCGAAACTCGTGCAGGTCATTTTACCACAGTTCATTAATTCTCCTGCGAGTGCATGCCCATCACAAGACAAAGAACTAAAATGGATGCACAATTACAACTAATGCTAGAAAAGTTAAGTGGCATGGAAATCAAGATGGAGGCCGGCCAGAAGAGATGGAAGACTGCCAGAAGGATTTAGCCGAGGACCTAACCTCCAAATTAGAGGACTGCCAGAAGAAGATGGAAGACGGCCAAAATAAGTTAGCGGAAGACCTGAAGAAGATGGAAGACGGCCAGAAGAATTTAGCCAAGGACCTGACTACCAAATTTCTGGATGGCCAGAAAAAATTGGAAGAGTGTCTGCTGACGAAACTAGAAGAAAGTCAAAAGACATTAGAACAGAGTCTAGTGAGGAAGTCACGGCAGTGGAAAAGAAGTTCGACGCCTTACAAGAGGAAGTTGCCGAGCTGCGCCGACGCCCACTGACGGGGGTGGAAGAGAGATTCAACGCTCTACAAAAGGAATTTGCTGACCTGCACCGGCGCCCGCCGACGGGGATGGAAGAGAGATTCAACGCTCTACAAGACGAAGTTGCCGAGCTGTGCCGACGCCCGCCCACAGTTACACCGGGAATATCAGGAACGGGACAGAGCAGAGCGACGCCCCCAACCTTCGACGGAAAGGTCCCGTGGAGCACTTACGTCAGTTCGAGGCGGCCTGTTCCAAAAACAACTGGAACAACACGGAAAAGGCTACAGCTCTCATTGTAGCGCTGAGAGGGGACGCCCTTAATGTCCTTCAGACCATCCCGACTGAATCTCAGGACTACGCTTCACTAATCGCCCATATGGAGTCCCAATATGGAGATAGCCATTTTCAGCAGGCCTACCAGATGCAGCTCCGGACTCGGGTACAAAAGAACGCGGAAGCCCTGCAGGAGTTCGAGACGGACATCGCACGCCTCGTAAGGCTCTCATATCCAACAGCGCCGGCCGACTTTCTGGAACAGATTGCGACGCAGACCATCACCGACGGGTTACGGGACTCGGACACTCAACAGGCGCTGCGACTCGCGCGCAATAAGACCATGGCAGATGCGTGAGCCACGCACTTTAGTTCGAGACGGCAAAACAGGCATCTAGAATGCACGCGCGGGTGCGTCAAGTGGACGTCGACGAACCAGCCAAATCCAACGAGACCAAGCCCCTGGCCGATGAATTGATGGAGGCGTAAGGCCGTTTCTTCGATAGTCGCGGCACCATCAACGACACACCCGGAGAGGCGGCCCGGAAGAGGACTACCGACCTGCTGGACCTGCGGTAAGAAAGGCCACCTGAGCAAGGACTGCGGTGATTGCCGTCACCGAGGGTATCCGTCGGGAAATCAGTCGCCTGAAAACCGCGCGACGCAGGGAAACTAGTATTAGCCAGCCTTGGGGGGCAAAGGTTGACTTGTGACAGTTTTCAAGCCCCGGCAGTCCAAGTCCGTGTGACGAAGTTACGGAGGGACAATAGCAGCCTGATGGTCAACGGAGTCGTCAACGGAGTGAGCTGGCCCATGCTGATCGACACGGGAGCATCGAGAACCATCATCAATCCCACCGTGATCCCGGAGTGGAGAGTGCAACCCACACAAAGGAACCTCCAGCTAATAACCGCGACTGGAGAGACCGCACCGGTACATGGCGAAGCATCACTGAAGTTCGTCATTGGTCGACGGGCGGTAAAGCATCCAGTGCTCGTGGCTGATGTAGCAAACGAAATGATCATCGGACTGGACTTTCTGGACCAGAGCAACATCACCCTGGATCTATCTGAGTACTAACACTCTCCACTACGGAGGTGAGGAACTTGCTTTGCAGCCAACACACGAGGCCATCACCGCACGACGAGTAAGGCTGAGAGAGGACGTCACCGTTCCCGCCAGGACGGAGGTCAGCACTGCCGTAATTGTCGACGGAACTGCTGAGGGAGTGGCGGCTGTCATCGAGCCAAAATATGAGGACATCCAGACAAAAGGATTGCTAATTGCCAAGACCCTCATCAACACGACGTCTCGGCCGTACGGCCGCCTGTCCAACCTGAGCGACTACGACATTACGGTTCACCGGAACACCACCCTAGGAGTCTGCGAGCCCGTTACCTGGATTGCCCGCATCACAGACACGACGGACGGACCCCCGCAGAAGAACTATAGAAGCTGTACCAAGGATCCCAGGACCATCTAGACAAGGAGCAATCACGCCAACTTCGGGACCTGCTACGCGAATTCCCGGACGTCTTCTCCGTGGGGAGCAATGACTTCGGCAGGACAAGCCTGGTCCAGCACAGAATCGACGTTGGGGACAGTGCACCGATTAAGGCCCCATTCCGACGTGTCCCGCTCGCCAAGCAAGCTGAAGTCGATGATGATGATGATAAGTGTTGTTTTAAGGGGCCTAACATCGAGGTTATCGGCCCCTAATAAGCTGAAGTCTACCAGATGGTGGAAGAAATGAAGGAGCAGAGGGTGATCGAGCCATCACATAGTCCTTGGAGCTCTCCGGTCGTGCTAGTGAAAAAAGGACGGTTCCACCAGGTTCTGCGTGGATTACAGGCGGGTGAATGACGTCACGAAGGACAGCTACCCTCTTCCCCGGATCGAAGACACCCTGGACACCATTTCAGGGTCAAGATGGTTCTCCACCTTAGATTTGAAGAGTGGCTACTGGCAGGTGGAGGTCCACCCTAAGGACCGCGAGAAAACGGGGTTCTCAGTGGGCAGCGGGCTCTGGCAGTTCACCGTCATGCCATTCGGTCTGTGCAACGCCCCTGCGACCTTCGAAAGGCTAATGGAATCCATTCTGAGGGGACTACACTGGAAGACCTGCCTGGTCTACCTAGACGACGTCATCGTTCTGGGGAGGAGCTTCGAGGGGCATTACAGCAACCTGAAGGAGATCTTGATGAAGCTACGGGCTGCCCAGCTGAAGTTGAGGCCCAAGAAGTGTCAGCTCTTCCAGAAGCAGGTCCAGTACCTTGGGCATATCGTCTCCGAGGAAGGGGTGCGCACCGACCCTGAGAAGACCGCAGCTGTGAGGGAGTGGCCAGTTCCGAAGGACAGTTCCAACTACGAAGCTTCCTGGGACTCTGCACTTATTACCGTCGCTTCGTGAGTGGATTCGCTGACATCGCCAAACCACTGCATCGACTGACCGAGAAAGACCAACTCTTCACGTGGACAGCAGAATGCCACAAATGCCAATCAAGCAGGCTCTGTGCACCGCACCTATTCTGGCCTACCCCAGACCTGGAACAAGGTTCATCGTCGATTGCCAGCGACTTTGGTATAGGGGTAGTCCTTTCGCAAGTAGTGGACGGCGAGGAGAGAATAGTGGCATATTTCAGCAAGGCCTTGTCAAAGCCAGAGAGGAACTGCTCGCCATCGTGAAGACCATTGAACACTTCCGTAAGTACCTGTACGGGCAAGAGTTTCCAATCAGGACAGACCATGCATCCCTGCGGTGGCTCCTGAACTTTAAGCAGCCCGAGGGACAACTCGCGCGGTGGTTAGAGAGGCTCCAACAGTACAACTTTGAGATCCAACACAGGAAAGGTCAACTGCATTCGAACGCCGACGCCCTATCGCGAAGACCCTGCCCCGAAGACTGCAGGGAGGAGAACACCGGGATACAGTGCCGAAGGACTACCGTGGAACTTCAAGGGAGCTGGAGTCGCGAATCTTTCACGCGGGCACAAGCGGAAGATGATGATCTGGGACTGATAGCCGAATGGAAGAGGGCCTGTGTTCCCAGACCCGGGTTGAACATTGTGAGCGACTGCAGTCCAATGTTTAAGTCCTACTGGGCGTAGTGGGACTCGCTGGTTGTAAGGGATGGCCTCATCTGCCGTTCCTGGGAAAGCACTGACGGGAAGACATCCCGGGAACAAGTCGTCGTTCCAAAGGCTATAACGGAGGAAGTCCTGAAGGAAGTCCATGGAGGATCATCTGGTGGACACCTAGGGATAAAGAAGACCCTGGAGAAACTGAGAGAGCGGTTCTACTGGATTGGATGCCAAGCAGACGTGAACTACTGCGCGAGGTGCCACGATTGCGCAGCCAGCAAGGGCCAAGGGCGGAGACGAAGGGGCCCACTGAAGACCTACAACGTGGGCGGCCCCATGGAGAGAGTGGCCATCGATGTTGCTGACCTTTCCCGTTGAGCGAGGCAGGGAACCGCTACATATTGGTTGTCAGCGACTACTTCACCAAATGGCCAGAGGCGTATGCACTTCCTAACCAAGAAGCCGCGACGATCGCAGAGACCCTGGTGAAGGAATTCATCAGCCGGTTCGGAATACCCTTGGAGCTGCACTCCGACCAAGGGAGGAATTTCGAGTCACAGGTGTTCCAGAACCTATGCCAGCTGCTGGGAATCCGGAGACAAGGACGACGCCGCTACACCCTCAGTCCGACAGGATGGTAGAGCGATTCAATCGCACCGTCGAGAACCATCTCCGGATAGTCGTCAGCGAGCACCAGAGGGATTGGGACAAACATCTCCCACTGTCTCTCCTGGCCTACCGCGCCGCCATGCATGAAGCCACCGGGTGCACACCAGCCCGGGCCATGTTTAGGAGGGAACTCAGTCTACCTGTCGACCTTACCTTCGGCCGACCTGGGGACGATCCGGTCCCGGTAAGCCAGTATTATCAAGAACTGGTCGACCGACTGGAGGACGTGCACGCGTTCGCAAGGAGGAGACTGCGGATCGAGACCGACCGAATGAAGACCCGATACGACCAGCAGACGGATGCAGGCAGATTCCACGAAAACTACCTGGTCTTGCTCTCAACCCATTACGGAAGAAAGACCCTGTCGCCGAAACTGCAGAAGTCCTGGGAGGGCCCGTACCGAGTCGTGAAACGGATCAACGATGTCGTCTACAGGATCCAGCGGAGCCCGAGGGTGAAGATGAAGATCGTGCATCGAGATCGCCTGGCAGCCTACAGAGGGACACAGACGGACCAATGACTGATCGCGGCGATCAGCTTTTTAAGTAGGGGGTGGTGTTACGGCTACGGGGTTGCTTCATTCCCTCGCGCGTGACTCACAGCCGCCCGAGGCTACCCCCAGGCTCTGTGTCGGCCGGCCGCTTGCGCAGCGAGAACAAAAGGCATGGTCCAGAATGTTCGTGGCCCAACTAGCGTTGGAAATCTCGTGAAGGTCTGAGAGTAGCTGCGAACCCTGGTCCACTCTAGAAACATCTGTGAGTCGACAGCCCCGATATATAAAGAGCGACCCTGGCCAGTGTCAGTGTTTATACCTGTGCGAAAGAGGTATTGCGGTGACGTGTGAATTGTGAAACAGTGTGTGGTATTCAAGAACAGTGAGTGTCAGACTGTGGCTTGTGAACTTGAGGAAGAGTTGTTGTTATTTCTAGCGAGAACACCGGTCTCATTAGTGAGGGATTAACTGCATGAGCAAGTGAAAGGGTGAGTGTTCTCCATAAGGGAGCAAACTTGAGTAAGACAGCTAATGGTTTTTATGTGCCTATTGTATGGTGAATATTTCAGACATGCAATAAAGCTAATATTTCTTTAAAGGACCATTTGTTTTGTGCTTTACCTACTTTGATCCAATTAACGAACTTGCTACTAGGGGTAGCACGTATCAATACTATGGTCTTATAAGCCTGTCAAGGAACATTTGCTCGAAAGGAGGAGGATCTATGAAGTTGTTAAGGGAAAATATCAGCAATACATAAAGTGATGAGTTCAGAGTAATAGTGTTAAGCACCCTCAAATACGAGCTGACATACGCAGGATTCGGCCAGCAATCTTGGGCATCGCAGAAGAGAATGATACTGCAGTGCCATACAGCCTGCCCTGAAAATTACACTTAGTTATATCTAGCAACCTTTGTCTGTAGTCAACCTGGATCAGGGAACATAATTAAGAAATTACAGCATGAAATAGATTAACATCGTACTTTTGATTATGTACACAGGAACACACATTCCACCAAGAGAGACACACACATTTATTTAAGGATTACATACATAGGACTGAAATGTCCCATTGGATGTACATAATCCGCTTTCTTACATTATCAGGTCCTTTGTTCGAATTTAAGTGATCGCTTTTACTATGTCATCTGGAGAGGCATATCTCAAAGTAAACCTATCTTGTGGATTTAAAGGGAGGGATTGGTCCTTAAAATGATCATTGTCAGGAGGTCCAGCTGCCTCCAAAAAATACCTATGAAGTTCCGAAGTGGAGTCTGGCAAGTCAAAATTTGTGATGTTTGAGGATTCAGATCCAATACCCAATGATTTGGCTGCTATCCATCGATCGGATGTTAGTGTTACATTCTGAAATAAGCCATGTATATACAGTACTCCCTCTGTAATCCGGCAACTCAGCTCTCCGGCACTCAATCCGGCGTTTTGTATTAGAGTACGAGCTCAACACTTGATTTGATAATGCGTCCCAAATACTGTACAATGTTTCCCACGCAGCGACAAGATTAGTGTCTGAGTAAACAATGCATTGGCGCCAAGAGCGATGACTCACGCACGGCCCCCTCAGGTGCTTAGTGTAGGACAGTTGTACTGTAGTGCAGAAAAAAAGTAAATATAAAACTCTATAAAAGATTCTTCTAGGTTTGTGCCGTGTCTTGTGTGGGGTTTCGCCTAGGACACCAAGCTGGCTCATCGGCGGGCTCTTGGTGTCCCCGCCTGGACCCCCACTGGAGTAGCGAACTGCGTGCCACCTCCCTTTATATAAGGTGCAACTGTACCTCTTGACTGCGAGAACTAAAAGCCCAAGCAGCCTCAACCTCCCTATGAAGGCTTCCAAAAAGATGGTATATTGGCTTTCACGGCCAGTGAATTAAAACTCAGCTAGGTTTGTGCCGTGTCTTGTGTGGGGTTTCGCCTAGGACACCAAGCTGGCTCATCGGCGGGCTCTTGGTGTCCCCGCCCGGACCCCGACGCGCAGTTCGCTACTCCAGTGGAGGTCCGGGCGGGGACACCAAGAGCCCGCCGATGAGCCAGCTTGGTGTCCTAGGCGAAACCCCACACAAGACACAGCACAAACCTAGAAGAATTGCCGAGTTATAAAACTCTGTCTTTGTTAGATAAACATGAAATACTAAAACGGCTTGAAAAGGGCGAAACGTTAACTAGTGTTGCTAACGAATACGGTGTTGGTCGAGATACACTTCATGACATAAGAAAAATGTATGATGTATTTTCGTACTTTTTTACTTTGTATAGTACAATGTAATTAAACCTGATTTTCAAATGATATCTGAGTTTTTCTCGATATATTCCAGTAATCCGGCGTTTTCGGTAATCCGGCAGTGCCCTGGTCCGATATCTGCCAGATTACCGAGAGAGCACTGTATTTCAATTCAGTATGGCAGAGCATCTGTTTAGTATGATTTCGTAGCTTCCATAAGACCTCATGATCGTCCGCATTTTGTGTTCCGACGTACTCTTTCCTGGCTCTTTCTTAATTGCTCATGAAGCTCCTTATATGTGGGGACAAGTCGTGAATGTTTACACAGGTGCAAGTTTATCAAATAGTGCGAGTATCTGTTCAATAAAGCATGTACCTTTTTCATCTAATTTAGATGACAATTTGTGACTATTAAATATTGTGTGCCAAGGAACTGCTACAGCATCTGTTCTAAATCGATCAGGATACAAATTCATAAAATCAAGTATTCGTATTTTTAGGTGTTGTCAAGGAATAAACAGCATATAATGAATGAGTCATGGTTTGATAACCAAGGAACTAAATGTTGAGCATAATGTTTCAGTAGATCATGACACTTTGAAGCAATGATATCCAGATTAATAATAATGTTATTGGTTTTACGTCCCTTTTAACTACTGTGGCTTTTAGAGACCCCAGGGTGCCGGAATTTTGCCCCAAAAGGGATCTTTTAACGTGCCAGTAAATTTATTGACACGGCTCCCTTGCTTTTGCGCACCCTCAAATGCCAGTTGACTTCACCAGGATTCGATCCAGCAACGTTGGGCACAGTAGGCAAGAACATTACCACTGAGTCATGCAGCCAGTTGATATCCAGATTAGAATCACACATAGTTGTGTGGTATACATATTAGATTACAGCAACTAAACATATCACTCAATTTGTCAGTTTCAAAAGTACCACTACCAACACGTGTATTTTCATCACCAAAGAGAAATATATGCAAGAATAACCTCAAGAACCTTGTCCATAAATCCTACTCTAGGTGGGCGATAAATGCACACATATAGTATTTTAGTTACTCTAAGAGTTAACTCCAGCATTTTGTATAATCATTAGATCAACAGAGCATTACACATTTAATGTTACTTAAAAAAACAACACTGCAACACCACCACAGGCGTCGCGAAATAAGTTATATCCCGGTAAATGAACGGCAGAATCAGGTATGTTCGGCTACAGAAATGTTTCACTGACAGCAACAATTTCAAAACTGGTATCATTAAATTAAAAAATGGAATTCATTGAAATGAGAAGTATTAACAAGCGACTGAGAATTAATATCAGGAGCTTTGGGTAGAGAGGGCGAATCTGCAATAAGATTACATACAATAGTCTCCCATTCAGCTGGGAGGAGAAAGGGCGAACCAGCAATAAGATTACATACACTATTCGCCCTTTTAGCTGGGAGGAGACAGGGCGAAGCAGCAATAAGATTACATACACTATCCGCCCTTTCAGCTGGGAGGAGACAGGGCGAAGCAGCAATAAGATTACACACACTATCCGCCCTTTCAGCTGGGAGGAGACAGGGCGAAGCAGCATTAAGATTACATACACTATCCGCCCTTTCAGCTGGGAGGAGACAGGGCGAAGCAACAATAAGATTACATACACTATCCGTCCTTTCAGCTGGGAGGAGACAGGGCGAAGCAGTAATAAGATACATACACTATTTGCCCTTTCTCCTCCCAGCTCCTGATATGTGCAATTTTAAAGTCAGTTCGATGATTAAGAGATACATAAGCAAGCGCATCATAAAGTTCTGAATCACTCGACATCCCTCAACAGAAAAATCAGAAAAGACAACAGAAATTATCCATGAGCGAAAAAGTTACTCTAATTAATGGAATTCGGGAAAATTAAACATTGTCCAAAACTGGTTGACTAAATGAAATAAGAGTTATCAAATACTGTAGAATGAAATTAAACAATGCTCCTTGTGATGTGTTGCCAACATTAAACGTAATTGCAAATGATAGTTCAAAGTAGTGTAAATAAATAAGTAGGCTATAATATTATTGGACTTTGAATTGTAGGGTAATCAGGGGCTATTTTGATGAAACAGACCACAAACTGACCTGCTATGAATTAAGCATAATTAGACCTAAAGTGCAGAAAGTGAGTGCTGTTAGCAGATGGATTAGGGTTGAAAATCTGCAGGATATGGAATTTAGACAGAGAATTTAGGCAAAGAGTAGATGGTAAAGAATTGCAGGACATTGAAACGGAGTGGTCAGGATTCAAGGATGCAGCACTAGAAGTAGTGAAGGCATGTCTTGGGACAACAGTGTGCAAAGATAGGAAAAAACACACATCCTGGTGGAATGATAAAGTCAAGTCATCTTGTCAAAGTAAAAAGAAAGTTTACAAAAAAAATAGCTCTAAAGGAATCCGGCAGACAGAGAAAGTAGTGGTAAGGAACAGAACCAAACAAATCATAATAGAGTCCAAAAGCCAATCATGGGACAAATTTGGAGATAAATTACAAAAATTAGGTCAAGGGGCATGAAAACCTTTCTGCAGTGTTATAAAGAATCTTACAAATGGAGGAAAAAGAGAAATGTGCAGTATTCTAGATAATTCAGGTAAACTCATTGTAGATACCAAGGAACAACTCGGAAGATGGCAGGAATACTTCAAAAACTTCCTAAATGTTATTGGAGACTTATATCTTGAAATGTGGCAGATTTTGAGATTATGTAGCAGAAGAATATAGATGGGAACAGGATCATGGTTGAGGAAGTAGAGAGGGTGGTATATAAGCTGCGATGTCGCAAATTGGCAGGCGTAGATGAAATTTGGCTAGAAATGCGAAAGTATAAGGGGAAAGCAGGGCTGAAATGGTTGCATAGGATATTCGAATTGGCATGGGTTTTAGGAAATGTACAAAAGTATTTATTTATTTATTTATTTACATAGGTCCCAATGAGCCAGAGCTTGTGTCAGGGACAATCAAGTAGCATAGTTACAGCATGACATATATATAACTTTTGTAACATGATATTGTTTAGGTTAATGGTATATTAGATTGCTAGAGACTTAACTTTACAGAAGTGATTCGGTATGATACATTGTATTTCTTAAGGCTATTGGATATGGGCTATTCATTCCTTAATAGGAAGTCTTTTGTTTTCCTCTTAAATGTTTTTATAGAGAAACTTTCCCTTATGCCTAATGGTAGTGAGTTATTTTGTTTTATTATAGAGGACATAATTCCTTTAGCTCCAAATTTAATGGACTGAGAATGGCTGGTGAATATTCGATTTACTCCTCTTATTGCATAAGGATGAATGTCATTTGCATGGGTAAAATGGATGTGGGTGTGTATCAATTTTTTTCTAATTTGTATACAAATACTGTTGCTGACATAGCTACTTGTTTTTGCAGTGGCATTAATCACCCAAATTTATAAGCAAGGTAACAGGAAAGATTGCAATAGTTAGAGAGGGATTTCTTTGCTAAGTATCCCGGGCAAAGTGTACTCAGACATTGTAGAAAGGAGAGTTCCATCATTGTCCAAGAGTGAGATGGATGAAAACCAATGTGGATTTCAAGATCAAATTCTTAGTATACGCAAGTTATTGAGAAATGCTACAAGAAGAATAATAGACAGTTGTGTTTGTGTTTTGAAAATCCGGAGAAGGCGTACGATAGAGTATCCAGGGAGAAGTTGCTGAGCATCCTGAGGGATTATGGTATCGAGGGAAGGCTGCTACAGGCAATCAAAAGTATTTATGTTGCAGAGAGTGTCGATGGTAGGATGATTTCTTGGTTCAAGGTTATTACAGGAGTGAGGCAAGGATGTAAACTCTCACCATTACTCTTCATTTTATATATGGACCAACTGCTAAAGGGCATAAACTGGCTGTGTGGGATTCAATTAGGTAAGTAGTCTGGTCTATGCTGATAATCTGGTTGTAATGACTGACTCCGTCGATAGCTTGCAAGCCAACATGTTAGAACTTTAACAGAAATGTAGGGAGTATGGTATGAAGATCAACATTTCAAAGACGAAGATTATGTAGGTAGGGATAAACACAAGAAAATAGAATGCCACGTAGGAGGAACTAAATTGGAGCAGGTGGAACATTTTAAGTGCTTGGGCTGTGTATTCTCTCAGGATGGTGGTGTGGGGAAGGAAATAGAGTCGAAGTGCAGAAAAGCCAATGCAGAGTGTTCTCAGCTGCATTCTACAGTATTCTGGAAGAAATAAGTTGGTGTAGCGACGAAACTCTCGCTTCATAGCTCAGTATTTAGTCCGACCTTGCTGTATGGAAGCAAGAGCTGGGTAGATTAAGGATATCTGATACATAGGCTAGAGGTAACTGATATGAGGGTAGAAGGAATAATTTCTGGGACAAATAGATGGGAGTAATGGCAGGAAGGTACTTATAATGAAGAGATAAATGCTAAGCTAGAAATGAACACGCCAGATCAAGCTGTTTGTAAGAGCAGACTCAGATGGTGCGGTCATGTGAAGAGAATGGAGGAGGAGAGATTACATAAGAAGTTTATGAGTTCGACTGTAGAGGGTAAGAGAAACAGAGGTAGACCTAGGAGGCGATGGATCAACTCAGTGTTTAACTATTTCAAAGTGAGAGGTGTAAAAGTAGAGGAGGCCACAGTGCTAAGTGCTAATAGGGGATCGGAGGTGACTTGTCGCAATTAGAGGCTTTCAGACTAGACTGGATGCTGAAGTGCAAAGCATTCTCAAATTAAAATGTATGTATGTCTGAATACAGTATAGTAAAGCCATCATTACTTCCAACTTGACGTTTCGGTGCTACTCTAGAGCTATCTAGCGGTCAGAAATGAAATCACATTAACTAGCTAACCACAGGCAGTCATTCAAATTGATATATCGTGGCAAATCGAGTTTTGTTTGCTAAATGAGACTTGAAATGTGCAAGCGAGAGCCATCTTCCACAAATGGAAAAAGATTTTAGTTTTTGTGTCTGTACAGTATGTTTGTTTTCCTTGAACTCCAAAACAATTATAATTTAAAATGAGTTTTTAATTAAGTGATGCAGTAGTAAGTACTTCAGGGAATGTTAGGAACTATATATATGTGCATGAAGAAGTGTCACTTCTCAGTTTTTAGATAAGGAGATATTCCTGTTTAAACTGGAAATTGAAAATCTAGAAATCTTTTTATCATACATAATTGCATTCTTATGACTCAAGACTGAATAAGAAAGTTAAAGGAAAGCACCAACATAAGGTATTTAACTTCTTGCATATTTTCGAAGTTCTAGGTTCAAGACTGAAAGTTATGATTTAATTTTTCAAGGCAGTAAACAACCTTACATACTGTAAACAACTATTAACAAACCACTGTGTACATAGCCCAGAAATGGAATTAACATAATACCCCAAAACAGAGCCCTCTTCATGAACAAGAATACATATTAGTTGTTATTTGTAACTAACTACAGTACCATCCCAATTATACAGACTCACCTAATACCGGCTCATTCTTAAATGAGAAGTCATCCATATGGTTTTCTGGTACAATTGACCGCAGGAATCGGAGGCTATTCCTAGAAAAGGAAACAAATTTTTTTACATGCCATATAGCCTAAATTTAGAAATACATATTACATACATAGACAAGCAAAGTGACACACACTAATGTAGGCACCACTATGTAGGCCTAATAAAAGTTTACCCATGCAATGGTAATGAACAGGGCCAGTGGCATAGCTAGAGGGGGCAAAGGGGTCGGGATCCCCCAAAATAAATCCAGAAATTGGGGTGGGCATCAGCCTTCATATTTTCTTAGGGCTCAAACAAATTTACAACCTACAACAAAATGTTAAATACAGTAAATGCGTTGACAAAGAATGTACTAACACTCTCAGCACGGCCAGACATCAGTTTCCAAGTCTGCACTGTGTGTAGGAGCTGAAAACAGGGTAGCAATTAGGACTGTGACGTGAGGGGATTCTCCAAGTACAGTAGGTGCCTCAATACTGGGGTTACAACCAGGTGATGATGACAAAAGTTTACCAAGAAATTAGGAGATTGCCAATTAGCAAGAGACCTCTCTGGAGGGGGCCAATTATAGCTTGTCAGCTCTCGTCAGCTCTTAATTTCCATTTCCTGGAAATAGCAGTGTTAAAATGTCCCAGGCTACAAAACTGGCCCAGCAGGGTTGATTGTCGCCACCGTTGGGATTTACGGTGATTGTGTGTCTGTGCGAGAGGAGAGAGACAGTTTGAAAGTGGTAGTATTGAGGAAGAGTCGCATGTTGTTTGATAGTTGCTGTTTTCTTTCTTCTTTTTGTCACATTAGAGAGTGATTAGAAAAAGGACCGCTTTGTCATTAAGAAACAAAAATTGGATATATCTTCGGGAAGTTATGAAAAGGTTTTATTGTAGGTGTAGCAAATTGAGGCCCCATTTTATTATATAGGTACAGCTTTTATATACCGTATAATTTTGTCTGCACGAGAAAAACACATTGTTCACTGATTAGAATGTAAAGTTAATTGATTCTATTTTAAAGGTTCGTATTTATTTATTATTATTTAAAGTGTATTACAGTTTTCTCTGAATAATAATAATGATAATAATAAACAACAAGAATGAGGTCCACGGCGACCATTATACCCCGTTTAGACGTTCGGTCGCGATCCCGATCCAGATTAAGTTGGGACATCTAAACGCAACAGGATTACATTATCTCGATTAATTTCCTTCCAACAGGATCAGCCCGACACTGTTCCCACAACTAGATAATCGTGTTTGTGGCCATTGCGACCGTCTGTATGTTCTATCCCCCTGCTATGTGAGTGAAGTGGGCAGTGGAAATGATGGCCATATTGGATTGTCTTGTATTTTGAAAGCGAGAAGTATGTAATGTTACCCTTGATGGTTGTATTTAAGTTGGTTGATATAAGATATATGAAGATTGAGAGATCCGAAATGATGGAAGGAGAACAATATCAGTATTTAAACACGGAATAATTCTTAGTGTTGGGGAAAGTCGTTGAAGACTAATAATAAAGACATAAATGTATTGTCATAGACAATGACAGAGAAGGGATTCTGATAGGACCAAATGACTCGGGAAGAGCAAATAAGTACACTGCCGGAAAAAAAAAATTAGGTCACCTGAAAAGACGTCTATTTTGATCCGATGACGGCAGATGCCACCTGGGGGATAGTAGATGTACTGATAAGGGTCTCAACGTCGTCCGCCAACAGATAGCGTAGTGGCATAGCTACCCGAGCGCCATCTGTGTCTACCATTTAATAGGGAAAGCTCACAGCCATACGGCTCATTGTGGTGCAAACGTGTGAAGCAAGCAAGTACAATGCCACGGAGATGCACTCTTGCCTCCTACTGCCAACTGAGCGACTTTGAAAGGGGTCAAATAGTGGCCTCCTTTCGGAGAATTGCCACACAGGTTGGACGTGCTGTGTCCGTTGTGCAACGATGCTGGTCTCAGCGGTCACGTTAATATTCTCACACTCGTAGACGAGGTTCTGGACGTCCACGCAGCACAGACATCCGCCAGGATCGTCGTATTGTAAGGGCAGCAGTGGCAGATCGTACAGCTACCACAGCACAGATACGAGGGTTTGTGAGCCCAGAAGTGTCAACACGAACTGTTGCGAACCGGTTACTAGCAGTGGGACCACGGGCAGTCACACCTCTAGCCCGTCTTCCATTCACGCCACAGCATCAACGTGCACGGCTCGACTGGTGCCGTCAGAGGATCACTTGGAAGATGGAATGGCGCACCGTGGTCTTCAGCGATGAAAGCAGATTCTGCCTGCAGGCAAGTGATGGTCGTTGGCGCGCTCGATGTAGACCTGGTGAGTGCTGTCTCGTAGAGTGAATTCGTCCAAGACACACCGGCCCAATTCCAGGTCTTATGGTCTGGGGTGTGATAAGCAACAACTCCCGTTCACCTTAGGTGTTTGTGGAGGGAACACTACCCAACGCTCGGTATGTGCAGGATGTTGTTAGACCTGTTCTTTTGCCGTTCTTGCAACAGGAAGGGGATGTGTTGTTCCAACAGGATAATGTTCACCTACACACTGCCCGTGCAACTCAACGTGCACTGCAAGACACGCAGCAACTTCCCTGGCCAGCACGATCGCCGGACTTGTTGCCAATCGAGCACGTGTGGGACATGATGGGCTGACAAGTGAAGATTATGATGATGATAATTGTTTTAAGGGGCCTAACATCTAGGTTATCGGCCCCGCCGACAAGTGACTCGTGCGACTCGTCTACCCACAACTTTTACAGAACTGTGTGAACAGGTCGAGCAGGCATGGAATAACGTATCCCAAGACAGTATTCCCCATCTGTATGATCAATTGGGTGCAAGAGTCAGTGCCTGCATTGCCGCCCATGGAGGCTACACCTCATACTAATATGGGTGTTTCAGCATGGGTCGATACCTGGTATCTCTGAACCGCTTGACCTATTGATCAGTATATTTAATCATTTCATGTACTCCATATACACGGTTGCCACAATAAATCTTGAGTGATTTGGTAACCTCTAAAAGGGTGACCTAATCTTTTTTCCGGCAGTGTATTTATGCAATAATTATCCTAGGCATGTTCATAATTATTTTCTAAATCTTTCCACACCAATAGTAGGCCTTGCCTGCACATCTGATTTGTATACAATTAAGAATATATATTAGCAGGTTGAATTCTATAAAAAGAATAACTGAAATACTTCAAAACTGGAGGAATCAAACTACTGTACATTTCTGCTATAACACTTGGAATCCAAAAGCTGGTAGAACTTAACGATGTCATGCTGTTTAACTCGATTATCCTGTTATTTCATGATGGGACGTCTAAACACGTTCCAATGACAAATGCTGCTGATCACGATTGGACATAATCCACATCAGAGGTAAACGGGATCGCGACCGTGACGTCTAAACGGGGTATTAGGCTTACCTTAAAACAGCGATGTATAAATTAGACTAGCAATAATAGACCTAAAAGTGTTGCAATGTACCTTCTTTGTTTGATGCCTTTACGAGTGCCTTCTCTGTTCTGCAATTATGATTACATGATTCTTTTTCGTGCCTTCTTCCTGTTATCTACTCCTCATGGGTTTCTGTTTAACATATTCATTCAAGGGACTAAAACATTTCTGGTAAGTTAACTATTTAAAATACACCAAAACTACGGTATTAATGTAAAGAACATTCTGAACTGAAATGTGTGAATATGCCATAATAGCAGTATTCTGATAACTGATAATTGAAAATCTGAGCGATAGAGACAAATGTAAACACCGACACAGCTGTGAGCTGTTAGTTATTGGAGTTTTAAGGGGCAGAACTACGAGGTCATCTGTCCCTCAGCTGTGAGCTGCCTCAAAATAAAGCAATGGAGGGCGGAATTCAGAGAGTCACAAACAGACTGAAGATTTTTGTTCTAAGCTAAAAATTAACCCTAAAGTACTTATAATCAGAAAAATATATGAACTGCTACAGTAATAGATGAGGACCTAATGGGGCCCCTACCAAACTAAAATCCTGGATACGCTACTGAGCAGAGCCCAGATTTTGATGACATGTCATCTTTTAAATGATTCACCACAGACACTGCTAACATATATGCAAATCCTGATCATGGCCCCCACATTACAGAAATGCATATTTTATTTTTAGGTAATTTCCTCACTTTTCGCATAATTATTATGTCATTTTATGGAATTTATTAGAATATTTTATACGTTTTGAGTAATTTTCTCGCATTTTTAATGGTTTATGATGCATTTTTGTGTATGGTACGGGTTATTAACGGAACTGAAAGCGAGGATGACTATAAACACATGAGAATGTTCACAACTTTGTTCAACCCTTATTTCTTGGAATATTCTCATTCCAGGAGACACACTGCACTTGCAACTAATCCGGAAGCAATGTTGAAATCGAGGGGGTAGGAAGACACAAAATTCCAGTAATGCGAGTCTGCTTAAGTACCTCAGTGCAACCATACGCGTGGTAAGTGGATTTGTGTTAATCGGCCGCGATTATTTCGAGTGTATTTAAAATGGTCGACAATTGTAGGTTTTTTTCCTATGAGAATCTATGAATGGTCACAGTCATCTACTGTAACGCGGAGTGAGGTAAACCTGTATAGCCTGTCATGTCTTTTAAGTACACATTTTTCTTATTACCTCTGATACGATAATGAATTCGAGTACCTAACGGCGAAATTCTCTCCATTTTGTTCTTCAGATGTTGCAGCCTTAATTAAAGTTCCACATACCTTGAAAAACAAAGAACACGGAACTTGGATTGCCAAACAATAGACTGAAATAATAATCAGTATTTGTCAAATAATAATTAAATTATATTAGGTATCTATTAAAATCATTTCAATATATGACGTAGTCTATTTGCATTTTTTGTGTGATTAAATTATGTCAGTTTCATTAAAATTTTTAAGACATTTTTTTTAGTTTTAGGGTCATTTTAAGGGATTTTAGCAGTCATTATATAGGCCATCTTTTAAACATTTTTAGCTCATCAAAATCCGTGCCCGGAATAATGAGGAAGCAAAGCAATATGATTTAAAAGGAAGCCAGTAATTTTATGTGACCGTTAATCACACGATTATGAGCATTGGGATCTCCGTTTTACGTGGTATCCGCACCACAGGGCATGGCATTTCAGTTTGAAAATCTCATATGCATTGACCGGGATTCAAACCCCGTCCACCTTGGTGAGAGGCAACCAGCTTGACCACTGCGCCACCACCAATATGATATGTTTACAACATTGCTGCACTGCTAGAACTTCATTACGATCTGGCGTGAAGTCGAGAGCTCTGATGAGGTCCTGCCCCAGCAACCTAACATGTGCTACATGTGGGGCATACAGTTGCCTTGTTGTATTACAATGCTACAGCAATAGCAATACAAAATATTAAGTGATCTACCTCACTCTTCTTTTCTTATATACCGGTACTGTATTTCTCTTGGTGTTTCATTTAGAGGCTCGACAGACTGTGGTCCACAGCTCTGTGCACTTTAAAGTTGTGTGTGGAATCTGTATTGAAGTAGGTACTTGTGATAATTGCTTGTTGAAATGTATGGAATATTGAGATGAAGCCTGTGGAGGGGTCGGATGTGCACCGTCCACTACATTCCAGTAAAATTTGAAGATTCATTTAGGAAAGTATCAATGCCACAAGGATAAGCACCAATAAATGACCGCCAGTTAAATGGAACATTTTGCGCATTTTAACATCATGTCATGAAATCATCAACTGAATAATTTTCTACTATCATAAATCTACACCACAAAGACATGAAAAATAGCACTCACAAGCAGCCACATTCGAACTAAAACTGGGTTTTAGTTTGATTATCAGTAAAAAGCAGCACGATGACAGCTACACAGTATTCCTGATCACCACACTCCATTGTGGCAGCTAATATGAACAATGTCTTACTTCAGCAGTTCAACTAACAATGAATCACCTCTCATGTCACACCTCGGCAAATGTGCTTCCCCCTATGAGCAGACATACAACCACCATCAAAAGTTGAGACCCAGTGGGTGAAACTGTATAGGGAGTTTTGAAGCCAACTCTAGCTTGCCTTCTAGTAGTTCCGACAGGCAGCGTTCTAAGGCGCTAGCAGTCATTTCAGGCCACCAATTAGTTCTGTCTGTAACCAATAGATGGCGGGATAATCTTAGATTTAAATGAAACCTGTAGATTTTCCATCAAATTCAACATGTATTCCTATTTTGTAAGTAATATGACCGTTTCTGATCATGGGAATGCAAAGAAAACGTCTTGTTTTCTTTCTATTATTACATGCAAAATGTTGGATGCGTAATGATCGATACTCTTTGATTCAGGTATCGACCCATTAGTTGTCAGGGTGGGGGGTTTGATCTGGATATAACTTTGTTAGACAGCCTCTTGGTCAGTCGTTCTTGGTTGGACATGTCAGTTGCATTAAGCGACACTTAATATTCCTCTTTGAATTTTATCTTCATTTTCTTTGGCTGTCTCTTACAGTATTTATTTCTATTAATTCATTTTTGATTGCCTTTCCTGGGCAATTTCATTGTAATTTCATTTTTCTATTTGTGTAACCTTTGTTGTGTAATCTTGCCGCATGGGCAGGTTTCCTTGTGTGTGAATAACTTCATGTGGGTATTATTTCTTTTCCACCTTACTGCATTGCTTAACTAAATCATGTTGTTTTACCTTGAGTGATATTGTTATTGCTTTTCCCCTGGGAATTCAAAAATAGGAGTGTTGTGGTCTTTAATGTATTGTCATTTTGCTATCAGTTTTCAATGGGAACGCTGGTCATTATTGTTTCATGCAGTCTTTGAGAGCACGGCCTTTAGGGTACGCTCCAGACTACACCCCACGGGCTAGCCCGATGCTCCTTGTGTCTTAGTTACAGTAGCAGTGCTCTTATACTTTGAAAAGGGACCTTGTAGTGAACTCTACAGGCCCGTTATCGTGACAGTAATTATGTTAGCAGAGCTGTGGATGATTGTTATGCCGCTGCTATAAGTAATTGCTTGTTGTTGCTTTTGCTTTACCGATCTTATTTTGCTGACTGCATTTTATTTAAATTCTGGGGCCCTCCCTTTTGTCATTTCTATAGGTAGGCCACATTGTGTGGACATTGTGTAATGTTATTATTTTTCTGTTTTTTATGTAAACTACTGCTGTAACGATGACCATGAGTAGTTTCTTCGTCAGTACGTCAACTGACGAGGAGGTTGTCTTTGAATTGCTGCTACGTAATTCGTGAGGGCCGAACGAACTGCAGGAAGCAATGGAATGTCAGTTGTGTTTGTGTGCTGTGCGGCATTGCCAGACTGCCTGAGTAAGATTCATGCAGGGTGAGTCCTTGAGATATGCAGTACTATTTTGAGTGGTTGTAAAATTTGAAATGGTGATCAGTAATTAAATAGTCTGGCTCAATTTCGTTGGTTTGCACTACAGTGTGCTCTGTGTCATTTTGGGCTTGAATTATTTAATGTTCTGTGAGTTGTCCTGACGTAATTGTGTCACGTGTCTTCATGTGGGCAGTGTTTAAACTGTTGTGGATAAAATTTCAAGTTCTTGGTTTTCTTGGTGGTTTTTATTCTCCTGGTTTTGTTTGAGGTAGATGACCCTTGGATTTCGGTGAATTGCGTGCATTGTTTGTTATGCGCTGTGAATGTGCCTGGTATTGTCCGTATTGATATTTTGAAGTAATGGCTTGTGGCGAACACAGCCTAGTGAATGTGGATGATATGTGGTACTTGTTCGTGTGACTGTGTTGTGAGGTTGCGTGTACGAGTGAATTGTCTGCTGGCCTATTTTTAGTGTGGGAAATAGTAATCGTTTTATTTGAGTAGTGATGTTGTGGAGACTTGGTGGTTATGTGATCAGCTGTTCAGGTTGCACTGTGAATGTGGAAGTGTGACAACATGAGCGAATGTATTGTTTGTTGTCAGCTGTTCGATAAGAATTGGATTTTTTGCTTGGTGTCGTTGTTAAGGTTGAGTGAAGTTCGTTGTTGGTGATTCAGCTGTCAATTGACAGTATGTGTGTCGAAATTGTATGTTTTTAATACTTTTATTCAACGTAAAATAGTTTTGGGTGTACCTGCGTTTCGCTGTCTACAGATAGTGCCATAAGTATTCGTACATCTGTAGGGAAGGGAGTTGTTTACCTGTGCACAGAATTAGTGAAGGTAGAAAATACAGGACCAATAACATGATAACTGCTGTGAATTCTTTTATTGTACTTGCTGCAGTTCTCGAAATAACACACACAAACTATGTAAAGAAAACAACAAATGAAATAAATATTACAAATTTCTGTTATAATTTTAGTATTGGCAGTTTTTGTTAGTTCAAAAAGTTAAAATGTAATAAATGGACATACAGTAGGATTACAGTATATTTCCTTTTGAATTTTGGCAGACTGCATGGCACAGTGATTACATACTTGCATGCTGTACCCAATCTAGCGAAAACAAATCCCGGCCTAGTTAGGTGGCATTTGAGCATGCTTAAGTGCTAGGGAGCAGTGTCAGTAGATTTACTGGCAAGGTAAAATTTCCCTTCAGGGCAGAATTTTAGCACCCCAGCATCTCTAAAGCTGCAGTAGTTAAAAGGGACGTTCAACCCATAACATTATTTTTATTATTGTTTATGATTTATCATTCTGATTTGCCGACTTTATGTATCTTATTCTGTACAGTAAAATATGTATACTAAACATCATCCACGGAATCTGCGAAGTAGGTTTGTGCATGATGTCACACGGAGGAAGTGAAAAGAGAATGTGGTGGGTGGAGCATGGCAGCCCAGCCGGTATGAGAGTTGGTTGAAGCCAAGGTCGCGCCACCAACCTGCGCTAATTATTCAGTGGCATCGTGCCTCATTGAACCGGTCAGCCGAGTCACTCCTGTGCTCAGACTGCGTTTTTTCACACTGGCACTTCACAGATTGCTTGGACGGAGTATAGTGTTGTAGCTGTAGATTGTTTTATTGATGGTGAACTTAATAATTATCATCATAGTCATTCCAAAAATGTATAAGAGTTCAATGACATTCGAATAGGCAACCATGCCTCCAGGTTTTAACAAATGAATTTATTGGATTTACAAGTACATTTTCGCCATCTGTTTACAGAAAAATATAAAAACAATCATTGTTCTTCTAAGCATCCTCTTCTCACCACATGACATTGGTTTTACTGGTAGAATGGTGCCTTTATAAGCAACGTTCATGATGAGCAAGTTCTGAAAGAATAACTTCAATCTATTTTGGTTTAAATGTATTGTTGTTTCTAACTCCATGTTTATCTCTTGTAAAGACTATCCACGGTACTATACCCAAGTGACTGAGGTTAATAGTTTTGAGGACATTCGTATACAATATTTCTGAACAGATGACCATCATGTTATGCCCCTTAAAATAACCAGAAACATACAATAGTAATATTTCTGTTAATGCGGGGATTCTCAGGCCTGAATTATTTCACTACTACCTCATGCAGGTGTTTCAAAAAGCTTGCATGGTATTCAGTGAAAGTGCGCGATGTTATACACGCTCTGTACGCAACATTGGTCAACCCTTGAAGCCTTGCCGCTACCCATGTCCACTTTCCTTACCTTCACACCAAGCTAGACAGGCCGATGTGCTCCCTAGCTTCCCCTACTTCTCCGGGTAGGAAGCGTCTAAGTGTGCATCACTCACTTAGAGCCTCACAAGATCTGTCTACTTCGTCATGATCTGCCCCTTCACATTGAGCGTACACTGAAACAATCCTAATCTCGAGTTCTTGAGATTTCCAAATCTATTCACATTAATTGTTAATTTGGGCCTACATACCTTACAGAAACTAGGTATGTTTTATGGTTCACTTGACACTAAATTCTGTGTATTAATAAGGCTTTACATACAAGCACCAACCAAACCTGGAGCTTAGGCCCTAGACCCCCTTGCTCATAGTACAAGCAGTAATTTTCGTCCACACAGTCGTCTAACCTAGTAGTGACCAATGGTTTCGCCCAGACAGTTGTCTAACCTAGAAGCAACCAGTTACTTTGTCTCACCATGGCTTTAGAAGAGTGCAGTTTACAACTCTTCAATTAAATTGAACTAAAAGAAATTTATGAACATTCATAACTCACGACCAAACCTTGCACTTGGAACACGTCTGACTGCATCTGCATGTAATGACACACTGTTTGAAACCTCATACAGCAGAGTAATATGGCAGCAATTAAAGCCATAACATCAAACAAACGAACATCAACGTCTGTACATCATCCAAGACGTAACCGACTACACTAAAATATTCCCCTAGACACATACGTATCGAGGTGTATACTTGATCCCTATTTTGTCCCAGTTTTGTTGCCTCCAAGTAGTTCCGACCTGACACTTGCAGATGGCAAGCCAATGCACTTTCAAACAATGGTATCCCCTGGCACCCATCCCTTTGTCCCAGCTAATTCAGTATGCCACCCCTCGCCCTCCCTTATCACTGCCCACCCATTCCCTAACAGCATTTCTTGTAATTCAGAATGTAAAGATAATAATAATGATATTGGTATGACGTCCCTTTTAACTACTGTGGCTTTTTGAGATGCCGGGGTGCCGGATTTTTGCCCTTTAATGTGCCATTAAATCTACTGACAACGCTCCCTCGCATTTGTGCCAGGATTCAATCCTGCAACCTTGGAAACAGCAGGCGAGAACGTTACAGCTGAGCCACGCAGCCAAACAGAGTGTAAAGAATTGTGACCGACAACTGTCAAATGAATGTTTTGATGTTTGAAACGTTATGCAGAGGTCGTATATCACATGAAATCGGATATCCACTTGTTGAATATTAACTGCTGTTTATAAGTTTTGTTCCCAGTCCCTTAATTAAGAATGTCCGATGCAGCACTTGCCTAGGGACTTCGTCGTAAATGACAGCAATATGACAGGTGAAGATCCTTTATAATCTTCAGAGAACTCTTGTGTTAAAACTTGTCAGGAAACTTTCCTGGGAAATGGTTTATCAAAGAGGTGCTTGCCGATTACCCCTGGCCTCCATAATTTTTGTTAAGGCTTGTGGTAAATCAATAATGAATGAGCCAATGACCTTAAGTCATAGCATGCATAATAAACAGTATGGAAGTACAGATTCTGTCTTTGTAGCGAAGCTTCCCAAACATGTCCTTGTTAAAACTGGAAACCCTGTTGAACGTAAATTACGTTAAACGTTTATTTTCTTTACATTGGGAGCATGGTATTTAACAATTTGGTTTTGTTTCTGAAACTCCAGCTACTACATCCAACATAGCACTAGCAATGGTAGCTGGCTGTGAAGGTTATTAACAACCTATTTCTCTTCCTGCTATAGAGAGTTATGTTACCGGTAATTCTTTTAGGGGCTCTGCGACATCACGGGCATGTAGCCCCATGTACTTGGGTGTGTGTAGAATTTGTCTGATAACCTGTGTCACCATGATCTCTGTACCAGTGTGAGCATTTGAAATTCAGGTAGGATTTGGGTGGGAAGCGGTCGTGGCCTTAAGTTAGGTCCCATCCCAGGATTTGCATGGAGTAGAAGTGGGAAACTACGGAAAACCACTTCCAGGATGGCTGAGGTAGGAATCATATTTTTCTCAGTTTTGCTTTAGGAGGCTGAGTGTACCCCGTTCCAGCCCTCAGGCCAGATTTAAATTTCTTGGCAGAGCCGGGAATCGAGTCTCCGCGGTGAGTGCCAAGAATGCTAGCCACTATGCAACGAGGTATGGGGAGGACAAAAAATAGCATAGTGGGAGAGTCATACATTAAAGAAACACACCGAAGACGAATAAAACGTGATATTTTGACTTGCATGAACCAGATCTGCAACAAAGATACAGGAATTTGCATACTTTTTGGGTGATGCAGCAGGCGCAGCGAGATATAATCATCATCCAACAAGGAAAATGTTTCACCACATTCCCTACCCCATAGCAACCGGAATAATTACGGGTAGAACCAAAGAAACTACACTAGGACTATAAAGCTGTCTTTCAATAACAAGATTCTGAATTCACCAACTGACTAGATTGATGCTGCTTAGGGATTTGTGAATTCGAGAAACATGAGTTAGTAAATTTATCGGGATTTTAAAATGAACAATATTCCGTTACGACCTTAAATAATTTATGTCATTTATTCTTATCTTCAACAGTACCTCATGGAATCCATAAGATATACATCAAAATAAGCAAGTTGACATGAAATCCCTTATAACTAATGAAGTTTAAGGACAATTTTCATTATTTTAACAGCATGGAGACCTTGAGTGCTGTTCATTGTAAAACAATTTTGCTCGGAAAATTACAAAATATGTTGTCTGTCTTTCTACCAGCTTGTCCGTGTTTCTTTCGGGGGAGGGCCTAAAACTATTGTGTTTATTAGTTTTTGGAACTATTCGACTTTTTGGTTATGGTATGTGAACCATCTCCCTAACTTACCAGGGGCTATGTAATGCCAAAAAATACGAAGAAATGTGTACTGTTATAGTTCGTGCAGTGTAGAAATTACATGATATCGCGTAATTGCGCTGACAATGAAAGAGACCACCTTGTGGTGTAGCGACTAATATACTTGGCAGTCAGGTGGTCTGGGTTTGATTCCCTGCCAAGAAATTTAATTCCGGTTTGAGGTACTGAAATGGAATTGATGATATGTAAGTCATCCAAGCAGTGTTCATATCGAGGACTTGCACCAGGCCAGTGGGCTATACGAGTTTCCTTTTTTCTACATTCTTAATCTGCAATTCAAACATTGATATGGGAACTCTGAGAGCAAATCACTACATAGAGTTGATAGAATAGCTTCCATAAAATATTCTCAAAGGCCAATGCAACAAGTATCCCTAGTGAGTTAATCCAATTGCATATTTATATGTAATCCACATATCGTATTTAAGACATTTGATGTTCATAGCATTCTAAGTTCTGGGCACAGGAAAACCTTGAAGCTAATTTCGCAATTCTCAGTGAATAAACTTCCGAAGTATAGTAATCATTAGGGACCGGACATTTATGCACTGAAAACGATTAAAATATGCATGCAATTATGCACTAAAAATTTAGAAAATATGCATTAGAAAATTGAAAAATATGCACCTAACAATAAGCCAATCATATTCACTCACTTTATACATGTATCATTCACTGCAGAAAGAAGCATCACAATAGATAATTGCAAGTTCTTCAATGTTTTCAGGATTCAAATTACATCTATTTTAATCGTTTTCAGTGCATAAATGTCCGGTACCTAGCCATCAGTTGAATCATCACTATTACCTGACACCCACTGTCTTAATAAATGCTTTCTGCTGCTCTTCTCTTTAGGCATTTCGAGTTAAGGATATGCACACTAAGAATAAAGTAACACATTAACTGAAGAAACTCCTCACAAAACTAATCCCAGGCTACTGGCTGTCAAAATGGTGAAAGGAATGTTCCACCCCATTCCCTTCTTCAAATATCCAGGCAGCATTGCATAAAGTACGAGTACTGTCATCTCGTTATGGGTCATTCCATGTCAACTGACCTTGTATGTAAAAAAAATATTTTGCCTAAAAAGTGTATTTCTTTATCCAAATCTATTTAAAATAGTCCAGGGGACTTGGTCATAAAGGATTTTTAAATAGAAATCTACATGTTACGATAAGCAGCACAATTATACTTGGTTAATTTATTGAAAATTTCAACCATGATTTTGTTTCCTATATTGGCTTTGCTGGTATTCGTAAAATATGTTTGTCAACTAAACTGCCATTGTTGTATGCTGATTAGCTATAGAAGAGGAGTATTTACACCACATAATAATTGAATTGAGGTAATAGTTTACCATTATTATTCATTATTAATGTTTATAAACACTTAGTCACACCCGTAACACATTTTAATACATTAAGTCTGATATATACTGAAACAGTTATGACAGGAAGTTAAAAATTCACAGAAGTGAGGTTAAATGTATAGCCTACAACTTTTAATAAGAAGTTTTTGAAATTAAATAATAATGTACATAAGGAAATAGTGTTACGGGTGTGACATTACAATTTTATTAACTTAACAATATGTAAATTTTCAAACAAGTAGGCCAAATGAATATTTTCATTAGTGTAGTTTTCTTTTTTCAAGGTGAAGCAACATTATGTCTTCTGCTAAAAGAGTAATAAAGTATCGTAAAAAATTAAAACATAAACGAGAACTAGGGAAATACTTGTTGAAGGAGCAAGAAAAACAGATAGGAAGCGATGAGAGAGGGCAAAGAAACATCTAGATGAGGAGGTAAACAAGAAAGCTTTAAAACTTAAAAGATTAAGGGATAGAGAAAGACAAAGAAAACACACAGAAAAACTGAAGTACAAGCCCACAACACCTATAGTAACTGGTCTTACACCTGAAAAGGGCCCTTACAATTCTAGTCATTCTCTAGGGAAATCAGTGAGCAAGGCCAGAAAAAACCTTGTCTGAACATAAGATGGGACAGTATGAAACCAATACCGCAACTCCACAAATTTCACTATTTTCATTCAGTCAGGCAGGGTGTTATATGAGCAGCATTAGCATACCGAGGAGGGATGTCTACTACAGTTTCTTAGAAGATGTGGAACCTCAGTGTATTGCTGGAACCTCTGCAAAAAGTTCAGCCCAAAGCAAGAACATTGATGTTAGAGGTTTGTATTGGTAAATCTGGATGTTAGTGGGAATCTGAATACCAGAAAACAGTATTATACTGAAGTTCTCGACTTAGATGAAGAAAATGATTCTCTTGTACTGAAATATATGCATCCTAGTGGGAGTTCATGGATCTGGCCTAAGAAGGAAGATGTATCTAAGGAGAAAACTTCCATCATTGTCCAAAAAGTGAAATATCCAAGAGTTATCAATAATCGTGAACAGTTTATTTTTGATCCGAAGTGACTTATTTTTGCAGAAAAATCAAAAGTAAAACTTTGTCATCTTATCTGTTTTCTTTTAAATCTTTACTTAGTTGTATTTTCAGTAGTTTGGAGAAAATAATAAAAAAATATGCTAGAAATATTTTGTCACACCCGTAACATTGTCACACCCGTAACATGCATTAATAATTCTGTACACCCTTAGATAAAAACAAATCTAAATTTTAAGAAGGTATCCTTGTCCTAAAAAGCCTAGAGGAACAGAAAAAAAAAGTCCCATTATTGCAGAATGTAGTAATTAACAGAGTTACTAAATTAACTATATGAATGCGCAATGCTAGTAGAAAATTCTGTCACACCCGTAACGCTCGAACTTCACCCTCTATCTTTCCTTAGAAAAAAGATATGGATTTCATAATTGTTGTTGTTTGAGTCTTCAGTCTTTTGACTGGTTTGATGCAGCTCTCCATGCCTCCCTGTCCTGAGCTAATCGTTTCATCTCTACATAGCTACCGCACCCTACATCCGAGGCAATCTGTTTAACATATTCTAACCTTGGTCTACCCCTACAGTTCTTGTCCTCGACCCTTCCTTCCATAACTAAGCTTGCTATTCCTGGGTGTCTTAGTATGTATCCTACCAACCTATCTCTTCTCTTCATTAGCAGTCGCCAGAAACATCTCTCCTCTCCCACTCGTCTTAATACCTCTTTGTTTGTAACCCTATCTACCCATCTGATCTTCATCATTCTCCTGTAACACCACATTTCAAATGCTTCAATTCTCCTCTTTTCTGCTGCACCAATAGTCCAAGTTTCACTTCCATAGAGCGCCACGCTCCAGACAAAGGCTTTCAAAAATGACTTCCTAATACCTAAATCTATATTCGATGTCAGCAGATTCCTTTTTTGTAGAAATGCTTTTCTTGCCTGAGCCAACCTACTTTTTATATGAATCAACAACTATGTAAGTAGAGTTATCTACCATAACTTTTTCAACTGCCTATGGGATATGAATTTGACATAGTATTAAGTGTTACAGTCAATATAACTAAATATTTGTCACACCAGTAACGATGGAATGACCCTTATCTGTTTCTCAGAAAGTTGCTTACAAGGGATAAGTTACTGCCCAGATGGTGAAAGGAATGTCCCACCCCATTCCCTTCTTGAAATAACCAGGCAGCATCCTTGCGCAAAGTATTAGTTATTAATCTGATGCTCAGAAAGTTGCTTACAAGGGATGTCCAACATGCAGGCGAAACCTATTTTGTTCAAGATGTTTTAAATTATACTTAATTTCATAATAATAATGTTATTGGTTTTACGTCCATTTGAACTACTCTGACTTTTAGAGACGCCGGGGTGCTGGAATCTTGCCCCGAAAGGTATCATTAACGTGCCAGTAAATCTACTGACACGGCTCCCTCGAATTTGCGCACCCTCAAATGCCAGCTGACTGCGCCAGGATAAGATCCTGCAACCTTGGGCTCAGCCAGCGAGAACGTTACCGTTGAGCCACGCAGCCAAACTTAATTTCAACTGTATATGCTAAAATATGCTGTTATGTTCAGAATATTAAGAAAATCCAATAAACCCTCAAAATATGCATTTGCATATGCGTATATGCATTTTCAATAATTCCGGTCCCTAGTAATCATCACGTAGGGAGACTGTGCCACATATAACCTATACAGAGTGCAAGAATTGCTTGAAGGCATGGTGACTAACAAATGCGTAATTTGTGTTCGCACAACGAAGGTGGTTGTCAGAACGGTGATGATGATGAAGACTGATTTACTAGTTAGGAACCAAGGGAATATAAATAGCAGACACTTAAGACTGAAGCGGATCAATGGAAAACACAAAATGAACTTGCAGGTCGATTGCGAAAGTCCAGAAACTATCTAATCACTAGGGAGCAGATTTTTATGTAATTACATATTTGTGTTCGATTTAGCACAATTTTCAAAACGTGTTATTTCTAGTGTGCTTCCCCAAGCGTAGAGACGTATTCTTATTTCACATAAAAACGCATATTTTCCCTTTTTTTAAATGTAAATACATATTAAAAAAAATCCATAATAAGCCTATAAATCGGCAATATTTGTTACTGAATAAATTTTAAAATGATTCTGTATTATGAAATGATGCCAACGTCATGTTACCGAATGTGTAGTGGCTATTTATAGACTTCCCTCTGGAAGTTCAAACGCTTCCAGGTCAGCGAAACGCAATCGCGGAGAGATAAGCTGTCGGGGAATACCCCCCTTGCCTAAAAACACATAAATTGTTCTTTTTCTTTTTTGGTTGGTCTTCGGAAGTGGTGACCTTCAATCCACGTGCTAGCTCGCAGGGGAATCCCTTATTTCTGATGAATGGCTGATGCAATACACTGGCCTTGCATATTCTTGTCAGTGTGTCTTGTGATATGAGTGAGACAGTCAGTTCATATTGATTAAATCAGACCATTTTTCAGTACCGCTATTTAAGTGAAGTGAATTAGTGATTGTTGAAAACCGATAATTCCGAAAATAAAGCCTAGTATTCATTCTCGTTTGCAGCAATATGTTGCTGAATTTAGAGGAATTTTTACAAGTAATGGAAAAACTCTCTTCTGTCAAAAATGTGGAAAATCTGTCAATACGGATCAGCGATCTCAAGTCTTACAGCATTTGGCAGGTAGTAAACCTAAAATTGCCGCTCCACGTGCAACCTCTACTAGACAAGTTCTTTTAGGCGAAACAGCTTCCTTTTCTCATACCCCAGTTTCAAAAATTTCCGAATATTATGCAGATTTATGCAAAGCATTTCTTCATCAGATATTCCTTTATATAAATTGGAAAGTCCCGAGCCTAGAACATTTCTTACAAAATACACTAATTTCGAAACACCAGCAGAATCAACTTTAAGATAATTGTATGTCTCTGCATGTTATGAACAAATGCTAGGAAAAATCAGAGCAGAATGTGAAAATAAAAAAATATGGGGAAGCATGGATGAATCACCTGACTCTAGTGGCAGGAAAGTGGGAAATGTTATGGTAGGAGTGCTAGAAAGTGATGAAATTTTTTCCAAGTGGTGCTTCCTATTAGCATGTAGAGAAATATCAGCATCAAATCATGTTACGACGGCTCGCTTATTCAATGAATCTCTGCAGTTTTTATGGCCGAATGGGGTGAAATTTGATAATGATTAGGCCTACTCTTACTTACGGATGCTGCTCCGTATATGATGAAGGCAGCAAAAGGTCTGTCTGTAAGTTTCCCAAACATGATATGTATAACTTGTAAAGTAAATGGTTTACACAGAGTATGTGAACAGGTATGTGCATTGTATCCTGAAGTGGACCAATGTACAAAGTGTGCGATTGGCAAATACTGTTGCTGTATGAAAATATGCTCCATAATTGCTGTCCACTTCACATTTTGGCTGCTGTGACACCTGTTTCATTCTGAGGTCTTTCCTTTAGCCTATCATTTTGCATGGATTTCAGAAACAGTAAATCAAAGGAATGAGTACGGTACTCGAACAATATAATTTCATAAATATCAAATAACCAGTGAGTGTTACAGCAACCTTTCTCTGTAAGTCTCTCATTATAAACCTATTACGGAAAGTGTGGTTTATGAACATGCGAGATTTCTCGCACGGGTCCTCTAGTATAACATATTTAATTTTTACAGCCATATAATCACTCCAAATTACAAACTCCGGATATCTATCACCATTTAGCATTTCACCTAACATCATATATACTGCATTTAGCATACACTGACAGTTGCAGTACCAATACTGCAACTAAATAATTATACATATTGTAAATATTTTCACTTGTATTTTCAAACATAGATTTTATAGCCTAAGTGTAATGGATCTGATAATGATCACTTGACGATCGAAACTGGTCACCCTAGTGTATTTATTAATCTCGTGTAATTTATTTCAGGATTAGGGCATAACCCAGCTCTTTTGGGTACATTCGTGTTGACCGACTGAAAAGCACTAAACTCTTGTCAACTGGGAACTTTACAATACAATCACAGTTCGGTGAGGGCAATGTCGGTGGCGCTTGAGAGTAGAGGAACCTTTGTATAACAATTTTTATAAACTGAAATTACCTGAATTAATAGTCAGGAGAATATCTGAAGAAGATTTAGTATTAGATGTTGACTCCTCCGCGGTCTTAGTCCCACCCAGCCATCCCAAATAGGAGCACGACTTATATAGTTGAAATTACAGCTCCCACAAGTCCAACCCCTCCTCCACGTGGTGGGAGACGGGCAACGGCATGAAGTAGGGGATTGCCTGTAGGGGTGAAGTACAGTGGGGACTTCGTGTGCCCCGGGACCGCTACGGTAGCTGTGAAGGCCCTATAGGAACCCTGAAAAGTGACGGCTGACGGGGCTCTGGTGAAGCTACGATAGGCCTAGCAAGCCAGTAGTGGATATCATATTTGCTTTCAAACCAGGAACAGGCCTCGGAAAGGACGGATGCAAACGACGACGACCCGGATATGCTAATGGACTAAGAGTTGGAACATTAAACATACAGACACTGACAGGAAAAGTGGAGGAGATTGTAGATGTGATGGAGAGAAGAAAACTGGATGTACTGGGCTTGGCAGAAACAAGATGGAAAGGAGAAGGTCGCAGAGAACTGAGGAAAGGGTACCGGTTGTACTGGAGTGGGAACAGTGAAGGAAGGAGCAGTGGAGTAGGAGTAGTTGTGAGAGATGGAATGAAGGAAGAGGTAAAGGGAATAAGTGACAGGATCATGAAGATCAGAGTAACTGTAAAGGGAAGAAGCCTGGAGATAGCCCAGGTATATGCCCCTCAAGTTGGATGTACAGCTCAAGAGAAGGAAGACTTTGAGGAGGAGCTACAACAGCAGTTGAATGGGCAGAGCATCATTGTCATGGGAGATTTGAATGCACATGTAGGAAGTGAAAGGCAAGGATATGAAAATGTATTGGGAGCAGAAGGATGGGGTAGCAGGAATGAAGAAGGGAGAAAGTTGCTGGATTTTTGCAAGAGAAACGGTTTAGTGGTAGGCAACTCCTGGTTCCGGAAGAAAGAAAGCCACAAGGTAACGTGGTACAGCAGTGATTTAACAAAGAAATCTTTGGTAGATTACATGCTGTACGACTGGGAAATGAAGAGAAGTGTCAGAGATATAAAGGTAATACCATCAGAGGCCTTAGATAGCGACCACAGAATACTTGTAATGAACCTGGGAGTTGTTAAGGATAGCAAGAGGACAGAGTACCAGGAAAGGAGAATCAAAGTATGGAAACTCAAGGAAAAGGAAGTCAAGGAAGAATTCCAGAAGATAATAAGGAAAGGATGCCAACAGACAATCCTAAAACAGGGGAAGAAGAATGGAAGCAATTCAAAAACACAATGGTGGAAGCTGCAGTGGCAGTATGTGGAAGAACAAGCAACAGAAAGCGGTGTAAAGAGACACCATGGTGGAATGAGAGAGTAAAAGAAGCTGTGGGAAGGAAGAACAAGGCTTTCAGAGTGTGGTTCCAGGAAAGAACTGATCTGACAAGGGAAGATTATAAGATAAAGAAGAAAGAAGCAAACAAGATTGTCACAGAGGAGAGGAAGAAGTGGATGGTAAAGTGGACAGAGATGATGGAGGAAGACAGCAGAGGAAATAAGAAAGTACTTTATGGGATGGTCAAAAGTAAGATAAGAGGTCTGCGAGAGGATGTGGTAATGATGGACAAAAACGGAAATGAGGTACACAACAAAGAGGCACTCAAGACAGTGTGGAAAGAGTACTTTGAGGATTTGCTGAATCCAAATGGTCATAGGGAGGAAGACAATGTATTGGAAGATGGAGAAGACAACACAGGAATGGAAAAGGACCTGACTTGGAGAGAACTGGAAATGGCTATAGACAAGATGAAAGGAGGAAGGGCACCAGGTGTGGATGAAGTGAGTGTTGAAATGGTGAAGGCAGCAGGGGAGGTTGGGAAACAGTGGCTGTACCGTGTGATGAGGGTGATATGGAAGGAGAAAAAGACCCCAGAAGATTGGAAGAAAGGATTAATTGTCCCAATATTTAAGAAAGGAAGCAGAAAGGAGTGCAGAAATTACAGGGGAGTTACACTCATACCTCACTGTGCCAAGATATATGAAAAGATATTAGAAAGTAGAATACGAGCCAAAGTGGAGAGAAAATTGAGAGAGGAGCAGTATGGATTCAGACCTGGGAGATCAACAGTGGATCTCATATTTTCAGTGAGACAGCTCCAGGAACACCACTACGAATTTGGAGAGGATCTGCTGATGGCCTTCCTGGACATCGAAAAGGCCTATGATAGTGTGTGTAGGGAGAAGGTTTGGAAAGCAATGGAAAACATGGGAGTGGAAAAAGAGACTGTAGGCAGAGTGAAGGAGATGTATTGTGGAAGTGTGAGTTTTGTGAAAGTTGGAGGGGAAAGAACAGACTGGTTCAGACAAATGAGTGGCCTGAAACAGGGTAGTGCACTGTCACCCCTTCTCTTTATTGTGGTTATGGACGAGGTAATGACACGGGTAGCAGGAAAGATAGGAGAAGATAAGATGAAAGCAATGGTGTTTGCAGATGATCTCATGGTCTGGGGAAACAAGGAGGAGGAAATTCAGGAGCAACTGAAGGCATGGGAAGAAACAGTGGGAGAGTACGGATGGAAGTTCAACATCAGTAAATGTGAGATCCTGTTAACGACCAGGAAAAAGGACAGACCAATGAGTGGGATAACACTTGGAGGTGGACAGCTGAAGAAGGTGGAAAGTCTCAAGTACTTGGGAAGTATAGTGGAGGAAAATGGGAGAAATGACAAAGAGATTACGGAACGTGGCAGACAGGCAGAAGCATTTCTGAGAAGCATTAGGAGCTTAGTGTGGAATAAAGATGTCCCACAAAAAAGCAAGGAAGTGTTATACAGAAGCTACTATATCCCGATACTGACCTATGCTTCAGAAACGTGGAAAATGAAGAAAAGAGACATAAGCAGAATACAGGCAGGTGAAATTAAGTTCCTGCGAAGTAGGATCGGAGTAACAAGAAGAGACAGGGTGAGGAATGAAAAGGTCAGGGAAATGGTGAAAGAGGAGCCCTTGCAAGGTAGGATTGAGACATCAAGACTGAGGTGGTATGGACACTTAAAGAGAATGGATGAGAAGAAGATTCCCAAGAGGATACATGAGATGCAGTGCAGAAGAAACGACCAAGGGGAAGACCAAGAGATAGATGGCTGAAAGGAGTGGAGGAATGTGTCAAGAAGAGAGGCGAGGACTGGACCAGAGTGACAGCGGAGAGGTGGTGGGAAGAAAGAACTAAGTGGCGAGGCTTATGTTCCAAACAGACCCAGCCTGGGGCTGGAAACTGTACAAGATGAAGAAGACAGCTCCTACAGCCATCTTTGTGAATGACTCATTATTGACTCAAAAATGCCAACCCCACGCATTCGGTACTATATCGCATCCGGCAGACCAATGATTTTGCCCAGACCAATATTTTCGTCCAGACCAATGGTGGTTGGGTAGCGGGGCCGTGTTAGCTAATAGATAACACCCCTGGTTTTTGTCACGCACAGTGGGGGTAGTCACGCATCAATAATCTTTATCCAGGCCGATGGTTTTGCCTTTTATTTAATTATTCATGTTGGCAACGTGTCACATGGGGTATGACGTAGTGTCCGACGCCAATGTAAAATAGCTGACGTTGTTCAAATTTTAAAAAAATGCTTTATTTACGTAAAAAGCTTTCCGGTGCAGGCAGTGGGAATTCAAATTGAAATGAACTCGCAAGGACTCCCAGAAAGGTATGTAAATCATAAAAGATGCCTAATTTCAATAAGCTATCTTGTTAAAAGTTACGTAAAGGGAGGTTCTTCTACTTTAAAGTTTTAATGAAATGTCATTGTTGTTATTTGTGAATTCACAGGCAACAATCACCAAAAGTTACAAGTCAATTGTTGACACAATGGAATGAAATGGAAATATAAAATACTCCTTCTAATCAGCATGTTATATAAGTTACCACCATCATCATCATCGGCTTTAACTCTAATCCGAGTATAAATCTTCTTCCTTCAGTCCAGTTTGTGGATGTGTTTACGGTGACTAAGGAGTCCAATCCTTGCATAGAACAAGCGTCCACACAAGTCACATAGTATTGCTGGAGGAGGACGTGGTTGGGCTGCTCGAAGTTTCCTAGCTTGACGCTTGGCCTCTTCTTGTGTGCGTCGATCCCTTTCAAACGTTGTAACAGTATCCGAGATGGTACGGCGCCAAGTTGAGCGGCCTTCAGCTAGCATGTCCCAGGTTTGTGAATCAAGACCTGTCAATTTCAGGGTCTGCTTAAATTGGTCTTTGTAGCGCCTTTAGGACCACCATGAGGTCTGGTGCCATAGCATAACTCACCATATAGCATGTGACGAGGTAATCTCACATCGTCCATCCAATGGACATGACCAATCCATTTAAATTGGTGACCTATTGTGGACGATTCTATGCTGTTGATTTGAGCCTTTTCAAGAACAGCAATATTGGTAATGCGTTCTTGCCATTTAATCCTCAGGATTGATCTGAGTTTTTGTAGGTGGAAGCGCTCAAGCTTCCTAAGATCACGTCGGTAAAGGGTCCACGTTTCACAGCCATACAACACTGTAGAAATGACTAAGTTACTGCTTTGTACACCATAAGCTTTGTACTCGTGGACAGATCATTATTCATGAAGACCCGGTGCGCTAATCGTCCATATGCTGCATGGGCTGCGCCAGTTCTCTTATCCACATCCTGCTCACAGGTACAGCTCACAAAAATGGTACTGCCCAGGTACGAGAAGTGGTCTACCTGCTCTAATGGCAAATTTGAGATGGAGAAATTGAACTGAGGAAGAGGTGTGCCTGGTGAAGGTTGTGCCAAGACTTTAGTCTTATTGACACTTATAGTAAGACCAAAGCGATCACATGCACTTTTGTAGCAATTACTGTAACTGACTCTTGCAGATCTTCTTGTGTGAGAGTCGGTGCCGCAGCATCATATGCATACAACATATTAGTAACATTAGTAACCTGAGTTTCCTCATGGAGAGGAGACGGGTTAGGTTGAAAAGCCCTCCATCAAAACGATACTTGACCTCCACACCTGGGATGTTTGTGGGTGAATCAAAGCATTGCAGCCAAGTACAGCGCAAAAAGCGTTGGAGCCAGTACAATCCTTGTTTCAGTCCATAGGTAATAGGAAATTCATCGGACATCTTATTCTGATGGCAAACCTGACCTGTCATGCCATCATGGAGAGCCTTGATTAGATCTACAAAATGCTGGGGGCAACCAAACCGCTTCAGCACCGCCCACATGGCTGGTCTTGGAACTGAATCAAATGCCTTTTCCAAGTCATAAAAGACTAGGAAGAGTGGATTCTGTTCTCTACATTTTTCTTGTACACTGACCGGCAAAAAAAGTGGAACAATATTTTTAATGTAATTTCTTCCACTAAAATGTATCGGTTTTCCAATATTTGCATTATTCATGTAAATTTTAGATGGTTGGCTACAGAAAATACCAGAACATGTTTTACAACATGCTTTAACTCACAAATTTCTTTACATTTTGCAAATCTTACATTTTCTATTTCTTACTAATATTCTTTTGGGCTGGTTTTTATCAAACGTATTGCCAAACAAAACAGTGTTAATGTTTGCTCTGCAGTGTACGAGAACACTGGTCACTAAAAACGAGCGTTTCCACCCTTAGCGTCTATGACAGCTTGTAAATGCTCAGGCATACTGTTCAAAACTCGTCGAATGGCATCTGCCTGGATGCGATCCCATTCCTCCAGCAGCGATGTTCTCTGTTGTGCCAAGGTGGTGTGGTCACGCTGTCTGACGTTCCTTCCAAGCATATCCCATACATGTTTGATGGGGTTCAAGTCAGGACTACAAGCTGGCCAGTCCAGGGTTTGAATCCCCACTTCCTGCAGATATTGTACAACACAGCGAGCAGTATGAGGGCGGGCATTATCCTGCATCAGCATGAAATTCTGACCAATAAAAGGCGCAAAGGGCATCACATGGTTCATCAGGATCTCTTCGATGTAGCCTACCTTTGGGAATTGAGTGTCCCGTGATCGATGCACACCAACTCAATGCGGGCCATAACGTTGATGCCATTCTCCACACACTCTCTCTTCCATCAGGAGATGTAAGATTAAAGCGACTCTCGTCAGTGAAGAGAACAGAGGCCCACTGCTCGTGGGTCCATCACAGATGCTGCCTTGCGAAGCGAAGACGCGCCTCTCTGTGATGTCGTTCGAGTGTGGGTCCACGTGCAGGTCTCCTTGATGAAAGATGAGCTTCTTCAAACCTTCTTCTTATTGTTCGCTCACTCACTCTCACATTTCTGACATTTTCCAGTTGATTTTGTGCCTGGACTGCTGTGGTATGGCGATCACGCAGAACTTGCAGGGTGAGAAATCAGTAATCCCTGGCACTTGTGCTTGTTCTACGGCCTGACCCTCGTCTCCTGTCGTATGTTAGGAGTTCTCTGTACTGTTGCACTGCACGGTGAATGCTACCGAGAGATGATCCAATGACCTCAGCAACATAATGGAAGCTGCGGCCATCCTCCACCAATGCAACTGCCTGTGCAGCTCCTTCAAGGCTAAGAGGCTTGTTTTAGTGTGAACTGCACATGGATAACTTACTAAATTGTATGACAATGGTTCACAGGTGTTCAACAAATGCCAGTTGTTATCCCTAGGACTACAATAAGCGAGCGGCAACACTCATAAACCTTTGACGCTTATAGTGCGCTTCCCCTCCATAAAACCATGAAGATAGGCTCATCGAAGATTGGGGGTAATTGGTGGTAATAAACCACCCTACGAAATGTCATATTATCAATTTCTATTCACGGATGTTTAAGATGTTTGTTCTAATGCGTGAAAAGCTTTTAAAATGTGATTACATATTTTTCATGGCTAATTTTATGTAAAAATCACATTTCGAGAAAAAATATCCGTACCACCTAAACTCCATAAGTGCCGAATTTCTGACTCCATTTTTGGAATCAATACATAAGAAACAAATAAAATTATTTATTTAACAAAATCATTGTTGACCAGTGTAATCCAACATCCAATATATAGCTCTCTGGTATGACTGCCCACTAGTAGACAAGACCAAACGAGTGCCCAGTGCAAGTGTGTGCGGGCTTTCAGACACCAATCAAAAAAGCCTCGTTCACCTGAAGAAGCAGAGTATGAATAGATGGGGACTGGCCAAAGTCGAGCACCGGCCTCACACTGAGCACCCTCACCTGATGAGCATGTGTTAGAGAGGTATGATCTAATACAGATACATGTCAACAAAAAGTGCAATATGCAATCTGAACACATGGGAATCAGTGCAGATTAACCTAAAAGTAGAGCCTGTGACCTTACAATACTGGTGTTGTATTACAAAATGGTCAATTTCCCCAGGATAAAAGAATTTATGATTTTCGACTCGAAATTAGTACAATATTCATCTAAAACAATTTTTATTTTTACATCTAGCGTTGTGCCAAAAATGACATGTATTGCTTCTCAATCAAGACAAATCGTATATTCTTATCATAGCCAAGATAGTGCTTATCACGTATTTACAATGAGAAGCATACCGTCAAAGCTTATAGACATAGTGCTACTAACCTTTGGACTTCGGTTATCTGCCTCCTGACCAACGTCAACATTATTTATAAAGTACAAATACGTTTCCTTATTGATAACACTAACCGGTGAACCTTTGACACAATGCTGATATCTGATCTACACCAGTCAGCTGGACCACTGAACGCTCTTTGGTAGCAACCCTTCTCTTTCGTTTATGTGAGTACTTTGCTTTCGTCCAGTCACTAGTTATTTCTTGAGCCAGTTCTACTTTAGTTTGCACACCAATTATTAGTGAACACCCACACAGGGATCGTGCTGAAGCGGCAACTTTCGTAAGAAATGGCTGAAGAAACAGACAGTTGTCTGTACATTGCCTTCCAGTGCTTACAATTAAATAACAAAATCAGTAAATATCGAGAAATAAGCAGTAATTACTGACATTTGAGTAACAACGACACCACCTGAAATGCATGTAGGATTTTTACTTATAGTCGAACTCCGATATAAGACTTATTACGACAAAGAAAATTCTGGATATATAGGGGCGTGGTGGCGCAGAGGCCACCAGGTTCGATTCGCGGTCAATGCATGTGAGATTTTCAAAGTGGTTCGGATTCCATGTAAAAAGGAGGTCCCATGGCTTATTATCGCGAGATTAACAGTCACATTAAACTACAAACTTCTTCTTTTCTGGATGTATACCGTGATTAGACCTATTGTACAGCGTTTAATACTGAAAAACACCGTATTGAATAATTATTTTTATATCTGCATAATAACTAGTATATTAATTACTTTGACAGCTAACGTTATTCATTTTCAACGTGGTGGAACGATTTGCATTCTTGGCTACCACCCCGGAGGTCCGGCTTCGATTCTCGACTCCGACAATAAATTCAACTCTGGTGTGAGGTACTAAAGCTGGCCTCGTGGTCGCGTACGTTTGGTAGGCCAAGGCCCACCATGGGTGTGGTGTCACGGAGTTTGTTTGATGAGTTACTGGAATGGTTTTGCTGCCCACACTGCACATAGTATCATTCAAAAATCTCAAAGATGTCTTTTGTGTATTCTTAGCTTTGTATTTTCCAAGGATGACAGTACTACGAACTGATATATGACAACTTACCAGAAAACCAAACAATGTACTGATCAATGCGCAACAATCTATAGACGGCCCTGGTGCAGATCGAGTAGTCTTCTTCTAGGGAATTGTGTTGGCTTAGAATTTGCTCTCTACCCTTTAAAACATCGTACTATTGCGAATAACACGTTATATTAGGAGTACTCAAGTTCACAAAAAGGAGACAGAAAGACATAGCTATAACTCTTCACGCAGAAATTACCCACCTTGGCGACTTGCTACAAAAGCAAACAAAGGCCGGGTCTCGACAACAGGTAAACAAACAAAGGAAAGGGTTAAAGCATCTGTAGGAGTATATGGTAGGAGAAAGACGTCAGGGCGTATATGCAGTATACATGTTTAATACGAACTGAACGACAAGGTTACATACAAGCGTATATACACAAACAGACAAAAGAATCAACGAGAACATTCTCGTAACTAGAACCGACACCATTGGCGTTGCGCTTCCTGGCGCTGAATTTAGACCATAGCTCACCTGTTGGGTTACATATTTCTAACACACCCACTTAAACCAATAGCTGATCTAGAATGTAATAGACATTTGTCAACCAGACTTCAATCATAGAGTACCATACATAAACATAATACAATTCCTGAAAACATTTTTTGAACACAATGTATACTTAAAATACTAATTAACAATTCAATCCCAACAAATCAATCAAGTGCGGCCAGTGTGAAAAATGTGTAACTGATAATGAAGATTACATAATTTGTGATGGGGAATGTGGTAAATCATACCGCAGAACCTGTGTAAACATAAAGAAAAACGTTTTTAACCGGCTTTTGTCCGACAAGACCAAGCAATGGTATTGTGTCGTGTGCAGTGCAATGAGTAATAAGTCAACTACGGATGAGGTTTCTAAAATCGCCTCGCCAGACGAGAATGTACGTAAACCAGATTTACACGATCTTGTTTGTGAAATCAACCTCCGACTGACAAAACTCGAAAACATTGAAAAGACTCAGAATGACATGCTTAAGTCCGTGACATACTATTCTGATTGTTTTGATGGTATGAAAAGTGACATTTCAACTGCCGCACAAACTCTGAAGCAAGCCTTGTCAGAAATAACAAAGCTCAGCCAAAGAGTTTGTGAGTTAGAGAAGGATAAGAATATCGTCTGCAGTGAGGTCAAATTGTTAAAGCAAGAGTATCTCGAGCTTCAACAGTACGTTCGGCGAAACAAATTAGAGCTTCATGGCGTGCCGCACACTTCAAAAGAAAACCCCGTTTAAATTGTCAAGACTATCGCTGACCAATTGGGTGTCACAGTTGTTGAGTCCGATATTGACGCCTGCCTTCGGCTACCACACAGCAGAGAAGGTCTTCCACCTCCTTTACTAGTAAAATTCTGCAGCCGGCTAAAAAAAGACGCAATTCTAAAAGGCAAAAGATTCAAACCTAACCTGAACTCACGTGATGCAGGAATCAATGGAAGGGCTAGGCCTAACTACATTAACGAGCATTTGACGCCAGCAAATAAAGTACTTCACAAACAGGCAAGAGACCTGCGTAATTTAGGTTTTAAATACGTCTGGACCCGGGACTGCAAAATATTCGTCCGTAAATCAGATAGTGACAAGGCTGTCAGGATCAGCTCACCAGAATACATTGAAAGGCTAGTAAGAGACTCTTCCATCAACAAGGCTCAGCCATCCCATTCACAGTAATAATAATGAATCAAGACATGGACCTACTAATTGATGTTGACTTACACACATCAATTGATGAGCGTATCCACGACTACATAACAGACACTAAAAATGAGGTTAGCCAAATCAAGTGTCTTTACCTGAATAGCAGAAGCCTAAAAAATAAACTAGAAGATATCGAGATACTAATACATATTGTGGAAAATCTAGATGTCATAGTGGTAACCGAGACTTGGGTAAAAAGTAATGAAGCTAAATACTTCAACCTAAACAACTATTCTGTTGCATTTGTACACAGAGACAATCAGGATAGTGGAGGTGTGGGAGTTTATGTCCACAAAAAATGGAATACAAAAGTTCTTAACCTAGTTGAGAGTAACCATAGCTTGATCCAGTTAGAGCTTATAAGAAATGATACTGTTCGTTTCAATAACCTGCATACTATTAATATAATTGCAGTATATAATCCTAACATAAATAACGCCACAAAATTCATGCAATCTCTAGAGCACATTCTCTCGAAAAACAATGCCAATCTTTCCTTATGCATTGGTGATAAAAATATTAACTTATTAAACAAAAATAATGTAACCAAATCATACCTCAACCTACTATCAAGCTATGGTTTCACAGAAGGCAATACTCGCTATCCAACAAGAATAAGTGAATCAACAAGTACACTCCTTGATCAGGTGGCCACTAATAACTGTAAATATGCCTATAGAATAAGCAATATAAATAGTGATATTAGTGATCATAATATTCTTGTAACTGAGATTTTCTGGTCAAACTACTATCCAGGCAAAAGCCCAATCTCGAACATGACATTTAAATACGCCCCCAACAAGCAAAGGCCTAGTTCAAAAAACGTGAATAAAAATTACCGGTACATGAACAAAAACAAATTCTCTAATGATCTCAATCAACTAGACTGCTTAGATGATCTAAACGAAACTTACATCGCCATGAAACACAAAATCTTGACACAGACACCCAACAAAGAAAACACTGACTCACCTTTGAAGGAAATACACCAGAACCACAAAAACCCATGGATAACAACAGAATTAATTCAACTAATAAAACAAAGGGACCTACTACATGCTAAACTTAAAACTAGCATTCACAAAAACAATAACCTCTTAAAGGAAGAGCACATAATATGTAGGATCAAAGTGACAGCTTTAAAATGGAAACTGAAATCCTCATACTATGAACATAAATTAACATTGAATGCCAATAGCATAAAAGATACTTGGAAAGTAATCAATGAAATGATCTACAACCGCACAACTGAAAACAAAGATGGTCCCAGTGAGATAATAATTGACGGTAAATCTTCCACAGGAAAAGAAAATATTTGTAATGCTCTAAACACTCATTTTATAAACATAGCACACAAATTAGCCATAAACATCCCCCCAGGGAAGAAAGTTAATGAAATTAATGTCAACACAGATTCCATATTTATGACCCCGACTAATGAGATGGAAATTCGCAATATTATATTAAGCCTTATAATGAAAAGTAGCCAAGACAAAGATGGTATGTCAGTGAAATTAATAAAAAAAACTCCATTGACATGCTAAGTAGCCCACTAACTACTTTAATAAATGTATCGTTAGAGACTGGTCTGGTGCCTGATGATCTAAAAATAGCACGAGTCATACCAGTCTATAAAGGAGGTGACAAAAGCAATCCGGACAATTACAGGCCCAGGTCCATCCTCCCACCCATTTCCAAGGTACTCGAAACAGTAGTAAAAAACAGAATTGTTAATTTCTTAATTAAAAGTGAATACTTCTACTAAGGGCAATATGGATTCCGAGAAAACTCAAGCACAGAAATAGCCACAATTGATATTATCTCTAACTTGCAGGATGTCTTAGACAATAAGATGACAGCGAGTGGCCTTTTCATAGACCTGAGAAAGGCGTTTGATACTGTTGACCATGAAATTATTTTAGGGAAACTTGATAAAGCATGTATCCGAGGAGTAGCTTGGACATGGTTTAAAAATTACCTATCTAATCGTAAGCAGTATATTGAAATAAATGGCTACAGAAGTGAGGAAGTTAATATTACTCACGGTGTGCCCCAAGGATCAATACTGGGTCCTTCCATCTTCTTAGTATATATTAATGACATAGCAACACTCCGTTTTCATGGAAACATAACGTTGTTTTCAGATGACTTCAGCATCTTTTACAATGCGTACACCACCAACACGCTGATTACACACTTGCAGGAGGACATGAATACCATACTTGGCTGGACCCAGTCAAATAAATTAACAATAAATGAAGATAAAACAAATTATTTAATAATATCTAATCGTAGAGCAAAGTTAGACATCACTCAGAATATAATGCTGAATGGAAAAGCAGTTAAAAGGGTCTCATCTGTCAAATACCTAGGCTTAATAATAGATGAAAATCTCTCCTGGCAAAAGCACATTGATGCATTAGTAAAAAAATATCACCTGCCGCTGGGATGATAAAAAAAATTGAGCTACTATATCCCAAAATATCTACCCAGGAAAGTGTATTTTTCCTTAATCCATAGCCACTTACAATATTTGAATACAATTTGGATAAAATTCTCAAATTACCTAAAAAAGGAAATTGAGGTAATTCAGAATAGAGCCATAAGAAATATTTATAACTACTCTTTTTTAACACCAACCAAACACCTTTATATTACGAGTAAAATTCAACCAGTAGCCTTAAATGCAGAAATCAAATCAAATGTCCTAATATACCAAATCCTACACAACAGATTCCACACAAATTTAAACTTCACTAAACAATCTGATTTACACGCTTACAAAACTAGACAAGCAGATGACATAACACTTTTCCATATCAATTCCAAACAATATGGCAGTAATAGCATTAAGTATAGTGCCTTTGTAAAAATCATTGGACTACCAGAAAATATAAAAATTGCACCTAGCCTACCAATCTTTAAAAGGAGGCTAAAACAGTTTATGTGGAATGATTATAAAATGTCAGTTTGAAGAAATTTCATAATCTGAGAAGACAAAAGAAGAACACATTGTGTACAAAAACTTATGAAAGCTACAAAATGTTGTATATATTTTCATACTGAAAACTTTGTAAACTAAACATTGTATTGTAATTTGTCGCCAACAAGATAAAACTGTGCAATTCCTTTGTATATGAGTCCTTGACTCGTTAAGGGATTAATAAAATGCATTATTATAATATCTGCAATCATTTCTTGTGTGGACAAATAGTGCAATGAAATGATTCTCTCTTGAACCTTTTCCCTAATTAAATGATGTTTGGTGTTGATGTGTTTAGTGCGTCTATGAAAAACAGGATTTTTTGCAATTTTCTGTGCACTTTGACTGTCATTATACAACACACTCTGCAAATCACATTCACCTTTAACAAATTCAATTTTTATTGGACCTTGATTAGAACTAATCAAATCAAACGTCAGATTCTTAAGATAAACTGCTTCCTTCGCAGCCTCTGACAAAGCTACATACTCAGCCTCTGTCGACGAGATCACTATCTGTGGAAAAACTGGCATCTGCAAACACTACCAAATCTAAACCAGTGCTCTTAAAATGAGTCCTTGGTTTATCGTACGTTTAAGATACCGAAGGACCCTTTTGGCTGCAAGCCAATGCTCCTCACTGTGGCAAGAATTAAACTGACTTAAATAAGACAATGCATAGGCAATATCTGGTCTAGTACACACACTCAAATACATAAGTGAACCTATCAGCTGCTGATAAGGTTTATTATCCACGGTTTTGGCTTTAGACAATTTCATATTGACTTCCATAGGAGTACCGATGGGATTAACATCAGTCATCTCAAACTTATTGAGCAGATTCTTTAGGAACTGCGCCTGAGAAATTTTGAGTATATTGTTATCTGTGTCCCTTTCTATTTGCATTCCAAGAACCTGAGCAGCAGGTCCAAGATCTTTCATCAAGAAATTTTGTTTTAAGACGTCTTTTAGTTTACTAACTTCCTGTGGATTATTGTGGAACACAAACACATCATCAATGTACAGAGCAACAAGAATGCCGATACTTTTTCAGTAAACACATGCCTCATTATGACTGTTTGTGTAGCCCGAAGCAGACAGAACTGTATGAGCCTTTCTGTGCCACATGTGTGCAGCCTGCATTAGTCCATAAATGGCCTTTTTGAGCAAACAAACCTGGTCTTCCTTTTCCTTCACCTGGAAGCCCTCTGGCTGACACATAAATATTTCTTCCAGTAACTCTCCATTGAGAAAAGCAGTCTCAATCTCTAGATGATCAATCTGTAAATTTAATTCAACCGTTAAAGCAAACAACATTCTGAGTGTGCCATGCCGCACAACTGGTGATAATGTCTCAACAAAGTCTGTTGTTAACTAATCTTCAAGTTTCAGTGGAAATAACGAGAGTTTGTTAACCGAATAGCAGATCGTATATTTACACGTCCATCACTCTACAAGGCACAAACAACACAAGGAATACTAAAAATATAAAATCAATGCTGCCAACTTAAATTCTTAACTACCAACTCCAACACTTCCCCTGGTAGTTAACCTCCAACAATGACAATCATTTAATTCAACAATAATACCAAAATAAACCACTTCCTGTTATAAACTAAACCAAATTGAGGATCTTTATGAAACTCTGGGTCTTTGTCCCATTCAATGACTTCGTAAACAAGTCTGCAACATTTTTGTTACTTGGAACATATTCGAAAATAATGTTCCTTTTACTTACATGGTCCCTACAAAACTGATACTTAATGTCAAAGTGCTTTGACAATTCAGAATCACCACTGTTTCTGGTGAGCTTAATCGCACTTGGATTGTCACCTCTGATGACAAGTGGTTTAGGCAAAACCGCTTCCTGACCCAACTCGTTTATTATCTGTCCTAGCCATAATGCCTCCTTGGCAGCATGAAACATGGAATCATACTCTGACTCGATTGTAGATGTGGCAACCGTGTCACGTTTCTTTGTTAACCTCGTGTTCCAGCTAATTGGTGCATTTGCTAAGATTGCAACATATCCACTCACAGATTTCGTGTCTTTGGCATTAGCAAAATCTGCATCACAATACATTCGGATATGTACATCAGATATTTCAAAAAACAATTTTACATTACATGTTTTCTTCAAGTACAACATAATGTGCTTTACATCTTGCCAATCCCTCTTCTTTGGCGAACAATTTTTCTTGCTCACTTTACACACTGCAAAAGTTATGTCTGGCCTAGTCGTTGTAGCCAGATATAGTAACATACCTACTGCTTTTCTGTACTAGTACTCATCATGTTTCTCATCACCTGACAATTTTTCGTCATCTCTATTTATTTCTAAAGGAGCTGACCTACCCTTCCCATCTTCAAGTTTGAATTCTTTCAATACCCTTTTAATGTAGTCAGTTTGATGAACAGACATTACTCCTTCCCTGTACTCCACATTCATAGAAAGAAAGTTAGTCATATTTCCTAACTTCTCACTCTCCAATCTAATGTCCAACTCTTCCTTGAACCATTCAACCCGTTCTCTTTTTTCCCAGCATGCCAAGTCATCAACATAAACACCAATGAACAGATCCTTATCTTTGTTAACAATCACACATGGATCCTTCACAAGAGGTTTCAAACCTAATTCTGACAAATTCATATACAAGGTCGAGTGCCATTCCATAGCACTTTGTTTAAGCCCATACAAGCTTTTGAACAATTTACACACTTTATTTTTATCCACCTCAAAATATTTAGGTAGTTCCATGAAAACTTTCTCATTCAACTCACTGTGCAAATATGCTGTGAGCACATCAATATGTTCCTGAACCCACCCATTAATGACAGTTAAAGCCATCATCAGTCGAATTGATTTTCTTTTAATTACAGGAGCATAAGTTTCATTGAAGTCCACCCCTGGCACTTGGGAAAAACCTTGTGCTACCAATCTCGCTTTAAATCTATTAACAGTACCATCTGGATTTCTCTTAAGTTTCAAAACCCACTTACAAGCCAACACATTTCTACCAGAAGGCCTGTCAACCAAAATAAATATCCCTTTACGTTGGATATTGTCTAACTCGCTTTTCATTGCATCTCTCCGTTCATCAGAGAACTCCCCATTCAATGCCTCACTCACACTCCATGGTTCTTCGATATAATCAGCAACATATACCGACAAATTACAGCAAGAACATTCTTTACGCTTCCTTAACCTTTCACTCCTTCTCAAAACGTTCTCATTATTTTCAGCCTCATTCACATTTTTATCATTCTCTTGGACATTGCTTTCAATCTCAATCCCTGACTCATCACTACAATAACTTCTTATCATAACATCAGTTTGAACATGCTTAATAGTAGGCCTATCCTGTTCTACCATGGGAAATATACTTTCATCAAATTTTACATGATATCCAATCACAAATGATTTAGTCTCAAGATTAAACAATTTATACCCTTTCACATTGTTTTCATAACCTATGAATACACATGTCACTGCTCGGGGCTGAAATTTACCTACTTTCTGAAATAACGAAGCTTTACAACCAAATGCACGTAACCTTGGATATTCTTTTTCAGCACTCTCTCCCTTCCTCATTTCATATGCGATCTGATTCCCAATAGCCCTAGATGGACATAGATTCCTAGTAAGGCAAGCAGTGTTGGCCGCTTCAGCCCAAAGCGAATCTGACAAACCTGACTGCACTAACAAACACCTTATCTTATCTTCTGCAATCCTATTAAACCTCTCAGCTATACCATTTTGTTCTGGAGTATAAGCTACCGACTTTCTATGACCTATCCCATTCTCTTTCAAATAGGTCTTGAATTTATTACCACAATATTCGCCACCTCCGTCTGTTTGAAAGCATTTAAGTTTCAAGTCATGCATTTTCTCTACTTCAGCTTTATACTCCAAAACCTTTGAGAACGCTTCACCTTTAGTTTTCAAGAATTTAACAACTGTAAATCTGGAATAATCATCCACAAAACTCATCATGTATTTATGACCACCATTTGATTTAACAGGAGATGTTAACAAATCACTATGTACCAATTCCAGTGGTTTACTGCATTGGCGTTCACTCTTATGCGGGAAACTACATTTAGTCATCTTCCCCAGAACACACACATCACAACTCTTATTCTCACTCTTCAAACCTGACAAGTATGGAATTTTCAGCATAGCAGCTTCATGTGGATGCCCTAACCTTACATGCCACAAATCTGAACTCACTGCTCGCAAGGCTACAGCTTCAATTTCATCACTCATCTCATCTTCACTGGCATCAGCATTCGATATACAAGCTACACTGTGATTAGGTTCCAACAAATACAACCCATTTGATTCTAGACTTGTAAACACGCACTCATTATTATACATACCTTTAGTACCTTCTTTGTTAAAGTAAACAGATACATCATTCTTGGCTAAGCGCCCAACTGAAATCAAATTGAATGCTAAATCTGAAACTTGCAAAACATTTCTCATCTCAAGCACATTACCACCACACTTATCAGATAATGCAAGTTTGACAATACCTGTTCCACTAACTGGGAGTTGCCCTTGTCCAATCTTAACATTGCCCTTACACTCTGAATAGGAGGAAAACAACTCTCTTTTAGACGTCATATGTTCTGACGCTGCCGAGTCAAGGTACCAAACATCAGAACTGTTCATTGACACCATTGCAAACACACTGATACAGGCTATAGTCTTCCCCGTTTTATTGGAATTTCCATTGTCGTCCCTTTTTCCATTATTTGATTTTGTTTTGGTAAAATCTGATGCCCAATGACCATACTCGTGACAGTTAAAACATTTAACTTCTGGACAAAACTTGCTAGTATGCCCTAACCTCTGACATTTGTAACATTTAACACTATTACTATCACCACTTTTTCCACTCTGCACGCTATTCTTCTTACTATTTTTGTACACTAACTTGTCATTCTTGCCTTTCTTGGAGATGAGTGCACTTGATGCGGAAGTCTCCTGCGCGGCTTCTAACTGAGTCCGGCGTCGCTCCTCGTCTAGAAGTCGTCCTTTAATCTTCCGTGTTGTAAGATCCGGCTCCCTCAGTAGATTTTGGACGAAGGTCTCGTACTCCTCCATCGGTAGCCCGACTAGCAGGAAGTTGGCCATCATCTCGTCGTCGAATATTATGCCACCCCTGGCAATTTTTTTGTTCAATCTCTGGATACTGGTCGCATACTATTGCATCGACATATTTGGGGTCTTCGAAATATTTGTCATTTCTTTCAAGGACTGAAGTGCATTAAACTTTGTAGAAGAGACGTGAATTTCTTCCATAATTTCCCAAGCATGCTTCGCTCTAATACAATCTTCCACATCTAACAAGAAATCATCTCCAACGGATTTGTATAATACCGACAAAGCTTTCCTGTTTAAGCGTGCCTGATCCACATTCAACTCGTTCTCATCGAAGCCTGGTTCAATCGCCACCCAACAGTTCTTATCGATCATATGCGCCTTCACTCTCAGTTTCCAGGCGAAGTAGTTTCCATTTGCTAGCTTTGGAATGGAAACGAGGTCTTTGTCATCTCCGTCAGTCATCTTGGTGCTGTCGCTGTAACGTTCGCCGGTTCAGTCACAAACACAATCTTTTTTTTTAAATTCAGATTTCATCTCAATCTCAACAATCCGTCATTCACGCCCTGATCTACGTACTTCGCACTGCTCTGGGCCCATAACCTGTTGTTAACTAATCTTCAAGTTTCAGTGGAAATAACGAGAGTTTGTTAACGAAATAGCAGATCGTATATTTACGCGTCCATCACTCTACAAGGCACAAACAACACAAGGAATACTAAAAATATAAAATCAATGCTGCCAACTTAAATTGTTAACTACCAACTCCAACACAATTTCATATTGACTTCCATAGGAGTACCGATGGGATTAACATCAGTCATCTCAAACTTATTGAGCAGATTCTTTAGGAACTGCGCCTGAGAAATTTTGAGTATATTGTTATCTATGTCCCTTTCTATTTGCATTCCAAAAACCTGAACAGCAGGTCCAAGATCTTTAATCAAGAAATTTTGTTTTAAGACGTCTTTTAGTTTACTAACTTCCTGTGGATTATTGTGGAACACAAAGACATCATCAATGTACAGAGCAACAAGAATGCCGATACTTTTTCAGTAAACACATGCCTCATTATGACTGTTTGTGTAGCCCGAAGCAGACAGAACTGTATGAGCCTTTCTGTGCCACATATGTGCAGCCTGCTTTAGTCCACAAATGGCCTTTTTGAGCAAACAAACCTGGTCTTCCTTTCCCTTCACCTGGAAGCCCTCTGGCTGACACATAAATATTTCTTCCTGTAACTCTCCATTGAGAAAAGCAGTCTCAATCTCTAGATGATCAATCTGTAAATTTAATTCAACCGTTAAAGCAAACAACATTCTGAGTGTGCCATGCTGCACAACTGGTGAGAATGTCTCAACAAAGTCAATGCCAAATTGCTGTGTAAAGCCCTTTGCAACCAACCTTGCTTTATATTTTACAACATCACCATTTGTAATACGCTTAGCTTTAAACACCCACTTATTCTGTACAATGTTTTTACCTTCTTGCTTAGGAACCAAAACCCACGCCTTATTAACCATCATGGAATCCATTTCGCACTTCATAGCTTTATGCCATTCCTTAGAGTAAGGCAAGGTTATGACAAAGCTTCACTTACTGTACATGGTTCATTTCGATCTGAACAATGAGTGTAATGCAGAATGTAATCAGGATATTGTCTTGGTCTTCTTTCTCGCTGGGGGTAGCGACGCCCTTCCTCATTGTGCTGTGATGGATTATCTTGATGATCAGGCTCAACTTCCACTTCTTCATTATGCTGTGGAGCTGGATCTGGAACATCCATATCACATGCAGTCAATAGTGGTTTACTGACTTCAGTGGTTAGGGGTATTATTGTATTCCCTGGTACCACTGGAGGATCTGTTAGAGCAGAGAAAGACATCTCATCAAAAATCACATCTCTCGCTGTGATTAATTCATGGGTTACTGGATGCAGGAGCCAGTACGCCTTTTTTCTCATCCGAGTACCCAACAAATACCATTTTCTCAGTCTTGGGATAAAGTTTTCTTCTCAGCTGATCTGGAATATGAATGTAGGCATTACATCCAAACACTTTTAAGTGCGTCAGGTCTACTTTCTCTCCAGTCCACATCTGTTTTGGTGTTGAATTAGGTGTTTTCCGTGCAGAAGACCTGTTGACAAGATATGCAGCTGTATTGACAGCTTCTGCCCAGATGCGTTTGTCAGTAGTCGAAATAGCCGTGGGGTTAGCGCCTATGACTGTGAATCTAGAGATCTCGGGTTCGAATCCCGGACGGGGTAGACATTTTCTACACTTAAATAGGTTAGGAAAAGAGTATCTTAGTGATGAAATCTGCACAATTGTAAATTCAAATGGTAAGAATAGTTCAACAGTAATATCTTTAGAGTGGAAGCAGGGAAACTGGTAAAAGAAGCCAAACGTGAGGTTTGGCATTCAGATCTTTTGATGTCAAATTTTTACTGAGTCCATCAATGGTATTTCGGATTTGTCGAGCAACAATAATATAAACAATTATGATAATAATAATGTAAATAAATCACCAACACAAGCTTGCAAAAGTAACAAATTTAAAATTTACCACCAGAATGTTCAGTCTCTCTATAATAAAATTGATTACATAAATCTAATGCTTAAAAATGAACTTAAAGACATCTCAGCACTATGTATTTCAGAACATTGGCTGAAAGAGGAACAACTCGAATTAATTCTATTCCCAGGGTTTATACTAGCTAGTAAATACTCTATATCTAATATTAGCCATGGTGGTACTTGTATCTTCTTAAGAAATAATTTATATCATGAACAGTTAACAGATTATGATTATCTAATTATGGAACAGGATTTTGAATTCTCTGCCGTAAAAATACAGCAGTCTAAGTTAGTAATTGTATGCGTATACCGTTCTCCGCCAGGAAAGTTTCCTTTATTTATGGATAAATTAGAATTGTTACTCAATAACATGAGCAAAGTAAATTTCGATATAATAATTTGTGGGGATGTAAATGTGGATTTCTTGAAATGTAATAGAATTTGTGAATTATTAACACAGTTACTAATTTCCTATGGACTGAAACCTACAGTAAATACCCCAACAAAAATAACAAAATTTAGTAAAACCACTCCTGATCAATTTTTTAAAATACAGATAAATATCACCATTCAATAGAAGTCTATTGTCCGGGTATAAGTGACCACCATGGACAAATACTGAGTTTTGAAGTACCCGATACAATCAATAATAATGAAAATGGAGTAAAATCAAAGTGCAGGTCATTCACTGAAACAAATATTACACATTTCAATGACTTATTAAATAAGGAAACATGATCAGAAATGTATAAACTAGAAAATGTAAATGATAAATTTAATGCATTTAACAGTACCCTAAAACACTATTTTGAAACAGCATTCCCCTTTAGACGAAGAACTGTTCAAAAAACAAAACTAGCAATTGGATAACAAAAGGGATTATAAATTCATGTCAAAGAAAGACATTTCTACACAAATTATATAAACAATACCACACAACACCTGAATTCAATTTATACTACAAAAAACACTAGCATATTAAATAAGTTAATAAAATTAGCTAAGAAAATGCATAATGATAATTTTATTTCCCAATCATCTAATAAAAAAAGGGCTATGTAGTCCGTGATAAAGAAAGCAACTGGAAAATCTGCTAAAATACACAGGAACATTACACTGACCAGAAATAATAAAGTGATTAATAATCCAGAGGAAATAGCAAACACTTTTAATGACAATTTTTGGAAATTCCACAAAAATAATTAAATAAATCACAGGTAAATACACTAAATTCAAATAATAAAATAAAAATATGCAGTGAATCTTTATTTATAAATCATGTCACAAGTGAAGAGGTAAGAATAGTTATAAAAGAGCTAAAAATAAATTCTGTTCTGGCATTGATGGCATCCCCGATGCAATTTTAACGAAATGAGCAGAAAATATATTAAATCAACTTACACACTTAATAAACAGTTCAATTCTCTCAGGAACTTACCCAGATATTTTGAAGTTATCAAAAGTACTTTCAGTGCACAAAAACGGTTCAAAAGATGAATTAGATAACTATCGTCCTATTACTTTACCAACTGGTATTGCAAAAATTGTGGAAAAATTCATGTATAAGAGACTGATAAGTTTTATAGAAAAAAAAATATCCAACTCACAACACGGATTCTGGACGGAAAAATCTACACAGACAGCAATTTATGAATGTATTAATAGTATACGGAAATTAATTGACAATAAGGAACATGTAACTGGCCTATTCTTGGATTTATCGAAAGCATTTGATGTTGTTGACCATAAAATCCTCCTTACAAAACTAAATCAATATGGTATTAGAGGTCTAGCTAATAAATGGATAGAGTCTTACTTAACAAGGCGTAAACAAATAGAAAGTTTTAGACACAAGGATGATGAAACCAAATTACTTAATGAAACATTGTCCAATGAGGGAATTAGAAAATTTGGAGTACCCCAGGGATCGGTTTTGGGCCCACTAATATTTCTTCTATATATCAATGATATAACACAGAACGTTCATTCACATTAGGATATTTTGTTTGCGGACGATACAACACTCGTAATAAAAGGTGAAACTAAACAGGTCATACAGCAGTCTGCTGACACCGTTACAGGAGAGTTAACCAAATGGTCACAAGATAATCGCCTCATAATAAACTATACAAAAACAGCATGTCTAAATTTCCACACTATACAGAATAGGAATCCTGCGAAGCCCAATATAACATTAAATGGTCAGAAAATAAATCAGAAACAAAGTTTTTAGGACTATGGATACAACATGACTTGAAATGGAATAAACATATACAATATCTGAATACTAAACTGAACTCGATGTGCTTTGCTTTACGTATTTTGAAAACCTGCACTAGCATGCACACACTAAGAAATACTTATATTGCTTATTTCCATTCATACTTAAGATATGGGTTCATATTTTGGGGTATGTCGCCAGATGTACTAAGCACGTTTAGGATACAAAAGAGGGCGATTAGAATTATGGCAAATGTAAACACTAGAGAATCATGTAGACCTCTGTTTAAAGATTTAAACATTCTCCCACCGCCCTGCATATATATCTTTGAAAGTATTAGGTTTTTAAAAATAATTTAGTGAATAAGGATGTTTTTCTTAAAACAAACAATGATGTTCATAGTCATAACACAAGACAAAATCAAAACATTCATATTTAACACACATACATAAGCATATATCAAAAAAGGATCTTTTCACACAGGAGTTAAATTATGCAATAAACTACCCCAGTATATAAAACTTGCCCCAAAAATAAAAAGCTTTGTTAGAATATTGAAAGCTTATCTGCAGTGCCATTGTTTTTACTCTGTAGTTAAATATCTGAACATATAGGAGCGATGAAATCTATAATTATATTTTACTTTTCTATTTTAATTGTAATACCTAGCTGTAAGTTGTTGTATTTATAGAATTAAGATTTCATATTATGATAATAGAGTAAGGTGTAAATAGTTGTCCAATAAGATTGTATCTCTTAAGATCTGTTGTTATAATAAGTTATAAATCGTTATAGTATTAGTAATATATACCTATTAGTAATTTTATTTTATTGATGTAAATTCTGACGTGCTCTATATCAAAAATGTATTGTATACATGTATTTGATCAAATGGAATTAATAAAATCTAACTATCTATCTACCTACAAGCTGCACCTTGCATCATAGCGAATGCTCTCTCATTCAGAGTCCTGTTCATGCGTTCTGCAGTTCCATTTTGCTCTGGTGTATACCTTAATGTTAGCTGATGCTTGGTGCCACGCTGTTTGGAAAACTCATCCATAGCTTTATTACAATACTCCCCACCATTGTCAGAGCGTATGACCTTGATTTTCCTTTCACACTCAATTTCAACAGAATTAGCAAATTGTTCAAAGATTTCTCTTACCTCACTTTTCTTTTTTAGAAAAAAGACAAAAACTTCCTCCCATGGTTATCGATGAAGGTGAGAAAAGATCTGGCTCCTCCCCAGGATTCATCAGGCATCGGTCCACACAGGTCACTGTTCAACAGGTCCAGTCGGTTCTTGGCACGATGCTTGGTGGTCTTGAAGTGCTGTCGAGCTTGTTTCCCTTCTATACATGGAACACAGAGCTGCTTTTCACCCGAAAAATCAATACCGGTAGCCAAACCATTTTTTAACAAGTCCATCCCCACGTGATTGAGATGGCCTAACCTTTTGTGCCACAATTCTCTAGAATAAGAACTTTTTGAACAAACACTTTTAGCATCACTTAAACAAGACACTGCTGATGCATTTGCACTTACAGAACCTGAGTTATTTAAGATATAAAGTCCATTTGACTCTTCAATCAATAATTGAACATCACCAGTAACTTGACAGTCACTGTCTTGAAACACTTTACAACCTTCTTCATCGAAAAAACAATTTCATGACCCTTTTTAACAATACTGTTCACAGAGAGCAAGTTTGCTGTAAGGTTAGGTACATACATAACATCGCTCACCTTTGTAAAAACATTTGCTTGTACTGGAACATCACCTATGCCGCCACTATATAGTTTACTATCGTTTGCTACGGTGACTTCATATCCAACCTCCCTTTTATCATCAAATTTTGACATCCAATCCACTCTAACAGTCATGTGTTTGGAGGCTACGGAGTCCATTTACCAGCTGTCTGGTGGGTGGGTATCAACTCCAAGTGCTGTGAGCAGAGCCCTACCCTTCTTCTTTTCTTCTTTCTTCTCTAGTGGCTTGGCATCTGCTTGATGTGCTGGTGGCTTGTTTTGGTGTTTGCAATCTTGTTTCCAGTGGCCAGTTTTTCGGCAGTTCCAACAGAATGGTTTCTTGGGTTTAGTATTCTTGAATCCACTCCTGTTAGTGTAGAGTGCTGTTTCTTTACTGGAGCTGCGTTTGTCTTCCTGTAGCAGTTTACATTTCACAAAGTCACTAGTCAACTCTGCGCCTGAATTTTCCAATGCCATAATCATAGGTTCATATTCATCAGGTAGTCCCTGCAAGAGTAAGGCACCTAGAAATTCATCATCAAGTGGTTTTTTAACTGCTGCTAGCCACTGGGAGAGCCCCAAAACTGTGGTGACATATTCTTCAATAGTCTTGAATTGTTCAAGCTTGGTAGAACACAGTTGGCGAAGAATCCTTGTGTGCCTGTTGGCGCCTTTATTTTCATATGCCATCTCGGGCAAATTCCATGCTGCTTTCGCCGTTTTTGCTTCCATGACGCACGGAAAAACACTTTTTTCCACCATAAGGTTAATCTTGCACAAAGCACGTTCGTCGCGCCGTATCTTAACCTCTGCGCCCGTTTTATCATCTTCTGCATAACCAGATATGCACTTCCAAAGGTCATCGTGCATAAGATAATTCTTCATCTGGAAACGCCAGTCAATGTAGTTTTCTCTCCCCTTCAGTTTCTCGACGTTATAAAGAGAACCAGTGCTGGATTCCGCCATGATGCACACACTTATTGCACGCGATCACAGTTTTGTTAATTCAAATAGAATCACACTGGTCAGAAAACTATACACTCGTCAATGATCCTGCTGGGCCCATAACCTGTAGGAGTATATATATCTTTTTATATGGCAGGAGAAAGACGTCTTGGCGTATATGCAGTATACATGTTTAATACGAACTGAACGTCAAGGTTACATACAGTCGCATATATAAAAAAACAGACAAAAGAATCAACGAGAACATTCTCGTAACTAGAACCACCACCAATGGCTTTGCGCTTCCTGGCGCTGAATTTAAACCATAGATCACCTGTTGGGTTACATATTTCTAACAGCATCGCCGTCTGTAAATCTCAAGCCGTGCTGTTGGTAGAATTGGCAACGGATAGAAGAGTCCGTAAATTCGATAAACACGTAAGACCACATGCTAAGTTTTATTCATAAATGTCGTTAATTTAAATGACAGCATCTAATAGCAGTTCGTCCTAACTATTTCTACACCCGTGACATTCCTCGTGGTAAATCAGACGTACTGAAAGTTGTAGAAGTGAGTATGTCCTGTATTAAGATGTTCGTGTAACCAATTCCATGTAATGAATTTAACTAACACATTCTTCACTAATATTTCATTAAATTATTTCAGATACCTAGAAAGTGTTGTGTTCCTGGCTGTAAGTCACATTATGGCAGCACTGTTAAATAACTGGTTATATTACAACGTTTTGATCACTGCAGCGAGGTGGACCTTCTATGTCTAATAGGCCTAATTTAGTTTAGGTTATATCTTCATGTGCCCTCTATTTCCCAGTAAATTATGAACTGTACTCAGTTAGCAATGCTTATATGTAGATTTCATTAGAAAGCTACCCATTTTTAAATTAAGTGACCAGTGTAACATTATTGTTAGACTTCCAGCATTAAGCTGGGAGGCGTATTGTGACTATGATGAGTCCATCTGTGAACAAAACGTGAAGGAATCATTATCAAAAGCAGTCTCTACGTTAGTAAGAATAGTCTTAAATATATTTTCTGAGCACGTCAATGACGGCAGTGAGCATAGCAGCAAGAAAATAAAACTTCAGACATTGGGATATTGAGGTACAGTACAGACTGTTATTATTACCTTATCGGGAATTGACAGAACATAGCATGATAATATGTATCCTTTATTTGTGATATTTGTGTGTAGATTTAGCGGAAGTTATTTTCTGTTGTATTTTAGGCAATATTTGGCGTCAAAATGTATGTGTTTACGCAGTGTTAGCAATTACCACGTGCTTGCGATAGGCCTCCCAGATGACAGATGGGCGGTGTTGCCAATCCTTATGACACGGCTTGAGAATTGTAGACGGCGATGGTTAAAGACGAAGTTTACAATACAATACAATACAAAACCCTTTATTTCCAGAACCTGCATCATACAGAATTGGATACGTCACACGACAAACTCACAGTTAAATTTACATATTTACATTTTTTTACATAATTAAACAGTTACATGTTTCTTTAAATTTCACTTAAAGAATACAACACTTTCTGGGCTAGGTATATCCTGAGAGACTTTCTGAACCCAGTTCCAGTCAAAGATTTTAAGTAGTTTGGAAGCTTATTGTGGTATATAGCTCCTTTTTTGAAAGGATCCTTTCCTGCATATTGTTTATTTACCCTCTTTTGAAAATAGTCATTCTGCCCTCTGGTTTCATGATTGTGGACATTGTTGATTGTGACAACTTTATGTTGATTTTCCCTTACAAGCAAGATAACTTTGAAAATATACAATGAAAATATTGTTAAAATATTATGCTTCTTAAATGCAATTCTGCATGATTCTCTCGATTTCAACCCAAGCAAGTATCGTATTACACGTTTCTGCAGTTTAAATATTCTCTCCATATTCCTATTTGCTGCCCCACCCCATATCTCAATACCGTATGATATCTGTGAATGTATTAATCCATAGTAGACGGTTAATTGGTATTCGCTATTCGCTGCTTAAATATACTGAAATTCTCTTTAAAACGAAGGAGTTTTTGTTAATTTTTTTACAGATTTCATTTATATGCTCTTCCCATGATAATTTATGATCTATTGTAATACCCAAACATTTTTCTGAGGCTACCTGTTGAATATCATCAGATCCACAGTAAAGATTTCGATCTACTTCTAAATTAGTTCCCTTATGCTTGTTAAATAATACAAAGTTGGTTGTTGTAGGGTTTACACTTAACATTATCTCATAAAAATATTGAGTGTAAAGATCAACACTATTTTTTTGAGTTTCTTGAAGAGTAATTGTTTTATTACAGCTCCAGGTCAAAATTGAGGTATCGTCTGCATACGAAACAATCAAACTATCTTTTGACTGTGGTAAATCATTTACATAGAGAAGAAAAAGGAGGGGACCAATGATTGAACCTTGAGGTACACCTTTTTTAACTAAACCAGGAGTGGATTGGAATTTGTATATATTTACACCATTTTTAAAAGGAATTTTTGTAAATTGCCATCTATTATTCAAATATGATTTTAACAGTTCCAATGCCATTCCCCTTATACCATAAGCCTCTACCTTATCCAATAATAATTGATGATCTACTGTATCAAATGCTTTTGTCAAATCTACGAAAACCCCAACAGCACATTTATTATCATCAAGAGAAGCAAGCAGAGTTTCATAAAATTCTGCAATGACATTTATAGTTGATAAGCCCTTCCTGAAACCAAACTCATTCTTATTTATTAAATCATTCTTATCAATAAACTCAATTATTCTATGGTAAATCACATCCTCTAAAATTTTACAAAATGTAGAGATAAGGGTGATCGGTCTGTAGTTACCTAGTTGATGTCTGTCACCCTTTTTAAAAATTGGTTTAACAACGGATTGCTTTAGTATATCTGGGAAGATGCCCTTTAAGAGACACATATTTATCAGTTCTGTAAGAATGTCTAGGATTGAACCATAGCACTGTTTCAACAACCAGGGTGAAATTTCATCCCAACCATGACTATGTTTATTTTTTTATTTTCTGACGATCGTACTTATTTCATCTTTGGTAGTTGGTTTCAGGAAGATTGACTTATTACATGTGATTTGCTTTATACTGCTATTCCCACATTTATTTCCTACAACATTATGATCATTACATTTTGCTCTAATACTGTTTACAGTCACACTGTTCCTAACGGGTGGCTGAATGAAATAATCATTGAATGCTGTTACTATTTGTAAAGGTGCATTAACAACATTGTTATTGATATTTATCGAAATATTTTCCCATGTGTTGCTTTTATTAAGACCTGAAATATCTTTGGCTATTTGCCATACTTCATTGGCAAAGTTGATAGTATTTGTTATTCTATTTTCATATTCATGTGCTTTAATTTTTTATTTCTTCATAATGTTTTACTTTAAATTTTTATAGTTATCCGTATAAAGCTTCAATCCTGTTTGCTTGTAGCTATCGAAAGCATCAATCATGTTTTGTTTATTCCTATGGTACAGATCCGACAGTTTTGTTGTTTTAGTCCTCTGGTGATTTCTATTTATTCTTTTAACTAATAGGCAGGATAAATTAAGACACACTTTAAAAATAGAACAGAATTTTTCCAGGCAGCATTTACATCCCTAATATTCCTCACTTCCCCCCAATCAACATTACCAAGTTCTTCTGTGAGTTTCATTACATTATTATTAGTTACATTTCGAGTGTACTTCCATGTAGACTGATTTAATTGAGATTCATGAGGAAATGCAATTTTTAATTCCTGGCCACGATGGTCACATACAAAATGTTCCACAACAGTGCAATTACTTAACTCGTCTGGCATGTTAGTAATAATGTAATCGATTAATGTTTCAGAATGATTAGTTACCCTAGTTGGCTCCTTGACAAGATTATTAAGGCCAAATGACAATACAATGTCTTTGAATGTCTCGAGGGACCTGTCATGTGCAAACCAGTCTATATTGAAATCACACACTACTATTATGTTTCTATATTTTTGCTACTTTATTCAGAAGTAAATCAAACTGTCTTAGGAATATTTCCATACTTCCACTTGGGGCTCTATATATTCCTGCTATAAATATTTCAAAATCATCATTCAGCTGAATTAAAAAACCTGCAACATCAAAGTCATGATCCCTTCCATAGCTATTAACCCACCCCAATTCCTGGTATCTAACATTTATTTTACAGTACAGACTCACACCCCCACCTTTCATTTCTTCTCGACAGTAACTACTGGCTAGTATATAATTATCTAGATGCATGGTTTTTATTTCCTCCCTCTCACACCAATGTTTAGTGAGAGGGAGTTTTTTGAATTTATGAGGTTATTTAAATAATCTACTTTATTACTTAGATGTTGAACATTCTGATGGTAGATATGCATATTATAATCAATATTGCCTCCTTTTAATTTACTATTAGTGGTTTCTGAATACACCTGCTGGATCTGTTTTTCAGATCCAGCTTCTTCTAACAGTTTCCCTGGTTCTGATACCCAAGTGCCCACTGTAATGTAATGGTGTCTACCTATTCCTTTAAATTCATGTTAATAATTTTACTTATTTCACAACTTAAGACTTCCTTGCCTAGCTTATTCAAATGTTGACCTATCTAGTGTGCATAGCTCTATCCAACTATTTGGCTATCTAGTAACGTTTTACCGCGTGAAAACGTGCTCGTATATGCTGTGTATTTAAATTTAATATACAATTAACCACTGAGTGTTAAGAACTAACAGGTATAGCCTTGTGAAGGGAATATGGCGTCACAGTGAAAGTGTAGTGAAATAGCAGCTAGTGAAAATATTTGATAAAAGTGGTAAAATATTATAACAGAAGTTTAAAATCTATAAAGTTACTTTCCTTAGGTCAAGTGAAATATGTATATTGATCGTATTTAGAAATTCTTATTGATAATTTAATAAACTTAAACTAAGTTGTGGGAACGTGTATCCAAAAATTCGGTGACTTCTGCAATCACTGTTTGAACCAAGTAGAGCAGTGGTGCGTTTACGAGTTTTCACCCGATTGGAAGATATACGTATTTCACATTCTTCTTTATTGGTAGGTAATTAGATGAATTCATTTAGGTAGTAATAATTAACATAAATTTAGTGTAATTTGGTGTAAACATCAAGGCTAACTTAGATCTCTAGTATATCGGCAGTAAACATTGTTAGTGTCTCATCAGGTAATGTAACCGTTACGGATTTATGCTCGTCGTGCAAAATAAAAGTAAAAAATGCAAATAAAATCATCACAAGATCACAGGTAAAATTGAGTGAGGAGAAAAGTGAAACCGATTGTCGTAATATAGGCATACCGGTACCGTCATGCGAATATCATAACCTGAGAAACGAACTGTCCTCAAAAGATGATATTATAAAGCTGCTAAAGGAAGATATTACTAAGTTAATGGACGAGTTGAATAAATTAAAAGGAAACAGAGAGGAAAGCAAGGAAACTTGGTCCACAGTGGTTGCTGCTAAGGTAAGATTGAATATGCCTAGGCCTATAAATGGAGTACCGTTACATGTAACTGAAATTCCCGTCTCAAATTCATTTCGAGCGCGCGTCGAAGAAAATGATCACATTCTTCAAGAAGAAAAGAAGAACGGGACAAAGAGAAAATCCAGGAAGATGCGGATATTTGCGGATTGTCACGGGCGAGATGTAGCAGCAAGCGTATTGGAGAAAAGCGGAGAAATGGAGGTCACTTCGACAGTAAAGCCAGGAGCACCCATTGCAGCGGTCACGAACGGGATGGTAGGAGAGTGTGCGTCACTTACTACAAAGGACTGTGCAGTAATCATCGCTGGAGCAAACGACGTCTATAGAAATGAGAGTAAAAAGGTTATCAAAGATATAAAGGGTACATTGCCATCCATGCATAACACAAATGAAATCATTGTAAACATTCCGCAGAGATACGACTTAATTCCCTAATCATGTGTAAATGTAGAAATAGATGTTACAATTGGAAACATTCATAAAATTTGTAAGAGTTTTCCAAATGTCCAAATTATAGATGTAAGTAAATTAGACAGGAAGTTCCACACTCGGCATGGCCTACACTTAAATAGGTTAGGAAAAGAGTATCTTAGTGATGAAATCTGCAAAATTGTAAATTCAAATGGTAAGAATAGTTCAACAGTGATATATTTAGAGTGGAAGCAGGGAAACTTGTAAAAGAAGCCAAACGTGAGGTTTGGCATTCAGATATTTTGATGTCAAATTTAACTGAGTCCATCAATGGTATTTCGGATTTGTCTAGCAACAATAATAATAACAATTATGATAGTAATAATGTAAATAAATCACCAACACAAGCTTGCAAAAGTAACAAATTTAAAATGTACCACCAGAATGTTCAATCTCTCTATAATAAAATTGATTACATAAATCTAATGCTTAAAAATGAACTTAATGACATCTCAGCACTATGTATTTCAGAACATTGGCTGAAAGAGGAACAACTCGAATTAATTCAATTCCCAGGGTTTATTCAAGCTAGTAAATACTCTAGAACTAATATTGGCCATGGTGGTACTTGTATCTTCTTAAGAAATAATTTAGATCATGAACAGATAACAGATTATGATTATCTAATTATGGAACAGGATTTTGAATTCTCTGCCGTAAAAATACAGCACTTTAAGTTAATAATTGTATGCGTATACCGTTCTCCGTCAGGAAAGTTTCCTTTATTTATAGATAAATTAGAATTGTTACTCAATAACATGAGCAAAGTAAATTTCGATATAATAATTTGTGGGGATGTTAATGTGGATTTCTTAAAATTTGATGGAAATTGTGAATTACTAACACAGTTACTAATTTCCTATGGACTGAAACCTACAGTAAATACCCCAACAAGGATAACAAAATTTTGTAAAACCACTCCTGATCAATTTTTTAAAATACAGATAAATATCACGATTCAATAGAAGTCTATTGTCCGGGTTTTAGTAACCACCATGGACAAATACTGAGTTTAGAAGTACCCGAAACAATCAATAATAATGATAATGGAGTAAAATCAAAGTGCAGGTCATTCACTGAAACAAATGTTACATATTTCAATGACTTATTAAATAAGGAAACATGGTCAGAAGTGTATAAACTAGAAAATGTAAATGATACATTTAATGCATTTAACAGTACCCTAAAACGCTGTTTTGAAACAGCTTTCCCCTTTAGACAAAGAACTGTTCAAAATAACAAAACTAGCAATTGGATAACAACAGGGATTATAAATTCATGTCAAAGAAAGAAATTTCTACACACATTATATAAACATTACCACACAACACCTGAATTAAATTTATACTACAAAAATACACTAGCATATTAAATAAGGTAATAAGACTAGCAAAGAAAATGCATAATGATAATTTTATTTCCCAATCATCTAATAAAAACAGGGCTATGTGGTCCGTGATAAAGAAAGAAACTGGAAAATCTGCTAAAATACAAAGGAACATTACACTGACCAGAAATAATAAAGTGATTAATAATCCAGAGGAAATAGCAAACACCATTAATGACTATTTTCTGGAAATTCCACAAAAATTATTAAATAAATCACAGGTAAATACACTAAATTCTAGTAATAAAATAAATATATGTAGTGATTATTTATAAATCATGTCGCAAGTGAAGAGGTAAGAATAGTTATAAAAGAGCTAAAAAATAAATTCTGTTCTGGCATTGATGGCATCCCTGATGCAATTTTAAAGAAATGTGCAGAAAATATAATAAATCCACTTACACGCTTAATAAACAGTTCAATTCTCTCAGGAACTTACCCGGATATTTTGAAGTTATCAAAAGTAATTCCAGTGCACAAAAACGGTTTAAAAGATGAATTAGATAACTATCGTCCTATTACTTTACCAACTGGTATTGAAACAATTGTGGAAAAAAATCATGTATAAGAGACTTATAAGTTTTATAGAAAAAAATAAAATATTATCAAACTCACAACATGGATTCAGAACGGAAAAATCTACACAGACAGCAATTTATGAATGTATTAATAATATACTGAAATTAATTGACAATAAGGAACATGTAACTGGCCTATTAGTGGATTTATCGAATGCATTTGATGTTGTAGACCATAAAATCCTCCTTACAAAACTAAATCACTATGGTATTAGAGGTCTAGCTAATAAATGGATAGAGTCTTACTTAACAAGGCGTAAACAAATAGAAAGTTTTAGACACAAGGATGATGGAACCAAATTACTTAATGAAACATTGTCCAATTAGGGAATTATTAAATTTGGAGTACCCCAGGGATCGGTTTTCGGCCCACTACCCTTTCTTCTAAATATCAATCATATAACACAGAATGTTCTTTCACATAAGGAAATTTTGTTGGCGGACGATACAACACTCGTAATAAAAGGTGAAACTAAACAGGTCATACAGCAGTCTGCTGACTCCGTTACAGGAGAGTTAACAAAAAAAAAAAATGGTCACAAGATAATCGCCTCATAATAAACTATAAAAAACAGCATGTCTAAATTTCCACACTATACAGAATAGGAATCCTGCGAAGCCCAATATAACATTAAAAGGTCATCAAATAGAAAATAAATCATAAACAAAGTTTTTAGGACTATGTATACAACATGACTTGAAATGGAATAAACATATGCAATATCTGAATACTAAACTGAACTCGATGTGCTTTGCTTTACGTATTTTGAAAACCTGCACTAGCATGCACACATTAAAAAATACTTATTTTGCTTATTTCCATTCATATTTAAGATATGGGGTCATAATTTGGGGTATGTCGCCAGATGTACTAAGCACGTTTAGGATACAAAAGAGGGTGATTAGAATTATGGCAAATGTAAACACTAGAGAATCATATAGACCTCTGTTTAATGATTAAACATTCTCCCACTGCCCTGCATATATATCGTTGAAAGTATTATGTTTTTTAAAAAGAATTTAATGAATAAGGATGTTTTTCTTAAAACAAACAATGATGTTCATAGGCATAACACAAGACAAAATCAAAACATTCATATTTCACACACACACACAAGCATATATCAAAAAGGAACTTTTCACACAGGAGTTAAATTATACAATAAACTACCCCAGTTTATAAAACTTGCACCCAAAATAAAAACCTTTGATATAATGTTGAAAGCTTATCTGCAGTGCCAAGGTTTTTACTCTGTAGTTGAATATCTTAGCATATAGGAGCGATGAAATCTATAATTATATTTTACTTTTCTCTTTTAATTGTTATACCTAGCTGTATGTTGTTGTATTTATAGAATTAAGTTTTCATATTATGATAATAGAGTAAGGTGTAAATAGTTGTCCAATAAGATTGTATCTCTTAAGATCTGTTATTATAATAAGTTATAAATTGATATAGTATTAGTATTATATACCTATTAGTACTTTTATTTTATAGACGTAAATTCTGACATGTCCTATATCAAAAATGTATTGTATACATGCATTTGATCAAATGGAATTAATAAAAATCTATCAACCTACTAACATCTAGCATATGAACATTACGAAAATGCTTGCATACCTTCGCAATCCCTACATTCATGTCTTTTACAGCTTCATTTACGCAGGATTTCTCCATTAGATCATACCTGTGGGGAAGGTTCACAACTATGACGTTAGTGTGGGTGAGCGAAGATAGAGTTCCTTTCAGGGAGTTGATCATATTTTTACCTTCATTTCTCGAGACATCATGAGAACCGCCAACGATCACCACAAAATCACTCGAAGGTAACGAAGCTGATTCACTTTTCGATCCACTCACAACTGCAGTAAATGATGCCGCGGGTTTCACTATTGAAGTGACTGCCATGTTACCACAACTCGCCAAGATAATCGCTGCTGCTGCGCTTCCGTGACTCTCTGAATAAATCAACACTTTACCTACATTCTTCTGTTGTTTAGTAGGCTTAGGCACACTTTTTTCACTGATGTGTTATCGTCCCTTACTTCTTGGAGTCCCCCAAATTAGTTCTTAAGCGTCACACACACACTATTGTCCACGATCTTAGGCCAAGCATTTGGCCTAGTTGGTCCAGTACCACGTTTCACAACATGAGTCCACTTTTCACTTCTTTCGCCCTGGTCTATACTTAAACGTTCATTCTCTTCAACAAGTCTTCTCACATCCTCCTTCAGTAACCTGATTATTTCATCCTTAGACGCTAATTCATTTCTAAGCTCCCGATAATCACAGTCGTGTTCACAAGTTGTGATGCTTTCACACGCGGCTTCCTCAACTAGCTTTGCTTTGGCCCTAGTCACCACTACATTCGCGTGTTTTACCTTTATCGCGCAAGATGAACACAAATTGGAGTCCGTTCCTATATTTTTACACCTCGAACACAACAATTTACCAGTAATTTTAAGCTTATTTACTACATCACTATTTGCACAGCTTTCACCAGGCGCCATGTTTCATTAGATAGTTCAAAAGTAAGGTGATACATAGAACAGTAGGAGCATAAATGAAAATTTCTATTTGTAACGGTGTGAACACACCTAATTGACGTATCCCAGTTAGAAAAATTGAACGTTGTTTCTTAAAAAGAGGACATGGAAACACGAGATGATCAATTGTTCCGATCGTTTGTTTACAGTCACAAAGATTGGTTTCGCGTAGATGTCTACGAGCCATATGTGCGGGGGAGAGTGCGTGTTGGAAACGTACACGAATAATGGTTGTAATATGTCGGCGGGTGTACTTTGCCTGTATAAAACCATGGTCGGATTGGGATATGAGGTTGTAAACGATGATAGAATGTAGCTTTTGTGCGGGAATAATTTTACCAGTGTTATCCCCATTCGTTCCAAATATTAACCTTGATTGATGATAGCAAATCAGATTGGGGAATTGCCAGATCAAATGTGAGACCGTCTCCTTTTGTGGTATCATTTGCTAGTGAATCGATGATTTCATTACTCGGAATATTGGAATGTCCCGGTATCCACGTGAAAATTATATCGAAACCTTGTTGTGATCATTCAAAATTAATTGTAGAATATTATATATATACCAGTTGTCCGAATTCTCAATATTTTGAAGAGCTTCTAAGATACTACGTGAGTCAGTACATATTATGGCTTTTAAAATGCGGGGTTGTTTTATAAAGCATAGGGCTTGGCGTATTGTAAACGCTTCTGCGGTCGATATAGACAAGGAAGTAGGGATTTGAAATTTGTTACTAACAGGTATATTGGGGAGATAAAATGCTGCTCCCACGCCAGCGGGACTTGATCGAGTAGTCGATAACTGATTCTTGGGTAGAGTCTATGTGTTACCAACTATTGAGGGTGAAATTTCTTTGGAACATGCATTTTAAATTCGAATACACAACATTTCATCCCTCCTTTAAATTGTACTAGTTATGTCAATGGTGAAAATCTTATTCGTGGGCGGCGTTTGCGTGTAGACCTGCGGGGCTTAAATGGAGTAGCAGGTGTTGGTGTTCGGTTTCCACGGATCACTTGTGGCGTCCTTTCGGCTGGTGCGGCGGTAGCTGGTGCTTGGAAGAACCAAATACGTCGTGGCCTAGGTAGAATTGTGGCCGGTTCATCGCTGGTCGGTTCCTGGGTCTCTGTGTTTGGCTGTATTCCTGGAAATGGCCTAACTTGGTCGGTGGCGCTTTATTAGTTTCTCCTAGTAGTTGATCTCATAGTGAAGATCTCCAATGCGGGCTGTGATGGTACCGGGGAGCCTCTTTTCCAGCTTCGGGTCGCCAGACAGGAAGTAAACTGACTGTCCCTCTTCGAATGTGCGGAATGTCGAGTCCATTCCTGCTTTCTGCTTTCCACAGACTCGTGTGCGAACGTCTGCAGGTCTCACCAGGTTGAGACGTGTCCGAAGTTCTCGTCCCAGAAGTAGTTGAGAAGGAGATTGTCCGGTGGTAGGGTGCGGCGCTTTTCGAAATTCGTGAAGGAACTCATTCAGGTTGGTCTGCAGAGATCCTTTGGTGGTTTTCATCGCGTAGAGGGTATCCTTATTGGAATTAATTATGTTTACAACCGACTAACCTAAACTGTAAATCTAAGTTGGTTACAATGTGATCAAATGAAGGTACTTTACTTTTATATGTTGGCAATTGTTTTTAAACCAGAAGGAGAAGAAAAGCTAACGGTCAAAGGTGTGTGAAAGATATTATCTGAAGCAAATCAACCATCAAAATTGTATCTCTATCGAAATTAGAGAAGTTTTTGATAACTCAAAATCATGCTTTATGCTGTAGAGTCAAAATATATGATATTGTCAACGTATCTAATATGTATTTTTCTACTTGTATTTGAATGAGGTTATATTTTGTATGGAAGCACACTTTAAGTTTACAAAATGTTCATAATAATAGAAGATGATTATAACTGAGAGTGAACATCATTATTGTATTATATCATAGTTTGCCAGGTGCCTTTTGATGATACTTGCTGTTTAATTTGATAAATAAAAGGATGTCATACATATTGAAAACAGCTTGATCATTCATTCCTGCTCGGAGCCTAAGAATTCCAACAATCCTTCACCGTTTGGACATTCCGTTCTTCTTGGCCTTTAGTTGATGGATGGTACGGCGCTGTAAGCGTGTGTTACTTCACACCATTGTTTTGCAGGAAGGTCTTGAATTCTTCTGCGATGAACTGCCTACCATTGTCTGAAACGACGGTGACTGCGGTGCCGTGCACTGTTAACAAGTCATCCATCAGGGTGATTGTTGCTTCAGCTGTCGTGGAGGTCGTCGTCTTGACCTCGAGCCACTTGCTGTAGGCGTCTATCACAATCAGAATCATTTTTCAGCTTCTGGGCCCGCGTAGTCGATGTGAATGCGTTCCCACGGTGCCTTCGGGTACTCCCAGTGATGCTAGTGGAACTTGGGTGGAGCGTGCGTATTGGTTGCACATGTGGTGTAGGACTTCGCTAGCTTCTCGATGTCGGCGTTGATGCCTGGCCAAAAGACAAATGAACGTGCCATTCCCTTCATTTTGACAATCCCCAGGTGAGCAGCGTGCAGATCGTTGAGGATGGCATCTCGCAGTGTCGGTGGAACCACTAATCTGTGCTCGAACATCAAGCAGTTGGCGGCGAGCGTGTATTTCACCTTGGATGTCTTGATGTCATGGCGGGTGAGATCTTGACCTCCTTCCAAAAGTTTGACGATTCTGCCGAGATCAGGGTCATTCCTCGTCTCTCGTACAATGGCTTTGGATTTGACGGGTAACTGCTGCGTCTGGTGAACTGTAAACCGTCAAAGTCTTCGTAATCCTCTGTTTCTTCCCTCTGTTGCGAGATTGAGTTTCGGATCTTGTTGGCGGTCGATGGTAACTGTGGTCTGGAGCAGTAGTCAGCGTTGGCGTTTTGCTTCGACGTTTTGAAAACCACGGTGTAGTTAAAGAGTGTGAGGTGGTTGGCATAATTGACCATGCGACTAATGCACAGGACTGGTAGTGACTTCTCTGGATGTAGGATCTGCGTAAGGAGTTTGTGATCCGTGATCGGCGTGAAGTGTCAAGCGTACAGGCAGTTGAAAAACTTCTTTACTGCCCAAGCGATGGCGAGCGCTTCCTTGTCGATCTGAGGGTACCTTTGCTCCGTACATGACATAGTCCGACTAGCATATGCGTTGGGCCGTTCTAGTCCGATGCTGAGCCGGTGTGACACCACTACTCCGATACCAGGTTTGCTGGCGTCCGTTACCAGCAAAAGTGGTAGTGTTGGATCGTACTGCATAAGGACCTGTGGTGAGGTTAGAGCGTCCTTCATGTCTTGATAGGTCCTGTCGGCGTCTGGTGTCCGTACGAGAGGATCCTTCAACTGCATGTTTCGGAGTGGTCAATCTCTTGTAGACAGGTTGTGGATAAAGGCACTGTTGTATGTCGCTTAACCCACGAACAGCTGGAGTTCCTCTGGAGTCATAGGTTTTGGCGCGTCTCGTACAGCTCGGATGTGCGCATAGACTTATGGACGCCTGAAGTATCGATCTTGTGGCCAAAAGCTTCCAGGACAGGTTCTGCAAAGCTGCACTTTGCTCGGTTGAGCTTGAGACCATGTTGGCGAAAGCGCCCCAGTGCCACAGTGAGGGCCTCCATCAGATTGTCAAAACTATCAGCAAAAACAATGGTGTCATCAAAGAAACTCACGACATTTGGGAGTTTCTGCAAAACCGTGTCCTTTCTCCGTTGCCAGATAGCGGGGATGTTAGCTGCTCCGTAGACAGCACGGGTGTGACGGAGCACGCCATGGGCTGAATGTTGAGCGTGAGGGCTTGACTAAACTCACTGTCGACCTCGAGATGAGTGTACGCGTCTGTGACGTCCAGGTGCCAGAAGAGGGTGGCACCACGCAATTGTTTAAACAAGTGTTCCACTTTCAGAATCGGGTGTTCATCGATGATGATCCGTGGGTTGAGCGTAGGTTTGTAGTTGCCCGTGATTCTCAACTTGCCGTTCTTCTTCACGACGACATGAGCTGTTGACTCCCACTCTGAGTAGTCTACCCTCTTGTAGAAACCGGATGCGATTTTTGCGTCGATTTCTTTGACATAGGCATCTTGCAGGGCTACATGAATGCCACCTGCTCGGGAGAAGATCGGGGTGGTGCCATCCTTCAGGTGCATTTTCACTGGTGGGCCTGGCAGCTTCCCGGGGGTATCGCTGAAGACATCGTGGTAGCGGTTGGGGGGTGGCGTCAAGTTCCTTTCGCTGGTGCAGAGACAGAGACTGATTGATGGAGAATTGGTCGGTCAATTCTGGTTTTCCAAAAAGCTGCTTGAAATTGATCTCTTGCACATACTCAGAGATCCCCTCTCGACCAAGGAGTGTCTCGAATTCATCGTCAACGATGTAGAGGTAGAGGTTCCTGGAGATGGTGCCGATGATGGCGGTGACTTGTGCCTTACCGATGCAGTTAATACGGTGGCCAGAGTAGGTCGCAAAAATACGATCAACCTTATATAAAACACACTTTGGTTTGATCATACTTAACCTCAATTTACTCATCATCGAACTGGAGGCGCTGGTGTTGAGTTCTATCTTGACGGTGGTTCTCTCTATGGTGACATCTATCAACTGCTTCCCTGGAGACTGTATTGTTCCGATGATCTCATCTTTGCTGAAATGATGTATGACATCAACGCTGTCAGCTGGTCGTTCGTGTCCAGTCACTTGACTTGTATTTCGCTGCTTTGGATTGGACCTACACACTTTAGCAATGTGACCTTTCTTGCCACATGTCCTGCATTCAGGGCTGAGCAACCTGCACTGACTGCGTGAATGTTTCCCGCCACACCCAGCGCACTATCGGTTACTTGATGTCCCCTGATTTGCTGTATACGATCCTTGTTGAGGGCTTGATTGGTCGGATATCTGTTGACGATTGGTCGATATCTCGCGTTGCCATTGGTTGCCACCCATGCGTGACTGTGGCTTTTCGTAGCATATCTGATCTCGTATGCAGCGGTGAAGCTCTCCGGGTTCTTGGCAATAATTTTGTCGCACATGTCCATCAATTCCTAATCTTTAAGCAGTTGCTCAATTAGCATACGGTCAAAAATTTCTCCTACGCACAGTGTGTTGCTGCTTGTTTTAATCTGAGACTTAAGTTGGCGATCGACTCCCCTGCTCTGTGCATGACGCTCCAGAATTTTATGCTCTCTACATATCTTCGTTGCAGATGACGTTGACATGATTCTACAATCTTGACTGGATTTTGCTGTATGAAAGAGTTTCCGGGTCGACGGGACTTACCAGGATCTTCAAAGCTTCGTTAAGTTCGACGCCCATGTAGACACGTACCCTTGCTGTGTTCGTTTTCCCGGACCTTACTCAGACCGAGCGCCCAGGTGAACCGCGTAAAATAGTCCCCTATGGTGGTCCCATCTGTGGGGCGGTATGCTGGCATCGAGAACTGTGGTGATCTAGGCCGTGCCGGTGACATTGACTCGTTCCCGATGCCGCCTCGCGTGCTGAATTCCCTGAGAGCGCTGTATATAATTTCAGAAAGAGCCTGAAGAAGTTATGTGGATATTCCTTCTGCCATGATGAAGGGAGATGGTTCACTGATACACTAACCTACGTGAAGTTCAACTTCATTCGGTAGCACGTTACGCACATATTTCACTGCGTGGAGTTGAACTTGGGTCGCACATGTTTCACTTTCGTATGGTTACACTTTATTTATCAATACCACTTCTGACACCACTTTTGTGTTTTCTAAGCTTTATATTTTCTATGGATGACAATTCCACGAACCGACCAACCATATGACAATTCATTATGAGAAAACCAAACAATGTACAGATCAGTGAGTAACAATGTATAGACGACTCTGATGCAGATCGAGTAGTCGATAACTGAGTCTCTGGTGGTGTCTACGTTTTACGAACTGTTGAGGGAGAATTTTTGGAACATACATTTTGAGTTCGACTAGTTAACAATGTCTAATATGTCCTAGATGGTTTGAATGTCCCTGGGTCGATTCCCGGCTCCGCTAAGGATTTTAGAAACTGACATAGGGGCTAGAACGGGGTGCACTGAGCCTCGTGAGGACAATTGAGTACCGTAGCTGTCTGACAGTGACGCAGCGCAGCAGTCACGAAAACCAAGATTAACACCCGAAGAGATCAGACGCTACCTCGCGTCATCCCACAATCTGCAGGCCAAATGACTGGGCAGCGTTCACTCGGTAGGCCACGGTGGTGCCACGGGGTTTGTTTGTTTGAGGTACTGGAAGAGGTTTGCTGCCCACATTGCACATTATACCTTTAAAACATATTAAGGATGTCGAAAATAGTTTAGACAGTTTGAAGACGTTTTAGTTAGTTAGTTAGTTAGTTATTTAGGTATTCCTGTTTTAAGAGGAGGGACAGGGAGGTCATCTTCCCCCTAAAATACAGATTCTTGTAAAAGATGTTCTTCACTTTTCATATTATATAATTAATTCATTCATTCATACTGTACATGCCGAAGTCGTCGGATTTTTAAGAGCGTTAAAATCCTTCAATATGCCATCCTTTGGAGGGGAAGTAAAGCCGGCGGGCCCATGTTATAGACTTATTGCATGAAATGAACCTATCACTGCAATTGATAGTGTGTGGCTTAATTTGTAGGTTATTCGGTGAGAAACGCTCTATCAAGTACCAACGTTTGTCACTGGGTGACAGTGGCGTCAGGTAGCCAAAGTTGGAACTACTTGAATTTGAACTTTCATTCATCTCCATTCATTTCATCTCTCAGTAACTCCTCTCGTGAAGTTGGTGTCAGGAAGAGCATCTGGCTGTAGAAACCATCAGCCACGTAGAATTTCATCGCTTCTCAACCCCGACCCCGTTGGAAACGTGATTAATAAGGGGTAGGCATAGATACATTTTCATTTGACTGTTTTGCTTCTCAGCGTCCAGTCTAGTCTGCAAGCCTCTGTTTCCGAACTAGTTGCCTCCACTATCCCCTATTAAGAGTTAGCACTGCGACCTCCTCTGCTTCTTCACCTCTCCCTTTCAAATCGCTCAATACTGAATATAACTTTCGCCTCCTAGGTTTATCTCTGCTCAAACCCTCTACAGTCGAACTCATCTTAAGACGTCAAGTAAAATGAAGATCGTGACATCATGTAGGAACATCTCGTATTGTAGGCATGTTGTAAAAACTTTTTGAAGACATCTTGCAGACATCTTGTGAAAACTTCTTGAAAAAATCCAATGGCTGACATTGAAATACTGTATCCTTATGACGGTTTCACTCAGTTCCTAAGACATTATACAATACATTTAAAGACGCCTTAAATAAATTTCCAAGATGTTTTGTGCTGTGTGGGTGATATTTTGCAAGTCACCAAAAAGGTATCAAATTCGAAGAATAACAGCTGGTCGGTGGGCTACAAGAGTTTATTAATTTATCAACTTAATTGATTCACTGGAAGGGCTGCCAGTGTGTTGTTAATGGCCCATACCAGATTTGAAGTTCTCATTTTATGAAAAGAGAAAAATGAAAACGTCGTAGTGCTATTCCAGCAGTGCGGTATTTCTATCACACTTCCACAAACTGAAGGTAAAGAGAACCCAAGTCAGCACATGATCGATGATGTGAAAGCTTAATTAATAATTTTCCTTACGGATGTTTCAGCATCGATTATGTGGGAATCAATTATTGCCAAGTACATTGTATATATTTGCTGTTCATTTAATATTAAGACCGTCCACCCTATGTGAATGTTCCCATAATAATAATAATAATAATATTAATAATAATGAATTCAGGCCAGAAAGTTTAGAATTGGAGGAACATTACAAGGAACGAACCCAAATTATACAGAAAGACCTGAGAGTGGATATAAAAGCTCATATTCGGCTTTATTAGGAAATATTTGGGCGTTCACGTAAGGAATGATATGAAATGGAGTAGTCATGTAGGATGTGTAGTTTCAAAAGCTTACAAATCCCTGCACTTTGTAATGAGGGTATTAAAAGGACCTCTGCTAAAGAATTAGGCTATTTGTCACTTGTAAGACCTATTCTGGAATATGCCTCGGCGGTTTGGGATCCATATCAAGTAGGGCTCATCAATGAGTTGGAAATCGTACAAAGAAAGGCCGCTAGATTTGTGCTCAGTGACTTTAATCCCAGGAGCAGTGTGAGCCGTATGTTAAAGAAACATGGGTGGGAATCACTGGAAGCTAGGAGGATGAAATCTAGACTCTGCGCTATGTACAACACGTATACAAGTCAACCAGCATGGGGTGAGCTTAGCAAACGATTGGGAAAGCCCACTTACATGGGTAGGAGCGATCATCCTTTCAAAGTTAAGACCGACCACAGCGAACAAATTGTGGTAAATATTCTTTTGTAAACCGTGTCATTGATAACTGGAACTCTCTACCTGCCGCAGTCTTAGAGCCTTTTCCCAAACATATAGGTGTGTTTAAGAAAAGACTGACTATTTGTGTAAATACTCCAGTTTAATTGTTGTATAATTGTTACGTATAATTATTTATTTGTTATGTATATACAATTTGCCACCGGGACACACACCCCCCATTGCAAATAAATGAATGAATGAATGAATGAATGAATGAATAGATTCATTTTAAAATGTGCTAAGATTTACAGACGGCAAGCTAACATTTTGTCAAGAAAGCGAAGGGAAGCAGATGTACAGACAAAATACTTTTATTAAAGAAATTGGAACTAAATAATTTCGGGCATCCGCTCCAATGAGACAGCTTCGCAAATGGTATACATAACGCAATCAAGACACAAGCTATTAGAAAGCAGGATTCATTAGAACATAAACTAAGGGATTTGGGAAACAAGCAAAACAAGGCCAATGATCAAAACAATAGTAATAACGAATTAGATTCTCACAGCAGGGTAAACAATAGAACAAAAGTTCTTTTCACAAAGGAAGAAATGAAGTTGTTAAACAAAGTTTGAAGTACAATTGCATGGATAGGCACACTACACATAACATTAAACAATTGATACCGGACATTGAGATAGCTAGCAACAAATTACCAGAACAGGAAAGAGAGATAACAAAAAATCTAGCCTCAAACGAAGCTAGGAAGATCATACTGCGAGAAAGCAACAATAACAATAAAATCAGCTTAACACAAGGGAAACTGGTAAAGTCATTGAAAAAGAAAATAATCAAACAAATCCTAATTATTACAAAATCAGATCAAGGCAATTCCACAGCAGTCATGCAAAAAGCGGAGTACATAAACAAAACATTAGATTTTGTGAACAACAACCGAATTATTGAATTACAAAAAGACCTCACCAATAAATTTCAAAGTCAAATAAAAAGTACGTTAAACGGAGTCGAAAACATTCTCACGAAGACAGAGAAAACAAAAATACTGAACATGAACCCGAAATCACCCTCGTTAATGGCCTTACCAAAAATTCATGAGGCTGAGTGCCCAGTTAGACCAATCGTCAATTGCAGGAACACACCGATTACAAATTAAGTAAAGAACTACGCAAAATATTAGAGGACAGGGTGGTCATCAACAACAACAAATCGGTCAAAAACACAACGGAGTTAGTGAATAAACTAGGTTAATTAGAAATACATCCCAACATGAGGTTAGTGCCATTCGATATAACCAATATGTACACTAACATCCCAACGTAATAGAAGACAACTTAAAATCGAGTAACTCGACAAATGAAACAGATGAGATATTAAAATTGTTGAAAATCGCACTCAACCAGAACGTTTTTCAATTCGATAATGAAATATATTGTACCCTTCTGAACATAGGACCTTCAGGACAGGACTCTCTCCTCAGGGGTGGAGCGTTCCTACTTGAAGCTAACAACTGTCTTGGTATACATTATTTGGAAGATCAATAGGGCTGATTATTAAATCATCACACACAGAATTCAAAGTCAGAGAAAAACAACTTTATTAACACTGGACAATACAAAAATAAAAAATAAATAAAAACAGAAAACCAAAAATATTAACTCAAGAAAATCACAATTTATAAAAAGAAAAATATTCAAAGTTGAACCAACACCAAACAAATAAATGAATCACAAAGCCTTGGAATAAATCCAAAATAAATCAAAAATCCATTCAAAAATCAAAATAATATACTCAAAATCGAAAAAACAAATGTCAAAATCAATCCAAATAATCCAAAAGATTAGAAAATAAACTAAAGAAATGACAAAAACTCTAGAAATGCGTCAATTAAACCTCAATTAAATTAATTACACCTCAATCAAATTAATCACACCACAATTAAATTAATTACACCACAATCAAATCAATTACACCACAATTAAATTAATTACACCTCAATCAAATCAATTAAATAATTAATCGAACATCAATTTAAATCACTCAGCGAATCAAAATGTCTAAATTAAATTAGTTAGACTTTGATTGAATAAACAATTCCATTAACTATCATCAATTATTCAATCAATTATTATTGATCACTTAATCAAACAATTAATTAATCATTGATCAGATGCCTAAATGACAATCGATTTGATCCGACTGGAATTAATATTCACTGAAATATTCCACATCTCTGTGCTCAATATTCCAAATACCATGGCAACTTGCCGTAGTGTACCGATTAATTAATATAACAACCATTAAATTATTTGTGTATCCATAATTAAATAGGGCTTCCTTAATTATAATATTCATGAGACAAATTATAGCATGATCTGGCAACATTGCCTATATGATTCCTTTAGATGGGTTAGGATGCTTTCATCAAATCACAACACATATGCATCCATATTCTCAAACACAAACTTTGCCCTTTTAATGGATATGAACATTGGCACACTCTATCTCTGAGCTCTTACGTACTTGACGATGCGTACTCGTTTACTATCAACATTCAAGTTCACATTCATGTGACCTCAATAGAATTTGAGATGTGTTACACTGACATTTTTTATTACACACACTAATGCATCAGAAACATGATTATTCAAGGATTGAACTCAGGACTCGAGACACTAATTCGGGTTCTGAACTCAATACCGTTTGTCAAAGTCTTATGGGTGTGTAACTATACTGCTATCATGACGAATAGAAGGACCTAGTGTGAGGACTCCTCCATTATAGCACGGTAGTTTGTGGTCCCGCCGCTACAGGCACTGCAAGCGATAATGTCCAACAACGTGTACCTGGCACCAGGGTTGTACGATGTCAGTGGTTGTAGGCACTACAAGCACGCCATCAAAAACAGCAGTTGAAAAACAAGCAACAGCAACAACTCCATAAACCCTTCCCCTCACTCCTCTCCCTATCACCATCACTTCTCCCAAGCAATCCTAGCACTCTACATCAAATCCTACAGCTTTTAATCACGCCAGCAGCACAATAAACTTAATAAATCCAGGCTACAGAACAGACCAAAAAACTACACTTTACGCTAAACCAAATTCACTTCTCAGCTCGACATAAGCCATAATACAAGTTAAAACCTATACAAAACATACTCTCCCTACTGTTTTACAACTATTAAACGAACTATTCACACTCAAAACCTAAAAACTCGAAACGGGAGCTAATTTAAAAACACAATAGCCTAGCCCGATTACGTCTCCGGCAGTGCTACCGCATATGCATTCATAACTTCACAATAACTTCAAATTACGGCTAAGTGACCTATCTGCCTGAGTAGTTACAGGCGTTACCGGCTTGCCTGGGACGATGGGTCACCAAACCGGTATTTAAACTCAATTATTAAGCTTTAATTAACCAAATTCAGAGGAAACAGATCAGACCAAAAATTACACTTTAAGCTATATCAAATTCATTTCTCAGCTCGACATAAACTTTAATTCAACTTAAAACCTACACAAAACATACTCTCTTTACTGTTTTACAACTATTAAACGAACTATTCGCACTCAAAACTGAAAAACCCGGAAATGGGAACCGTGGGCGTATATAGAGGGTTTTTTTGGTGGTGGGGGGCAGGGGTTAGGGTACATGGTATAGGCCCAAAGAATAGGGGGTCTGGGGTACTCCCCGGAAAACTTTTGTGTAATTTGATGCAAAATGATGTTTAAAAGCTATCTGGATTCAGTTTTTCAACCAATTTATTGTGATGTTTTATGTACGGTATGGTAAATGTCAAACGCAACTAAGTTAATACCATTTTATCCATAATGTAGAATTTTGGGCTTAGGCCGTGTTTTATTTATTCAAACTCGACGCGTTTCGAAAGAAACCATGTCTTTCTTCATCAGGAATAAACGGAAATACGACTAAATTGTTGGTAAGAGAAAGCAACAAAGAAACTAAACAAGAAGTTCCGTGACGAACTAAAGAGCCTACTTTTCTTAAAATTTAAGATTCATGCCAGTAATTAATCTTTATGGACCTATCTAGAATAATGGCGAAATGAATTTGGTAATATCGAAATTTCTAATTAGTTCGAAATATACCTGGCATGATGTAGCCTGATAGAGCACTACAGTTGGCAGCCCTGGTGACTGAATATATTCTTAGTTCCATCCCTTAAGGTACAGAATACAAAATTTGGTTGAAGTCCAATGAATAGCATGGACGTTACATGCAGTTAGACATTGGACCTATCAGTGCATTTAAAATCATGTTGGCAACAATGTCATGCATGTGTTGGTCAGAAATTATTTGAAATATTATGATGTATTGTTGTGCTAATTTTGGATGAAATCCATTTGTTATTATAGAAGTTACTGGAATTTTAAAATTGGACCTATCAGCAGGCTTAGAATCATGTTGGTAGCACTGACATACATAAGTTGCTCCAAATTAATCTAGAATGTCAGGAACTATACGTGCGCAAAGTTTAGAGCTGTTGGCTTGCACACTTTCTGATATATTGATATTAGGGTAAAATATATAAACACCATTTATTAACAGTTGCCAGCCCCGATTGCTCTAAAGAATATGTACCGTCATATCTGTTATGGTACACATAGCACATACGAAATTTGGTTGAAATCCAATTGATAGTATAGAAGATACATGTAATTAAAAATTGGTCCTTTCAGCAGGCTTAGAATCATGTTGGTAGCACTGACATACATTAGTTGCTCCAAATTAATCTAGAATGTCGGGCACTATACGTGTGCAAAATTTAAAGCTGTGGGCTCGAATACTTTCCGATATATTGGTATTTGGATAAAAAAAAATAGAGAGAGCATTTATTGACAGTTAGCAGCCCTGGTGGCTCTTTAGAATACGTTCAGTCATATCCGTTTATGTACACATAGTACATACGAAATTTGGTTGAAATCCAATTGATAGTGTAGGAGTTATATGCATTTAAAATTTCGACCTATCAGTAGGCTTAGAATCATTTTGGCAACACTGTCATGTATGGCCTCCTGAAAATTAAACTGAAGTATTATTATCTATATGTGTACCAATTTTGGAATAGTTCCCACGTATACATTCCAAGATATCCAACATGGAGCTCAAATTTCAATTGGGATTTTTTAGCAGTTGGTAGCACTGACATCATTTTCAAGTATGACATTGAGATGTCCCGATATAGATCTTTACTCATACAAATTTTGGTTTCGATAGCTGCAGCCGTTTAGGAGTTGATAGTGGGGGACACACACGCAGACAGACAGACAGAAGGACAGACAGACATTTTCCCGGATCGATCTCATAAGTCTACTTTTTCCTCATTTTTGCAAAATTTGAAAAGTAGGCTAAAAAGGTGCCCTAAGATGAACAATGAAGTGTATCTAACACGTCGTTCGAGAAGTGTATGTGGCATTCTTTTCCAGGCCGAGAAAGTAATTACCGGAAAATTAAACTCAAAATCGATGTGGAGCGAAATATTTATGATTGTATCGATTCCAAAGAAACAATTTCAGTTGATCCTTCAAGAGCTGGCTGCTGTCTTCAGCGTGTCATGGATAATATCCCCAGACTTGTTTATTTTGGGTGCCGATTCTTCTTCAGAACGAAGGAAATCAGCCGAGATTTGCAATCTCGAACATCCGCCAAGTGTTCACGCAAGCTTTCGAAAGTCCAGTACTGTAGCCGACAAAATGAATTGGTAAGTAGAGTGTTACTTTAAATAGTTTATGTGTGCTTGTTTTAATATGCTGGGGATTAGCCTATGTTTTTTTAAATCTGTGTCTGTATACTCCAGGAATCTGTGCGTTCCGTAACATGTAATGAAGACCGTAGTTCTTATTTCCATGAATTATATTTTCCATTGTGCCCTGCCGTGCTATTTTAATTGTAACCGCTAATTACTTTTTTAAAAGAGTAATAGTTACAAAGTAATTCGTTTCCCTTACCACCATCCCTAAGACCAGCTGACGCTGGCAGTGTGGAACTTACCCACTCTAGCGCTGCCTGGCTGGGCGCGCTTGAACTTCAGGAGTCTTATCACTTTCTCCTTCTATTCGTCATGCTGCTATAATACACCTGAGATGCTTGCGAATATCAGTGATAAAAATAAGAGCTTACCATAAGGTAAAAATAAAGAAACCTGAATGAATACTAACTTGTGTGCAAGAATCTGCATATTTCAACACTTAAAACATCCTCCGTTCACATTCCGTACCTTAAAAAATATAATTGAAACAACGGCGTGAGTATTTAACAACGATGTCTCCGACCCAGTAATAAAATGACATGACACAACAGTATTTACAAAACAAAACGCTAACAGGGAAATATATACACTCGTAGGTTTCGAAGCAAGGACTCCAACCTACCTGTTCAGAACATGGCACGTCCACAGACATCACTAACACCCGAGAGAGCATTTGTCTTCACAGAAGGGAAGGAAAAAAATCACTAAATTAAATTCCTCAATAATAATAGTGACCATTATTATAATTATTATTATCATTGCTACCACTGTTATTATTAATATCACCACTTTCAACTACTATTACCGTGATAGAGTTTATTACCCAAAAGGTTAGTGGATACCTGTAACCTAAAATAAATTTAGTTTCGAAATCAATGAATTATTATTATTATTATTATTATTATTATTATTATTATTATTATTATTAATAATAATATTATGGTTCTTCTTCTTCTTCTTATTCCATCCAATAATCCCTGTCTCTACAACAGGGCTGGGACACGAATGGTTTGTGTATTACTGTACCCTTACGTAAATCTTACCTCAGCTTGACGTCAAATTATTATTATTATTATTATTATTATGATTATCATTATTATTATTATAATTATTATGATGAGTGTCTTCATAACAGAGTTGGGATACAAAAGGTTAATGCATTGCCGTACCCTTAATGTACATTCCATCATGAATTAACATTACAAATAAGTTGTAATACCACACTGGTTTTGTTATGGCAAGAGCCCAGCTGTTTACCTCGGGACACAGCTACAAGATCCAGCCACATTGTGACATCAAGGGTCCCGTTAGAGAAAGGGGAGGGGTAGACGGCCTTGGCACACACCACCGTGAGTCCAGACACCCATTGTTGGTATTAGCTATCATCCTGCACTCCGCGAAAACAAACTACTCAAATCTAAAATGAGATGCACGGATAACCGACCTCGCAACGTTTTCTTGTTCAAAACTGAGTGGAACCTCATCCTGGAGCAATATCATTATCGTAGTCACACTTGTTATTCAAAATACCTGTAAGCACCTTTGTCTCACCTGTCACATTGGGCATGCCTAGTACACATTTCTTACCTTTTTCCTTTTCTGATGGCAACAGGGCGACATATGACTGTGTCCCCTGCAACTATTATACCTCTTTCAATACTTCTTACCATTTCCTTTCATTTATCGTAGTTCATCCGGGGTCTCAAGGAACCTCCCGCCGACATTATTATTATTTATTTATAATATTAGCATACCACTCACCTGAATCTCATTATTCACTTACCACGATTGATCTGATGTTCACTAATTGCTCCAAAACACTCAGACAGATGTTAAAAAAATTCTTCCACTCCATGTCATCCTTACCGGAGTTAACTCATAAGAGACGCATAAAATCGTCCCTGGCCTAATACAGAGCGCAACTAGATGATTATTACCACAACATGTGTCAAATAACAGCGTTGAAATTAAAATCCTCCATTTCAAATCCATGCATGATATTATTATTCCCGATATTATCATTAATAACCTGGGTTATTATCGTGTCCGTAATGTTGTAATATTTAAATCTCTCTCTCTCTCTCTAAATCTACGTACTTTGCTCTTTCTGCTCCCTCCATTTCTAGGCTGAAATACACACATCATAATGGGAAAATCACATATACTCCTATCAGTATGCTCTATTTGGTACGGTTTGTGAGCAATTATCGTCGCTAAGCATCGTCAGAACTAAACCAAAGACATCTCTTCGTCACGGATGTAATTAATCTAACACGATTATACCTAGATTCAAAACCTAACATTACACTAATACAGTATAATATCTATTCATATATCATAATTCTAACAAACTCAACCCATAAAACAATGACTTATTGATAATTAAGGAAAATCCATACTTATTGTCAGCTGCTGCCATCCTTCTCCAACATAGACGTCGGCAGCCCCTTGCCGCGGTCTTACATCATATCACCGCCACACATAATCACTACAATACACTATTCCACTGAGTGATTAATAACCATGGTTATCACTAAATTTTACTTGCCTTTACACTTAGAAAAGTAATACTATCACTCCCGTGTGGTTGCTATATGCTAGTACCCTAATCTACACACGCGCACTGTAACACTATACATTTTCATATACAATCGGACTATGATTGCGCAACACTCGTCTGACTACGTGTATATCCTTCCATAGATTCTCTCTCCACACGTACTACTGGCAGTTCCGATGCGGCCCTTTCTTCCAACTACGCGCACACAAAGCCGTCCCTATGCCAATGGCTCGGTTTCGGGTCTCGAATGTTCAGCTGCGCGCTTCCCCAACTTCAGTGGCTACGGTACTAACACTGTCTTTACAACTATACGGACTGTGTTAATTTGCAACACTGCAGTCTCTTCCTGCGCATGAGTACTGTTTACTATGATTACCAATGTTTCTCTGAGATTTTAAACTCGCAGCCTAAGTTGATAACTGTAGTGCAGTTTCACCGGGTACGGTGTGCTTCGCCTTGCCACTAACTATCTACGTTCGACTGAGTGTAGCTGTACCGTGGCGCACTGCGAACTGTGTCAAATCATCTGACGCGTGGTGATAGACTGAAGACTCACTGACTAACTGACGACTGACGACTGACGACTGAAGACTCAACTAATTGGCGTGCCCGCGTGGGGGAGAAATATATCTTGAACATGGCGGCGTAGCACCTGAAGACTACTGCACATACGAGAGCTCCGCTTTCCAAAATTTCTCCCCCAACACACTATGTACACATTATTTGTGATAATAAGGCCCAATCAATCACGGGATTATCATCGATAATCGATCGTAATTTTGGAAGATATCAATCCTGCGTCTCTGGAACTACTTATGGTGTCACGGACGCCATCCCTTCCTTCCTAGCAAAACTCTCCAACCCAGACAACTCGCGGAAGGAACACATTTCTAGGATCATTTAATTATTAATACCTTGACGATTTATTTATCTTGTCTATCGGCAAAAATTTTCAGGAATATTTCTTGCTTACTGAAGTTAAGGGTTCGATCCTGGGTGCCGTCGTATCGCCAACATAAATTAATCAACTAATTTAGGGGCGGGGTTTAACCAAAAATACAACGTACAGCAGAACATTCTGGAACAAAATCTGATGCAAGCCTCTCGGAAATCCTTGAATGTGCACCTGCACTGGCTAATGCGTGTTATGGAAGCATGTTCTGGACCTTCCTTTGTTTGCGAATTTCTTGCGACGCATCCCCGGTACGTCAAGCGGCCGGCTGCCTGACTTGTTCTAGCAATATTGCAGCAGGAGTTTAATATGATTAAATGGCATGAAATTGGGTTTCCTTTTTCCATGTAATTCGAGGCTCATTTAAACACTGTTCTTCTGCATGACTAAAAACCATGCGAACTTAGCCTCTGGGCTGTAGGATAAGGGCGCAATATGAACGGACAAATGGGTTAGCTAAGGGGTCACCACTTAGCGGTCTAGTAGCCAACATTTTCATAAACAGCATAGAAAATAATTATCTGACAAACAACAAGGCAAATGGTATTATCCAATGGAATAGATACGTGGATGATGTCCTATGCATATATGACACGGAATCAACAAATGAAGATATGATCTTACAAGACATCAACAGTTTACACCATTCGATCAAATTAACTAAGTAGTTGGAAAAGGAGCGAATCATAAATTACCTCGCTATAGCGATCAAACGGTCGAACAATAGCCTGTCGTGCTCAATCTTTCGCAAGACCGCTCAAACATCACACATTATTGATAATTCTTCCAAACACCCAAGCACACATACGTTAGCAGATGTCAATTCGATGGTCCACAGGGCCATAAGTATACCCATAACAAAAGAAAATTACAACAAAGAAATTAAAACAATAAAACAAATAGCTATGGAAAACAATTTTCAACCCAATAAGATAGATAAAATAATACAAAGACGTCGGACAAAATATAGTACCGGGTCATCATTATATTTCCCGCATGTACGCTCCGCTAGGCCGGTGAAGGTGGCCTTGGCAGATGCGGCCGCTAGGCCGGTCAAGGTGGCCTTGGCGTTCTCCCCGCAATGAACACGTGCGCTGCGATCGGCAATGTTGCAATAAGCTGTCCGTATCTCCGGCGTATTCAAGCTTGTGAAGTGCTAGTTGATTTGACCTAACATACAGTGCAGTCTCGGGGCAATTTTACAGTTTATGTGTTGCCTTAAAGTGATGTTTTCTATACAACAACGTGTATTCATTGTGCTTTGTTATGCGAAGTGATGTTTTCTATAGAACAACGTGTATTCATTGTGCTTTCTTATGCGAAGTATTCTTCTGTTTGAGAGTGCCGTTTTCGATTCATTCGGAAATATCCTGGTATCCGTCCTCCACATAGGCGCACGATACGCGATATTGTAAAAAAGTTTCACTTCACCGGGTCCGTTCACAACAAGAAGAGACGTAGGAGACGGACTGTTTTAACAGAGGAAAAGCTTGATGAAATAGGAGTTATCTTGGAAAGAAGCCCGTCGAAATCTTTATCACGTCTCGCTGCGCAGACTAATGTGTCGTTTTCTTCTGCTCGTAATGCGACGAAGTTGTTGAAAGCCAAACCATACAAACTCACAGCTGCCCACAAATTAAGGGAGCCTGATGGTGGTGCGAGGATTCGGTATTGCAACTGGCTGCTGCAGTCAGTTCACGATGGATATGTAGACCCTGAAATTTTATTTTTTAGTGACGAGGCATGGTTTCACTTAAGTGGTTATTTGAACAGCCAAAACAATCGCTACTGGAGCGCTGAAAATCCACATCGGTTGCATGTCAGGCCGCTTCATGATGTGAAAGTTGGAGTGTGGTGTGCGATAACTTCTCGCAGAATTATAGGACCTATATTTTTCCACGAAACAATTAATTCTAACCGTTACATTGACCTAATCATAAGACCGTTCTTTCATGAACTCACGGACGAAGAGAAGAACAATGGTTTCTTCATGCAAGATAATGCAACGGCGCACACAGCTAATCACTCCTTGGCAGTAATACGGGAAGTTTTCAATGACCGTATAGTTAATTATCCCGCCAGATCACCCGATTTAAATCCATGTGATTATTACCTCTAGGGAATGCTGAAAGGAAAGGTATAAGCAAACAATCCTCACACAAGTGAGGAGTTAAAAGAAAATATTCGCCAAGTTATAACGAACGTCACTCAGGAAGAAATTCGCCGTGTGTCTAGAAACTTGTTTACGAGGTGCCAGGCATGCTTGCGAGCTGACGGACAACACTTTGAACATTTCTTGTAAAACCAGGTAAGTTTGTAGATAATTATTTTCACTAGAAATTGCTATTAAATGACTATGTTGACGCGAAGTAGTGGGGAGAAGTCGCGCACTTTCTACCGGCCAGCGAGCGGGTGTCAGCGCGAGAGCTTGCCGCGCCGTGATCGGTATCGGATGCGAGACTTAAAATGATGACCCTGTATATTGCAAACGCCAAGTTTGCGCGTTTCAATTTCGTGAATGCTAATTCGTACAATATCTCTAATCTTTCCAAAAACAAGGAATCAATGTAGCATTCAGAACAAACAACAAACACCTCCACAATAGCAATTTAAGTAAACAAAACCCATACCGTACTCAAAATCAGGAGTGTACTTATTTTCATGCCAAGAAACAGGGTGACCGGCAAATTACGTAAGAAAGATAGGAAGGAGGATGGACACATGGTATAAAGAACATAGAAATACCACCAAACACAGGAAACACTCAGCAGTATGTGAGCACATGTATGACACAGGACATAGCTTCACAAACATAGAAACAAATCTAAAAATCATACACCTCGGAACAAAAGGTAGGGAACTTGACATAAAGGAGGTCATAGAAATTCACTTAGCTAAATTAATTAACCCAGATAATCTAAATGAGCCCACATTCTTAGAGAGTTCACCCCTTTTCACATTATTAGGCAACAATCCCGTCAACAATAAGGTAACATCATAAAGAAAATTAAGCGAGGCGATGAATGCGGTAACAGGGAAAAATGCTAAGTATGATGAATGTGCTATGTGCCGTAATCTCAATAAACCCAGATCTTAATTAGTAATTGTTAACGAGTTCAAGAATCCCCATCAAGACCTGCAACGCTTACATATGACTCATTAGTTTATACGAGGCGGGGAAGAGATTGGTAGTTAATAGTTGAGATCGTTCTTCCACAATTAGCATATATTCATAAAGATTAGGTCATTGCCGGCCACAAAACAATCTGACATAAAAACCAAGCCTTGTTTTAATTTACTACAACAGATAGGGCTGATAGCACTTGCACGCAGCATTAATGACTAGTACTCAGAACAGTTAACAGAGCGCACCACGGGCGACAGGATTAAACCTAGGAATTGCTTGGAACGTCAGTCTGCTGAAGGAACGCAGCGGTACCGGACGCAAAACGATCAGTTCTAAAAACCAGATGACAAAATTTCGTGAGTAGTGGTGATTTACGGTCGCTAGAGTCATCACGCCGCCATTTTGTTTTTCCAAGATGGCGGCACCACGTGACCGGCACCATATTCCAAGATGGTGGCCTCCATGCCAGACGCCATTTTGTTTTTTCCCAGATGGCGGCACCACGTGACAACGCCACCATTTTCCAAGATGGCCGCGCCACGTGATACAAGACGGTGGCATCACGTGACACAATATGGTGCCTGGTGCTACGTAACAAGATTCCGACGTCCATTTTTTTTTACAGATGTCGCTGTGCCATCTGTAGACACGTGACATGTTTTTTTTATTAATGTTGTGCAAGTGCTAATTCACATGTAAATATTTTTGTGGCTCTATGAAAGCATACTTGGGAGCTGTATAGAAAGTACAATTTGGTAGTGTAAACGGATTGATTTAGTAGAATTAAGCCAAGAGGCGAGTTACAGAGATGTTTTTCTTTTAGCTCTACAGCTTTTATGGGGCTTTATCTTTTTACTATGTGCTGAGTTTAAGTTGTATTGGGAAAAAATGTGCCGGGAATTGAACCCAGAACCTTGCGGATGGTAGCTACGTACGCTGACAAATACGCTATAGAGGCGGACACTGGTTATGCATTTTCATTTTCTTTATAATATGTACTCACTACTATCGCCATCTATTAGTGAATTCAATAAATTAATCGTGTCATATACACCACGAGCGCTATCTACAGAAAAACATCGAATTGGCGACATCTATTAGCAAATTCTATAAGTTGATAGCACATTAGCGTTATCTATGAATAAAACATCGTATTTAATTAGTTGACTGTGCCATCTACTGTCGACCAAAGTATTATGTGTACTCGAGTTTGAAGGTTGTTTGTGAAGTAACCAATAGCCCTACATAAAATCCAATAACATCATCATTTTCGTCGTTCTATTTTACGTTAGCTCATGTAGGTTTGGAATTTTTAATTTATATTTTAATATTTTTTGTCGCAGTTGGAACACAAAAAGTGCACGTTTAGAAGCGTGTTTCAACCATGCGTCACATTTAAGAATTATTATCTCAAAGACCCGCCATCAGATCGAATCCAAATTTTAACACAATGTACATTGGAATGTTGTATACCTGGTGTATTAATTTCAAAATGTTGCGTGTCCAAGAAAAAAAGTTGTTATCATTTTTGGAAGGTAACTTTTTCTCGGCTCGGGGTGGTTGGAAAATGTAGTTCTTAGTTGCGATGTAATCCTTATACATCAAAAAGTTATGCTGTATGACTGTGAAATACGTAAATTAACTCAATTATTTTATATCGGTTTGTATTTGTAGGCGGAAATAACACATCGTTCACCACCTACCCGCTCCGGGAAAGCTGTACAGCGTTGCTGTGATGGAGCCCATCACTTCCGAGCGAGGCACGCCATGATGCGTGATGGGCTCTATTTCGGCAACGCTGTACAGCTTTTCCGGGAGCGGGTAGGTGGTGAACGATGTGTTATTTTCGCCTACAAATACAAACCGTTACAAAATAAGTGAGTTAATTTGCGTATTTCACAGTCATACAGCATAACATTTTGATGTATAAGGATTACATCGCAACTAAGAACTACATTTTTCAACCACCCCGAGCCGAGAAAAAGTTACCTTACAAAAATGATAACAACTTTTTTTCTTGGGCACGCAACATTTTGAAATTAATAAACCAGTTATACAACATTCCAATGTATATTGTGTTAAAATTTGGATTCGATCTGATGACGGGTTTGTGAGATAATAATTCTTAAATGTGACGCATGGTTGAAACACGCTTAAAAACGTGCACTTTTTGTGCTCCAACTGCGACAAAAAATATTAAAATACAAATTAAAAATTCCAAACCTACATGAGCTAACGTGCAATAGAACGATGAAAATGATGATGTTATTGGATTTTATGTAGGTCTATTGGTTACTTCACAAACAACCTTCAAACTCGAGTGCACATAATACTTTGGTCGACAGTAGTAGTGAATCTCATATGTTAACGTGAGTAGTGGTTTTGTGACAGTTCTGTGACCACCTCCAACCCCCCCACCTCACAAGATGGTGGTGGCACGATATCTCTCGAACCCATGGTCGGATTTTAACAAATGAGGTGTTGTTGAACACGGGTTGACACCCCCTTTCCAATGGATAACATATTTCAACCCCCAAAATAAAACCTACCCCTACTAGGGGGTGAAATTGTAATTTTTAGAGAATCTCTCTTTCCAAGTGCAACATGTGAGAGTTTGAATACCAATATGGAATTAAACGTTATTCAACACAATAGACATGTGTACGGTGGATAGCCAATATGAATTAACATGCTAGTTTTTTGTTTCTACACATGTCCACTCATAGGTTTGGTAAGAGGGAGGGCTTTTTAAATATGGTGGCTGTAGTGTAACCTAACCCAACCTAACGGGTCCTTATGGACAGGTCATTGTGGACGAGTCCTTGTGGACAAGTCCTTGTTGACAGGTCCTTGTGGACGGCTCCCTGTGGACGGGTCCTTGTTGACAGGTCCTTGTGAACGAGACCTTGTTAATAAATCCCTTTGGACTGATCCCTTTGGACCGGCCCCTTTGGACTGCCCCATGAATTTATCCAAATTATGTCAAAGGGCTTAACTAACGGACTAATAAGGCTAGGAACTTGTATGAGGTATTGTAGGACTTGGGATGAAGCCCCCTTTTAGAATGTATTTTTGAAATTTTGACAAAGGGCCTAACCACACTTTTGTTAATATCTCGCGAACCTATCATGCTAGTGACTAGTATGAGGGGTCCTAGCAATTGGGGCGATGTTCCCCTTTGGGGGTGAAACTATCCCCCCACTCCCAAATTGAAAAATCGATATCTTGGAAACTAAGAACCCTAAAATTATGTGTGATAGCTTTAAAAATAGGTCATAAGAAACGATTTTACCACGATAGGTCATTTCACCCCTAAAATAGTAAATCGTAATGTTACAGGGGAAAAAGCGGTTAAACACTTAAAAATGTTAAATGAACCTATGATCATTTGTTTTTGATGAAAAAATAGTAAGAGGGTTAAAACTACCCCCAAAATTTAAAAATCGTTATCTTGGAAATTAAGAGCCTTAAAATTAAGTGTGATAGCTTTAAAAATAGGCCATGACATACGCTTATACCACGATTGGTCATTTCACCCCTAAAACAGTGAATAGTGATTTTACAGGGGAAAAATGTGTTAAACGCCTAAAAATGATAAATGAACCTAAGATCTTTTTTTTTAATGAAAAATAGTAAGGGGGTGAAAACTACCCCAACATTGAAAAATCGATATCATGGAAACTAAGAAACCTAAAATTAGGTGTGATAGCTCAAAAAATTGGACATTTAATACTCTTTTAGCACGATTGGTCATTTTCCCCCTAAAACAATGCATGTAGATTTTACAAGAAAAAAGGGGAACCAATAATCAGATTTGGACACATGAGGTGTTATAAGACTCAGGGCGACAATCTCTTTTTGAATTTATTATTTATTTTTTGAAATTTTGACAAAGGGCCTAACCACACATTTTGAAAATTTAGATTTTTTAAATTTTTGAATTAATTTTATTTTTTTATTTTTTTAGTAGAGAGAGACAGTGCCGGTTGTGTTTAAACGAGCATGTCGCCGATCACTGTGGCCATGTTCAATGGATGAATCGATATTTTGTGAAGCATTGATTGAAGAGGGTCATGCGACGACTTGTTTTAAGAATATTTTTATGATTTTTCCTATGATGCATGCATTTATTTAAATATCCCAAAACGGCAAGGTTACTGATTTGAGTTTTATAAACTAATAATGGGATTTGGACTCATAAGGTGTCCTATAATTTGACATGACGCTTTCTTTATATGGCTTATGAATTTTCCCAAAAAGATTGAAAACAACTAGGTCATGGACTTTTTTTTCTCTTAATATATTGCCAACCCATAATGTTAGATGTGTATGGTGAGTGATGAAACATAGCTATGTAGAGAAAGAATTATTGTAGGCTTCACGTATGGTGACTGACAAGTCTTTGACCATTGAAACTTGTTTTTAAACCTGACCGCAGTACATAGGGAGTATAGGTTTCAGGCATGACATGACAAACGGTGTGTACAAAATCCAATTTATCGATTCAAGAATTGAGAGTAGACTATCTTTAATTGATTAGTTAAAGAGGGTAGCTAAGAAAACAAGATGGTGATTACACTGAACCAAACCGAACCAATACAATCCTTTTTGAATGTATAATGTTACTTGCTAACCATTTTGTGCTGCAGTGGCAAGCACTTTTGGCTCTTGCACTAGAGGCCTTAACTCGATTTAACTTTAAGGCTTAGAACGAACCAAACTAAGAAAGATGGTTATAGTGGTGCAGTGGTTAAGCTGTTATCCTTTGATTAAGGTAGACCAGGGTTTGATTTTAGATTAATACGCATGTCAAAAACATATAAAAACGCAGGGATAATGTTTTAAGACTGATTACACTTGTATATTTTTTCAAATTATTACTTGGATTACAAATACAAAGGAGGACTGGGTTCAATATACAGTTATTGCAAGTAAGATTTTGTATTTGTTTTTTATTTTAGACTTAAGATTTTAGAATTTACATTTTACATTTTAGATTGTACAAAATGACCAAACCATAATGTCATGACTTTAAATTTTCGGTAACTAATTATTAAAGAAAAACATATAAGGATTTGTATTACTTGGAATTATGTTTTCTATACTATATTTTATTTTGGTTTTAGATTTTAGAAATTTGATATTGGATTTTAGATTTCAGGTAAAGACCAAACTAATATTGACTATTCATTAGACTCTGGTATGTAGATAGAAAGATGATTAGACTATATGTTAAGATGAATTTTTAGGTGTTGACTGGCCTTGCAATAAGAATTGACTAACCAGACATGAGTTAACTACCAACGAAACACTTTGGCAACTACGCTTGTTATTGACCAGTGAGTAGGGTTTTAGAAAAACTGTTTGCTAATTTGGGTTATATACAACAAATGCATAGACCTACTGAGCGACCATGTTTGCTAAACAAGACATTATACCAGAGATGATTAGGATTCTTATGTAGCTCAGGCAAGGAAAGCATTTTTACAGAATTTGTTGACATTGAATATAGATTTAGGTATTAGGATGTCATTTTTAAAGACCTTTGTCTGGAGTGTGACGCTCTATGAAAGGGAAACTTGGACTACTGGTGTAGCAGAAAAGTGGAGAGTTGAAGTGTCTGAAATGTGGTGTTACAGGAGAATGATGAAGATTCGATGGGTAAATAGGGTTACAAACAAAGAGGTATTAAGACAAGTGGGAGAGGAGAGATGTTTTTGGCGACAGCTAATGAAGTAAATCGATAGGTTGGTAGGACACATACACCCAGGAATAGCAAGCTTAGTTATGGAAGAACGGGTTGAGGACAAGAACTGTAGGGGTAGACCAAGGATAGAATATGTTAAACAGATAGCCTTGGATGTAGAGTGTGGTAGCTATATAGAGATGAAACGATCAGCTCAGGACAGGGAGTCATGGAGAGCTCTATTAAACCAGTCAAAAGGCTGAAGACTCAAACAACATGTAGAGCTTACCAAAATAATGTTGTGTAATGGTAAATACTAGTCAACAAACATTAATGCATTACTAAAACCCATGACACGATACCTGAGAGCTTTTCTAAAATTATTTTAAGATGCCTTTAACCCTATATTAAACACCTAGTTCTCAAGACTCATAACTACAATGTAAAGGAAAAAGAAAAACAACAACAAAAAAACATTTAAAAACGAGCAAGTGCTTGAGTCAATGTACACTGGAAAATTTTGTAAACACTCAAGTGCACAAAACAAATTACATTATTAACTGTCAGGTTGACCGAGTGGTTAAGGGGTTTGACTTATGTTCACATTTTCAATACAAGAAAGCAAGGATTTGAACCCCTTAACTGACATAACTATTGCTTTAACATAGCTTAGCGATACTGTATTATTATGATACTCGATACACAAACCATAGATAGAGTGTATTGTTTAAGTCCACTCTCTCTTTCTAAACATAGCTAGAGACTGTTAATGGTTAACAATTGCATTAATAGTGGGAGGATGTAGTGATAGTAATTAAGAAAAAGCAGACAATAACCATAAAATATTTTTATTAAATTCATTTTATAATAGATACACACTGAATACAACTCTCTCTATTTTCCATTGTTTGATATAGATTTTTTAAACACAACGCTTGTTGTAGATCCTTTTATAACTTTCTCCAGGTACTCTTTTTCTTAAAAACTGGGGAAGTCGCAATGGTTTTATAGACATAAAACCCTCATCCTTTTCTTTTTCATCATCATCATCATCATCATCATCATCATCTTCATTATGAATATTATCATCAAAATTATGATAGTCATTGTCACCATCATTATCATCATCATCATCCTCAACATCACTAGAACAATCCAATTCCTCTTGTTCCTTTTCCACAGGGACCTCTTTTAAAGTCTGCGTTGCTTTTGATAGTGTTAAGGGTTTCTTAGACGTTGACAACTGTCCTAACATGACTTTTTGAGGACATGATAAGTGATTTTGAACAAACACTGCACTATCTTGAGCAGCAATATTTTTTTCTTGGACTTGCTTTTTTACCTTGGTTTGATTATTTTGTCCATTTAAATGTGTATTAATTTGAGATTCATAATGATGCTCGTTTGAAGTAAGTACGTTGGAGACTTTTGTTTTAATCATTCCTCGACACTTTTTAGATCGTTGTTTTGAACATTGCCAAATAACAGTTCCATTTTTATTGGTTGTTTTTACAATATATGTATATCCTTTATAGTAGGCACATGGCTTACCATGGCTGGTTGTTGAGACTTCAATATTAACTAATGCACATTAATTTAATTTTAGTAAAGTCACTTTAGTAATAATAACAGTAAAATAAATGAAGTGGATTGATATTTTTTAAAGGTGGAATTTTCAAAGTACTGTGAATAATAATAATCACATGAACAAATTTTAGACTACAAGTGATTTACACACACATTTCTCAATGTCAAAGTTTACACTGAACACAATTTATAGTGATTATGATTTTTATTGACTGTAATTGATAGTAGCCATGGTTAGTAGAGGCAATGTATACTGGGTGCGTTTTATAGCACGCTCAATTTATAGTAGGTACGATTAGTAGACGCGTTTGATACTGGGCGCGTTTTATACTGATTATGATTTATACTGAGCGCGATTTTTACCAGCTGTAATAGATAGCAGTTCATACTCAATGCAATTGATAGTAGGCGTAATTGATAGTACGTGTAATTGGTAGTTGGCGCAATTGATAGTAGGCACAATTACTAATAGGCGTGATTGGTAGTAGGCGCGATTGGTAGTAGGCGCAATTGACAGTAGGCGCGATTGGTAGTTGGCGTCATTGCTAGTAGGCGCTATTGATAGTAAGTGCAATTGACAGTAGGCGCAATTAGTAGTAGGCGTGATTGGTAGTAAGTGCAATTGATAGTAAGTGCAATTAATAGGTGGAATTGATAGTAGGCGCGATTGATATCAGGCGCTATTAGTAGACGTGATTGATAGTAGGCGTGATTGGTAGTGGAGGTAATTGATAGTAGGCGCTATTGATAGTAGGTTCAATTGACAGTAAGCTCGATTGATAGTAGGCGCGATTAGTAGTAGGCGCGATTGGTAGTAGGCGCAATTGGTAGTAGACGCAATTACTAGTAGGCGCGATTGGTAGTAGGCGCAATTGATAGTAGGCGCAATTCACAGTAGGCGCGAATGGTAGTGGGGGTAATTGCTAGTAGGCGCTATTGATAGTAGGTGCAATTGACAGTAGGCGCTATTAGTAGTAGGCGTGATTGGTAGTAGGTGCAATTGATAGGAGGTGCAATTAATAGGCGCAATTGATAGCAGGCGTGATTGGTAGTAGGCGCAATTGATAGCAGGCGCTATTAGTAGCCGCGATTGATAGTAGGCGCGATTGGTAGTGGACGTAATTGATAGTAGGCGCTATTGATAGTAGGTGCGATTGATAGTAGGCACGATTGGTAGTAGGCGCGCTTGGTAGTAGGCGCGATTGATAGCAGGCGCTATTAGTAGACGCGATTGATAGTAGGCGCAATTGGTAGTGGAGGTAATTGATAGTAGGCGCTATTGATAGTAGATGCGATTGATAGTAGGCGCGATTGATAGTAGGTGCGATTGGTGGTAGGCGCGATTGATATTATACGCGATTAGTAAGCGCGATTGCTAGTAGGCGTAATTGATAGTAAACGCGATTGATAGTAGGCGTGATTCGTAGACCTTGAGGTGATAACCCCTTTTGATTGATCCCTGTTGATTTGTCCCTTTGTACTGGTCCCTGTTGACTAGCCCCTTTGGACGGGTCCTTTATGAAGGGAGTCATTTTTGACGGGTCCCTGTGGACGGGCCCATGCATTTATCCAAATTATGTCAAAGTCTCTTAACCTAACCTTGTCACACGACCTGTTCTACAAGTTTAGACTTGCTTTGAGACTGGCTATGACGTCACAGATGAATGGCAGTGGGAGGTTGGACATTACTTTTTATTACACAAAAACAGAGTGGGTGCAAGAGTGGATGCAAGAATGGGTGCAAATTGGGTGCAAAAGTGGGTGCAAAAGTCAGTGTAAAAGTGGGTTCAAAAGTGGGTGCAAGAGTGGGTGCAAGAGTGGGTGCAAATGTTGGTGCAAAAGTGGGTGCAAAAGTGAGTGCAAAAGTGGGTGCAAAAGTGAGTGCAAAGGTGGGTGCAAAATGGGTGCAAAAGTCAGTGTAAAAGGGAGTGCAAAAGTGGGTGAAAATGGGTGCAAAAGTGGGCGCAAACGTGGTTGCAAAAGTGAATGTAAAAGCGGGTGCAAAAGTGGGTGCAGTTTATAGTAGGCACAATTTTTACTAGAATGTGATTTGAGTAAATGTAATTTCTAAACCCAAGTAGTGAGTAGTCAGTTGGTTTTGATCTATGCAAGCGTAAACATGTCTCATACACTGATGATGGACACTCAAGGCTTTAAGGTCAACGAAAACAAGTACAGTATTTATTTAAAGAGGTGGCTATTATTGATTGCACAACACTGAATCTATATTTTGAAATTTTGACAAAGGGCCTAAGTGCACTTTTGTTAATATGTCGCGAACCAATAAGACTAGGGCATTGTATGAGGTATTGTTGGACTTTTCGCTGAAGTCTGCTGGTAAACACCTATGTTCCCACGGCCTTTTTAAAGATGGCGGCTGACGCACGAGGGGTGATTAAAAAGTATTCCAAGCGGCGCTTGACGATAGGCAAACGAATAATCAAAGAGGGGTATGACAGACCTTGAGGCGATAACCCCTTTTGATTGATCCCTGTTGATTTGCACCTTTGAACTGGTCCCTGTTGACTAGCCCCTTTGGACGGGTCCTTTTTGCAGGGAGTCATTTTTGACGGGCCCCTGCTGACGGATCCCTGTGGACGGGTCCCTGTTGACAGGCCCTTTTGACTAATCCCTTTGGACCGGTCCCTTTGGACTGATCCCTACGGGTTGGCCATGCATTTATCCAAATTATGTCAAAGGGACCGGTCCAAAAGGATTAGTCAAAAGGGCCTGTCAACAGGGACCCGTCCACAGGGATCCGTCAGCAGGTCCCGTCAAAAATGACTCCCTTCAAAAAGGACCCGTACAAAGGGGCTAGTCAACAGGGACCAGTTCAAAGGGGCAAATCAACAGGGATCAATCAAAAGGGGTTATCGCCTCAAGGTCTGTCATACCCCTCTTTGATTATTGGTTTGCCTATCGACAAGCGTCGCTTGGAATACTTTTTAATCACCCCTCGTGGGTCAGCCGCCATCTTTAAAAAGGCCGTGGAACATAGGTGTTTACCAGCAGTCTTCAGCGAAAAGTCCAATAATACATCATACAATGCCCTAGTCTTATTGGTTCGCGAGATATTAACAAAAGTGCACTTAGGCTCTCTGTCAAAATTTCAAAAAATAGATTCAGTGTTGTGCAATCAATAATAGCCACCTCTTTAAATAAATACTGTACTTGTTTTCGTTGACCTTAAAGCCTTGAGTATCCATCATCAGTGTATGAGACATGTTTACGCTTGCATAGATCAAAACCAACTGACTACTCACTACTTGGGTTTAGAAATTACATTTACTCAAATCGCATTCTAGTAAAAATCGTGCCTACTCTCAACTGCACCCACTTTTGCACCCGCTTTTGCATTCACTTTTGCACTCACTTTTGCACCCACTTTTGCACTCCCTTTTACACTGACTTTTGCACCCATTTTGCACCCACCTTTGCACTCACTTCTGCACCCACTTTTGCACTCACTTTTGCACCCACTTTTGCGCCCACATTTGCATCCTCTTTTGCACCCTCTCTTGCGCTGACTTTTGCACCCACTTTTGCACCCATTCTTGCATCCACTCTTGCACCCACTCTGTTTTTGTGTAATAAAAAGTAATGTCCAGCCTCCCACCGCCATTCATCTGTGACGTCATAGCCAGTCTCAACGCAAGTCTAAACTTGTAGAACAGGTCATGTGACATGGTTAGGTTAAGTGACTTTGATATAATTTGGATAAATACATGGGCCGTCCACAGGGACCCGTCAAAAATGACTCCCTTCATAAAGGACCCGTCCAAAGGGGCTAGTCAACAGGGACCAGTCCAAAGGGACAAATCAACAGGGATCAATCAAAAGGGGTTATCACCTCAAGGTCTACCAATCACGCCTACTATCAATCGCGTCTACTATCAATTACGTCTACTATCAATCGCGCCTACTATCAATCGCGCTTACTAATCACGCCTAATATCAATCGCGCCTACTATCAATCGCGCCTACTATCAATCGCACCTATTATCAATAGCGCCTAATATCAATTACGTCCACTACCAATCGCGCCTACTATCAATCGCGTCTACTAATAGCGCCTGCTATCAATCGCGCCTACTACCAATCGCGCCTACTATCAATCGCACCTACTATCAATAGCGCCTACTATCAATTACATCTACCAATCGCGCCTACTATCAATCGCGTCTACTAATAGCGCCTGCTATCAATTGCACCTACTACCAATCACTCCTACTACTAATTGCGCCTACTGTCAAATGCACCTACTAGCAATAGTGCCTACTAGCAATTACACCCACTACCAATCGCGCCTACTGTGAATTGCGCCTACTATCCATTGCGCCTACTACGAATCGCGCCTACTAGTAATTGCGTCTACTACCAATTGCGCCTACTACCAATCGCGCCTACTACTAATCGCGCCTACTATCAATCGCGCCTACTGTCAATTGAACCTACTATCAATAGCGCCTACTATCAATTACGTCCACTACCAATCGCGCCTACTATCAATCACGTCTACTAATAGCGCCTGCTATCAATTGCGCCTACTATCAATCGCGCCTACTATCAATTGCACCTATTAATTGCACTTACTACCAATCACGCCTACTACTAATTGCGCCTACTGCCAATTGCACTTACTATCAATAGCGCCTACTATCAATTACGCCCACTACCAATCGCGCCTACTGTCAATTGCACCTACTACCAATCGCGCCTACTACCAATCGCGCCTATTAGTAATTGTGCCTACTATCAATTGCGCCAACTACCAATTGCACGTACTATCAATTACGCCTACTATCAATTGCATTGAGTATGAACTGCTATCAATTACAGCTTTGAACTGGTCCCTGTTGACTAGCCCCTTTGGACGGGTCCTTTTTGAAAGGAGTCATTTTTGACGGGCCCCTGCTGACGGATCCCTGTGGACGGGTCCCTGTTGACAGGCCCTTTTGACTAATCCCTTTGGACCGCTTCTAGTAAAAATCGCGCTCAGTATAAATCATAATCAGTATAAAACGCGCCCAGTATCAAACGCGTCTACTAATCGTACCTACTATAAATTGAGCGTGCTATAAAACGCACCCAGTATACATTGCCTCTACTAACCATGGCTACTATCAATTACAGTCAATAAAAATCATAATCACTATAAATTGTGTTCAGTGTAAACTTTGACATTGAGAAATGTGTGTGTAAATCACTTGTAGTCTAAAATTTGTTCATGTGATTATTATTATTCACAGTACTTTGAAAATTCCACCTTTAAAAAATATCAATCCACTTCATTTATTTTACTGTTATTATTACTAAAGTGACTTTACTAAAATTAAATTAATGTGTATTAGTTAATATTGAAGTCTCAACAACCAGCCATGGTAAGCCATGTGCCTACTATAAAGGATATACATATATTGTTAAAACAACCAATAAAAATGGAACTGTTATTTGGCAATGTTCAAAACAATGATCTAAAAAGTGTCGAGGAATGATTAAAACAAAAGACTTCAACGTACTTACTTCAAACGAGCATCATTGTGAATCTCAAATTAATACACATTTAAATGGACAAAATAATCTAACCAAGGTAAAAAAGCAAGTCCAAGAAAAAAATATTGCTGCTCAAGATAGTGCAGTGTTTGTTCAAAATCACTTATCATGTCCTCAAAAAGTCATGTTAGGACAGTTGTCAACGTCTAAGAAACCCTTAACACTATCAAAAGCAACGCAGACTTTAAAAGAGGTCCCTGTGGAAAAGGAACAAGAGGAATTGGATTGTTCTAGTGATGTTGAGGATGATGATGATAATGATGGTGACAATGACTATCATAATTTTGATGATAATATTCATAATGAAGATGATGATGATGATGATGATGATGATGAAAAAGAAAAGGATGAGGGTTTTATGTCCAAAAAACCACTGCGACTTCCACAGTTTTTAAGAACAAGAGTACCTGATGAAAGTTATAAAAGGATCTACAACAAGCGTTGTGTTTAAAAAATCTATATCAAACAATGGTAAATAGAGAGAGTTGTATTCAGTGTGTATCTATTATAAAATGAATTTAATAAAAATATTTTATGGTTATTGTCTGCTTTTCCTTAATTACTATCACTACATCCTCCCACTATTAATGCAATTGTTAACCATTGACAGTCTCTAGGTATGTTTAGAAAGAGAGAGTGGACTTAAACAATACACTCTATCTATGGTTTGTGTATCGAGTATCATAATAATACAGTATCGCTAAGCTATGTTAAAGCAATAGTTATGTCAGTTAAGGGGTTCAAATCCTTGCTTTCTTGTATTGAAAATGTGAACATAAGTCAAACGCCTTAACCACTCGGTCAACCTGACAGTTAATAATGTAATTTGTTTTGTGCACTTGAGTGTTTACAAAATTTTCCAGTGTACATTGACTCAAGCACTTGCTCGTTTTTAAATGTTTTTTGTTGTTGTTGTTTTTCTTTTTCCAATACATTGTAGTTATGAGTCTTGAGAACTAGGTGTTTAATATAGGGTTAAAGGCATCTTAAAATAATTTTAGAAAAGCTCTCAGGTATCGTGTCATGGGTTTTAGTAATGCATTAATGTTTGTTGACTAGTATTTACCATTACACAACATTATTTTGGTAAGCTCTACATGTTGTTTGAGTCTTCAGCCTTTTGACTGGTTTAATAGAGCTCTCCATGACTCCCTGTCCTGAGCTGATCGTTTCATCTCTATATAGCTACCACACTCTACATCCAAGGCTATCTGTTTAACATATTCTATCCTTGGTCTACCCCTACAGTTCTTGTCCTCAACCCGTTCTTCCATAACTAAGCTTGCTATTCCTGGGTGTATGTGTCCTACCAACCTATCGATTTACTTCATTAGCTGTTGCCAAAAACATCTCTCCTCTCCCACTTGTCTTAATACCTCTTTGTTTGTAACCCTATTTACCCATCTAATCTTCATCATTCTCCTGTAACACCACATTTCAGACACTTCAACTCTCCACTTTTCTGCTACACCAATAGTCCAAGTTTCCCTTTCATAGAGCGTCACACTCCAGACAAAGGTCTTTAAAAATGACATCCTAATACCTAAATCTATATTCAATGTCAACAAATTCTGTAGAAATGCTTTCCTTGCCTGAGCTACATAAGAATCCTAATCATCTCTGGTATAATGTCTTGTTTAGCTAACATAGTCGCTCAGTAGGTCTATGCATTTGTTGTATATAACCCAAAATAGCAAACAGTTTTTCTAAAACCCTACTCACTGGTCAATAACAAGCGTAGTTGCCAAAGTGTTTCGTTGGTAGTTAACTCATGTCTGGTTAGTCAATTCTTATTGCAAGGTCAGTCAACACCTAAAAATTCATCTTAACATATAGTCTAATCATCTTTCTATCTACATACCAGAGTCTAATGAATAGTCAATATTAGTTTGGTCTTTACCTAAAATCTAAAATCCAATATCAAATTTCTAAAATCTAAAACCAAAATAAAATATAGTATAGAAAACATAATTCCAAGTAATAAAAATCCTTATATGTTTTTCTTTAATAATTAGTTACCTAAAATTTAAAGTCATGACATTATGGTTTGGTCACTTTGTACAATCTAAAATGTAAAATGTAAATTCTAAAATCTTAAGTCTAAAATAAAAAACAAATACAAAATCTTACTTGCAATAACTGTATATTGAACCCAGTCCTCCTTTGTATTTGTAATCCAAGTAATAATTTGAAAAAATATACAAGTGTAATCAGTCTTAAAACATTATCCCTGCGTTTTTATATGTTTTTGACATGCGTATTAATCTAAAATCAAACCCTGGTCTACCTTAATCAAAGGATAACAGCTTAACCACTGCACCACTATAACCATCTTTCTTAGTTTGGTTCGTTCTAAGCCTTAAAGTTAAATCGAGTTAAGGCCTCTAGTGCAAGAGCCAAAAGTGCTTGCCACTGCAGCACAAAATGGTTAGCAAGTAACATTATACATTCAAAAAGGATTGTATTGGTTCGGTTTGGTTCAGTGTAATCACCATCTTGTTTTCTTAGCTACCCTATTTAACTAATCAATTAATTCAATTCTTGAATCGATAAATTGGATTTTGTACACACCGTTTGTCATGTCATGCCTGAAACCTATACTCCCTATGTACTGCGGTCAGGTTTAAAAACAAGTTTCAATGGTCAAAGACTTGTCAGTCACCATACGTGAATCCTACAATAATTCTTTCTCTACATAGCTATGCTTCATCACTCACCATAAACATCTAGCATTATGGGTTCGCAATATATTAAGAGAAACAAAAGTCCATGACCTAGTTGTTTTCAATCTTTTTGGGAAAATTCATAAGCCATATAAAGAAAGCGTCATGTCAAGTTATAGGACACCTTATGAGTCCAAATCCCATTATTAGTTTATAAAACTCAAATCAGTAACCTTGCCGTTTTGGGATATTTAAATAAATGCATGCATCATAGGAAAAATCATAAAAATATTCTTAAAACAAGTCGTCGCATGACCCTCTTCAATCAATGCTTCACAAAATATCGATTCATCCATTGAACATGGCCACAGTGATTGGCGACATGCTCGTTTAAACACAACCGGTACTGTCTCTCTCCACTAAAAAAATAAAAAAATAAAATTAATTCAAAAATTTTAAAAATCTAAATTTTCAAAATGTGTGGTTAGGCCCTTTGTCAAAATTTCAAAAAATAAATAATAAATTCAAAAAGAGATTGTCGCCCTGAGTCTTATAACACCTCATGTGTCCAAATCTGATTATTGGTTCCCCTTTTTTCCTGTAAAATCTACATGCATTGTTTTAGGGGGAAAATGACCAATCGTGGTAAAAGAGTATTAAATGTCCAATTTTTTGAGCTATCACACCTAATTTTAGGTTTCTCAGTTTCCATGATATCGATTTTTCAATGTTGGGGTAGTTTTCACCCCCTTACTATTTTTCATTAAAAACAAAAGATCTTAGGTTCATTTATCATTTTTAGGCGTTTAACACCTTTTTTCCCTGTAAAATCCCTATTCACTGTTTTAGGGGTGAAATGACCTATCGTGGTATAAGCGTATGTCATGACCTATTTTTAAAGCTATCACACTTAATTTTAAGGCTCTTAATTTCCAAGATAACGATTTTTAAATTTTGGGGGTAGTTTTAACCCTCTTACTATTTTTTCATTAAAAACAAATGATCTTAGGTTCATTTATCATTTTTAAGTGTTTAACCGCTTTTTTTCCTGTAACATTGCTATTTACTATTTTAAGGGTGAAATGACCTATCGTGGTAAAATCGTATCTTATGACCTATTTTTAAAACTATCTCACATAATTTTAGGGTTCTTAGTTTCCAAGATATCGATTTTTCAATTTGGGAGTGGGGGGATAGTTTCACCCCCAAAGGGGAACATCGCCCCAATTGCTAGGACCCCTCATACAAGTCACTAGCATGATAGGTTCGCGAGATATTAACAAAAGTGTGGTTAGGCCCTTTGTCAAAATTTCAAAAATACATTCTAAAAGGGGGCTTCATCCCAAGTCCTACAATACCTCATACAAGTTCCTAGCCTTATTAGTCCGTTAGTTAAGCCCTTTGACATAATTTGGATAAATTCATGGGCCAGTCCAAAGGGGCCGGTCCAAAGGGATCAGTCCAAAGGGACTCATCAACAAGGACTCGTTCACAAGGACCTGTCAACAAGGACCCGTCCACAGGGAGCCGTCCACAAGGACCTGTCAACAAGGACTTGTCCACACGGACTCGTCCACAATGACCTGTCCACAAGGACCCGTTAGGTTGGGTTAGGTTACACTACAGCCACCATCTTTAAAAAGCCCGCCCTCTTACCAAACCTATGAGTGGACATGTGTAGAAACAAAAAACTAGCATGTTAATTCATATTGGCTATTCACCGTACACATGTCTATTGTGTTGAATAACGTTTAATTCCATATTGGTATTCAAACTCTCACATGTTGCACTTGGAAAGAGAGATTCTCTAAAAATTACAATTTCACCCCCTAGTAGGGGTAGGTTTTATTTTGGGGGTTGAAATATGTTATCCACTGGAAAGGGGGTGTCAGGCCGAGTTCAACAACACCTCATTTGTTAAAATCCGACCATGGGTTCGAGAGATATCTTGCCACCACCAACTTGTGAGGTGGGGAGGTGGAGGTGGTCACAGAACTGTCACAAAACCACTACTAACGTGTCCTACCTAAAACATGCGTAGTAACAAAAAGGGCATTCTGGCAGGTGGGTACTGTGCAGTACAAAAAGTGCCAAAATGTAGTTTTGTGTGGCTATTTTACTGTTTTTTTTTTGTATATTATGAGTGTTAAATGTTTGCTAAAAAGCATTTTTGGCAAATGTGCTACTGTGCAGATGAGGCAAGGTCCCGGATTCTGTTACCGCGAGGGCTGCAACGTGGTGCCAAGTACTTTTTGGGGCATGCTGGCAGTTTATTTTGCAGATTGCAACTGCGTCGCTTGGTTCAGAGGTCCCGGGTTCGATTCTTGGTGCTGTGAGCGATTTTTGCGTGAGGGCTAGAACTTTGTCATTTAGGGGGGCAAGATAGCACTTGCCTTAGCAGATTGGCTATTGTGCAGTGGTCGGCATGGTCCCGGGTTCGATTCCTGGTTCTGTTAGCGTGAGGGCTGGTGCTTTGTACTTGGGCTATTTTGTATGTTCTATATCATGGTGCCTTATACTTTTTGCATTTTATTTTGCAGATTGCAGCTTGGTTAAGAAGTCCCGGGTTCGATTCTTGGTTCTTTGTACTGCTTTGTTTTTTTCTACAAGCTCGCGTTGTGCCATCTATGGACATGCGGCATGTTTTTTGTTATAAATGATGTGCATGTCAAGTGCCAATTGACATGGAAATATTTTTAAGGCCCTATGAAAGCAGGCTTGGGAGCTGTATAGAAACGTATAGAAATTACAATTTGGCAGTGTAAACGGATTGGTTTATTGGAATTAAGCCAAGATGTGAGTTACAGACATGTTTTTATTTAATGATGGGCATGTAAAGAGGAAATCTGTCAAGTGCTAATTCACATGGCTCATTGAAAGCATGCTAGTGAGCTGTATAGAAAGTACAATTTGACAGTGTAAATGGGCTGATTTATTGGAATCAGGTCAATCTGTCAAGTGTACTCCAACTTGGAGTACTAATGCGAGTTTGCCTGAAAACTGGCAATCTAATGCATTATTTGTAGTAAACTCTGGCTTATAGGCACTAGTCATGAAATCAAAGAAACCCCAAGCTATCAAGTTTAGCAACTGGCTTTTTAAAGAGCGTACGGCTCAGTAATGCGTAAATACCAGCTTCATTGATTAAAAAAACTGTCTGAGGCTTATAAACCGAGCGACCATGTAGGTTCTTTACAAAAACGAGACATTGTACCAGAGACGGTTAGGATAGCCAAGTATCATATCTAAGAGGCAGTTATTTTTATTTATTTATTTATTTATTTATTTATTTATTTATTTATTTAAGTATTTATTTATTAACGATTAATAATTTAATATTTATTTATTTAATTACAGAATTTATTTATTTCCCAAAATTCAAAAGCAGGCTAAAACTTTACATAGATCTTTAACAAGGTTGAGAATTGTTAACACTTACTTGTGCTAGGATTCTCTTTTGTCTACCTCTTTTGTTTAACTCTTGTTTCTTGCGAAACAGACGGTATTAGAATACTAAGTGTCTATGATGTCATTACTATGATCCCATGTAGAGCTTACCAAGACGCTGTTGTGTAACGGTAGATGTTAGTCAACGGGCGGTGACTCATTACTAAACCCCGTCACATGGTGCCAGAGAGGTTTCCTAAAATTCCCCGTAACTCCCCTAAATGTCCCTAATATTTCCTGATTTCTCCCATATTTCCTAAAATTCCCTAGATTTACCATAATTCCTGTAAATGCACCTAAAATCCATTATATTTACTCAAATCCATAAAATCAATAAAATTTACTCGAATTCTTTAAAATTCACTAGATTTACCCTAATTACCCTAATATTCCTTTTTTACGTTTGCTGTATTACAAGTTTCTTCTTTCGTGGTTCCCACACTTTCCCCAGACAAATACCGAGATGTAGAACATGACCTCTACCTTACACCTTATTGTACAGTTTTATGTACTACTGTTTGTTTATTACGAGCTCAGCATTGGGAAGGACATCCGGCCATAAAAACTATCCGGTACCCAAACGATTTATTTTAAAATTTTACACATATTTACCCAAAAATATAGAATTGTTAACACTTCCCTGTCCTGGGATTCTCTCTCTTGTCGATATCCATGGAAGGCAACACTAGCTCTCTCGTAAAACCGACAGTATTAGGATGTCATACCATAACCGTATTCGGAACTCTTCCGACCCACTGTTTTGAAAATGCTAGTTATCTGGCCCTAACATATAGATAGCTCTCTACTCGTTACACGGCACCAACAAGATATTTTAAAATGTATTTAAGTTTACCAAAATGCTCTAAGATATTTCAAATTTCTAACTACACGGTGTTGATGACTGATATGACCTGACGTTTTTATACTCTATAACTATATGCTACTAATGACCTGAGTACACGATGCTGATGACTATGATTTCCCAAGCTTGTAACCAAAACGAGACTAACAACACAATAAAGTACACGGGGCTAATAGCCAACTACTGTACACGTGACCGATGACCACGTGCAACTATATAGGTCTGATGACCAAGGTGTTTTAATTTTTTTACACACACTTAAGTACACAGGGCTAATAGCCATGATATGTAAATACTCTAACTAGACGGTTATAACGACTTTGATATCGCAAATCCCATAATATGATTTATGTACACCCAACTACACGGGGCTAATGATCTATATAGTATTATGTTTTAGCTACATGGATCTTATAATTGAAATAATGGGATAACACAACACGAAATAAGCACTCGCAAGTGTACGGGCTGAAGACCAAGATGTTTGAACTTTTTAAACACACAGGACTAATGACCGAAATATTTATTTAGCAAGCCTGGAATGAAACGAGACTGAACAGCTGTCCCTCGCAGCCAGTAGCAAGGCCACAGAAAGCACTAGTTAGCAGAAATATAATCTGTTTCCGCCCGTGATGTCCTCCCTACCAACCAATTCCTTGCATAGTGACTAACACTCTCGGCTCTCACACTGGAGATTTAACTCGATTCCCAGCTCTGGGAAATAGAGGGCGCGATAGCTTAGTGTTTTACTCTCACCGCGAAGGTCGGGGTTTGGTCTTTAGCTCTACCAAGAAACGAGATACACTCAACCTCGAGAGGTAAAACAAAAAATGGCCTGGACGTGCTTTTGGGATAGTTTTTAGCTTAGGGCCACGGCCGCATTTCTCATTTGAATTACAGATGCAACAGCGGTGGCTATGCTCGCTAATGCGAAGCGCTAAGCTCACCATCGGCCATTGTGGAAGTACCTATCCATGGTTTCCCAATTTTAACTCTAGACAAATACTGGGACGGTGCCTTTTGACAGGCCACGGCTGCATTTTTACATTCTTGCTTTGTTTCATTTATCTTCATTTATTCGGGGGCGTGGTGGCTCAGCGGTCTAGCTGTATGCCTCTCACCAAGGCGGTCCGGGTTCGATTCCCGGTCAATGCATGTGAGATTTTCGAAGTGAAATGCCACGTCCTGTGGTTCGGATTCCACGTAAAAAGGAGGTCCCGTGGCTCATGATCTCAAGATTAACGGTCACGTTAAACTACAAGCTTCCTTTTTTTTTCTTCATTTATTCATTTTATATCTTATTCCGACGCGCAGGTTGCCCACGGGCGTTGACTATAAAGACCCACAGTCAGCCTTTCAGGAGGCCACACAACAACAAAACACTTTTAGTGAGGATGGCGTTAAGAATGACATTAAGTCTTTAAGATCACACAACACATAGACTTTTTTGCATATTACCCCGACCTAGTTAACAACAGGGATAACAAGGGGAAGATATGCTTTTAGTTACTATTAGGCAAGAATATGTTTACATGACCTATCAGTAGCAGTTTTTAATTTCTTGCTTTTACCGTAACGGGACGCACTAAGCCTTGTGAGGCAAAACCGAGAAAAGGCAGGTTCGATTCCCACAGCAGCCATTCTGGAAGAGGTTTCCCATTTTTAATCTAGACAAATGCATGAATGATACCTAACTTATGGCCACGTTCTTCTACAGGTTTGCTATTATGTAAGTCGGCTCACACAAACAGCTTTATCGATCATGTTAATTTATAACATAGCCTTTATTTTTATTACCTGTTTGTCATTGCTCTGTACCAGCAATTAATCGTGCCACCCTTATATTAGTCACCTCAAGCTCTAGCTCATGTGTGAGATAACCTGAATTTACCCAACTGGTACTACCATACAGCAAGGGCTTTCCAAATACTAAGCGATATAAATAGAATTTTAAGGCTACAATAAATTTGCTTCTAAAGTGTGAACAAAAGTGGGAGCTAATATAGGCGCAATAGTGGGAGCAAAAGTGGGAATAAAAGTGGGAGCAAATATGGGCGCAAGAATGGGAGCGAAAGAGGGAGCAAAAATGGATTCAAAAAGGGCACAATTTAAAGTGGGAGCAATATATTGGCGCAAAAGTGGGAGCAAAAGTGGGTACAATTATGGATGCAAACGTGGGCACAGTTTAAAATGGGAGCAAATATGGGCGCAAAAGTGGGTGTAAAATTGGGCGCAAAATTGGGTGCAAAAGTGGGCGCAAACTTGGAGTAGGGAGAATTTACAGACCACAGGTTGAATATTCAAAAGTATAGCAGTAGGTTTCGCAACTTCAAACATTTAAAAAGATTGTATTGACATAACAGACAACACACGAGGGTGGAAGGAAATTATAAGGAAGGAAAGGAAGCTTGTAGTTTAACGTGACCGTTAATCTTGAGATCATGAGCCACGGGACCTCCTTTTTACGTGGAATCCGAACCACAGGACATGGCATTTCACTTCGAAAATCTCACATGCATTGACCGGGAATCGAACCCGGACCTCCTTGGTGAGAGGCATACAGCTAGACCGCTGAGCCACCACGCCCCCGGAAGGAAATTATAGTTTTACCTTGACAACACATGTACTAGAGATTAACTTGGAGAATTTACTACATACTTTGTGGTTAACACATTTACTCTAAGTGAATGCAGAGATGGTTTTATCAACTCCCCTCACCTCCTCATTTCCAGATTGCACCACACTTGTGATGTTACAGCAAAATGATAATGATCACATGCAGGGGCGCACCCAGGGGGGGGCTTTGGGGGCTTAAGCCCCCCCTAAAAACCTGGGAACACTTTAAAAACATTGCATCACATAAACATAAAGAAACCTTCCAAACCGTCCGTCTGCAGGTGTCCGTCCGTCGTATCTGTGATGCGGGCAATCCAGGTAACAGGCTCGCAGACTCCTAGGTTGGTGTCCCGGTGAACCGTAATGTCGTAGTCGTTCAGGTTGGACAGGCGGACGTACGGCCGAGACGTCGTGTTGATGAGGGTCTTGGCAACTAACAATCCTTTTGTCTGGATGTCCTCATATTTTGGCTCGATGACAGCCGCCACTCCCTCAGCAGTTCCGTCGACAATTACGGCAGCGCTGATCTCCGTCCTGGTGGGAACGATGACGTCCTCTCTCAGCCTTACTCGTCGTGGGGTGACGGCCTCGTGAGTTGGTTGCAAAGCAAGTTCCTCACCTCCGAAGTGCAGAGTGTTGGTACTCAGATCCAAGATGATGTTGTTCTGGTCCATGAAGTCCAGTCCGATGATCACTTCATTTGATACGTCAGCCACAAGCACTGGATGCTTTATCGCCTGTCGACCAATGACGAACTCCAGTGATGCTTCGCCATGTACCGGTGCGGTCTCTCCGGTCGCGGTTATTAGTTGGAGGTTCCTTTGTGTGGGTTGCACTCTCCACTTCGGGATCACGGTGGGACTGACGATGATCCTCGATGCTCCCGTGTCGATTAGCATGGGCCAGCTCACTCCGTTGACGACTCCGTCGACCATCAGACTGCTATTATCCCTCCTTAACTCAGTCACACGAACTTGGACTGCCGGGGCTTGACGACTGTCACAAGCAAACCTTTGCCCCCCAAGGCTGGCTGATACTTGCTTTCCTGGGCCGCGTGGTTTCCCTACGACTGACTGTCCCGACGGAAACCCTTGGCTGCGCTGATCACCGCAGTCCTTGCTCAGGTGGCCTCTCTTACGGCAAGTCCAGCAGGTCGGTAGTCCACTTCCGGGCCGCCTCTCCGGATGTCCTTCGGCTTCGTTTTTGTTGGTGGTACTGCGACCCTTGAAGAACCGGCCTAGCGCCTCCATCAGTTCATCGACCTGGGGCTTGGTCTTGTCGGCTTTGGATGGTTCGTCGATGTCCACCTGACGCACCCGCGCGCGCATTCTAGATGCCTGTTTTGCCGTCTCGAACTCAAGTGCGTGGCTCAGCGCATCTGCCACAGACTTATTGCGCGCGAGTCGCAGCGCCTGTTGAGTGTCCGAGTCCCGTAGTCCGTCGGTGAAGGTCTGCGTCGCAATCTGTTCCAGAAAGTCGGCCGGCGCTGTTGGATAGCCGAGCCTTACGTGGCGTGCGATGTCCATCCCGAACTCCAGCAGGGTTTCCGCGTTCTTCTGTACCCGGGTCCGGAGCTGCATCTGGTAGGCCTGCTGAAGATGGCTATCTCCATATCAGGACTCCATATGGGCGATCAGTGAAGCGTAGTCCTGGGATCCAGTCGGGATGGCCTGAAGGACGTTAAGGGCGTCACCTCTCAGCGCTACAATGAGAGCTGTAGCCATTTCTGTGTTGTTCCAGTTATTTATGGAACAGGCCGCCTCGAACTGACGTAAGTAGGTGCTCCACGGGACCTTTCCGTCGAAGGTAGGGGGCGTCACTCTGCTATATCCCGTTCCTGATATTCCCGGTGTAACGGTGGGCGGGCGTTGGCGCAGCTTGGCAACTTCCTCTTGTAGAGCGTTGAATTTCTCTTCCACCCCCGTCAGTGGGCGTTGGCGCAGCTCGGCAACTTCCTTTTGTAAGGCGTTGAATTTCTCCTCCACCCCCATCAGCGGGCGTTGGCGCAGCTCGGCAACTTCCACTTGTAAGGCGTCGAACTTCTTTTCTACTGCCGTGACTTCCTCGCGCAGACCCAGTTCTAATTTCTTCAGGTCCTGTGTCAACTTATTCTGACCGTCTTCCATCTTTTTCTGGCCGTCCTCTATCCTCTTCAGATCCTCCGCTAGCTTATTTTGACCGTCTTCCATCTTCTTCTGGCCGTTTTCTAGTTTGGCAGTTAGGTCCTCGGCTAACTTCTTCTGGCCGTCCTCCATCTTCTTCTGGCCGTCTTCCAGCTTCTTCAGGTCATCCTTCAGGTCCTTGGCAAATTTCTTCTGGCTGTCCTCCATCTTCTTCTGGCCGTCCTCCATCTTCTTCTGGCCGTCTTCCATCTTGGCTTCCAAGCCACTTAACTTTTCTAGCAATGCTGCAAATTGCGCTTCCATTTTAGATGTTTGTCTTGTAAAGGGCATGCACTCACAGGAAAATTAAAATAAAAAAATTACCCGCTCGGGTTTTGAAACCAGGACCATCAGGTGTTGTGCTTGTGTTTGAGTTCGTAATCCCGCTTCTGACACCAGTTGTTACGTGCCCCCCCCCCCTCCAGTGGCACTTTTGTTAACTGGACTACGGTGGGTTGAAGCACAACACAGATTGTTCCTTTAAATGAAATAATTAAATTTATTGCGGCCATAAAGATACACCACTCAACAGCAAATACAAGCAATTAGAGCCTTACTCCAGTTTCCTCAAGTCTCTTCCTTATGGAGAGCTCTTGCCCCCTTTCACTTGTCAACAAACCACAGAAGTTAATTCGTCCTAATGAGTCAGGTGGCCTTGACAGAAACTACCTGCACCTCTTCCTCATGTACACAAACTACAGTTACTTGCTACACGCTGCTTCGCTGTTCACAAGCTGGGAAACAATGTCACTGGATTTCGTAACTCGTACGGCACTTCGCCACAATACGTCTGTCGCTCAGTGAAATCACACTCGCTCAAAACACAGACAGTCCCCTGTATGCTTCTCACTCCCTCGCTGTCAAGAGAATCGGCTTCACTAGGGGTTTCGCAAGTCACCACACTTCTGTCGCTCAGGATAAACTCTCGCACTAGCTCGAAAAACACAACCACAACTGCTTGACAGGTCGCTCATATAGCAGGCCGGTGACTCAATAAATGCTTCTAGACCCATCCAGGGTTCACGGCTTCTCGAGGTTTCCTTCACTGGCTGAGTCACGAATATTCTGGACCATCCCTTTGTCCTAGTAGTCCTGTTGCATAAGGCGCACGCAATACACTGAGGCAGAGCAGCCCAGCCCTGGGGCAGTTGTGACTCATGCGGCGAGCGATGAAACAAACTCACAGCCGTAACAATATTTACATACAATAATAATAATGGACACATTCTCTTTCCATAGCTGAAATCATGTTATTGAGGAAAGCCCCCTCCAAACCAAAAGTCTGGGTGCGCCCCTGATCACATGGGTAGATAGAGTAGCAAACTAATAGGTATCGAGTCGAGTGGTAGAAGAGAGATGTTTTTTGGCAACTGCCAATAAAGGCATGATATAGGTTAGTAGAACACACACTAAGCCAATTAGGAATAACAAACTTAGTTGTGGAAGGAAGGGTAGAGGACAAGAAATGTTAAGGTTAATGATTGCCTCACAGCTCTATCTCCTACATCCATTCCACTCCTAGTCTAAGGCTACAACGGCCTCTTTTCCAATCTTAACATTAATTGTTAAATACACGGGTTGCTTTTTAATAGTGGCAACTATGATGTAACAATGCCGTGAAACGTAGCCAGGCAATATAATGTATACTTGCGGTAGCTTAGATACCTACCTTCCCTCCGCGAGAATGGACTCTCCCTCCACACGCCATGCTTGTGTGCAGCTACAATAGGGATGTATAGAACTAGCACCGATAGAGCGCACTGCTGTTGTACTGGGTAAGCGCAAGGCGCTCTTCATTTGTCTCCTGTGTTCTCATGCCGCTAATATGTACGAATTTAAGTTGTTTAAATTGTTATTTTCGTGACTATGCCGACCTATTGCAGTGTTCCTCTTTGCAAAAATCAGGGAAGCCCGTTTTCGTTTCACCAATTCCCACAAAATAAAGAAATGAGGAAGAAATGGTTACGTGCTATTAGAAGGAAAAATTTCGGTGAGAAAAAAATCTGACCGAATATATTAAAGTGTGTTCCCATCATTTACAACCCGATGACTTGACGAAAACTGTGTTGAATAAGTGTGATTTACAAAGGGAAATAATCCTTATTTTGTACCTACAAACTGATTAGACATTTCGATAACAACCACTGAATTTATGCGTTTGTATTTGAAGGTGAGAGAGCAAGATTAAAACCTGGCGCTGTTCCATCGCTTTTTCCGTGGACCACGAACACGACATAAATAAGGATGAGGCCATACACAAGAAAATTGCCGGATTATCACGATATGCCTACAATATCGGAATCTGATGAAATCATATCCATTGAAGTATGGGAAGAAATCGTCAATATAGGCCTACACGAAGAAGTGAATGTAACATTTCTGACTCTCATTTTCAAAGACATCTATACTCGGACAAATTCTTCACGAATAAATGTCGCAACATTAACAGCCACAAACGTATTATGGTTGGTTCCTTGAAATCAGAATTAATCGTCAACTTCCATCTGCCCGTCGGAGAACATGTGGTACCGGTAGCGACTGACTTCTACATTTTTGAGACATAGTCAGATGAAAACAGTACGTGGCCCTAAAGCAGGGATTCTCAAACTCTTAAAAAATTGTACCCCCAAGTCCTTCCCCAGGGGTACGGGAACGATTCTTATTGAGAAATTGACAAAATTACATAAGAACCAAACGTTGCGATGCATTTTCGAGGTATACCGGTACAATACCGGTAGGGTATCAAATTTCTTTGAATATGTTTACCTTAAAACATGACAGTTTCATGTAAGCTATCAACCTAAAAAAAAAAAAAAAAAATGAATCGAAGTCTATAAGCAAGGGGAGCAAGTGAATATTTAAATCTCTATTTATGATTTAAGTCTTATGGAGATATATTTATCAATATAGGCCTACAATACTCAAGTAATTGTAATCTTTAGGAGAAAGCATGCTGACTCATATTCATTATTTGAATAATAAAGCGTGTTAGAATGTTGTCATTACCGCTGTATTAATTCTTCCTTCCTCCCGCTAGTTTTTTAGCGCCTCTGGTCCGTAGCTCATTTTGCAGCTGTTAAACGCTTAAACGCTGAAAATCGTCCATAATATATTAGAAGTTGTACCCATACAATTAATTAATATAGTCTTGGAGTAAAATTAGAGAAGATATAATTTACTTTAGCTTAGAAAACTCGGTCACAATTTATACATTCCACGCAGCTGACTGGGGAAAACATGAGACGATCGCCTTGCGCTTACCCAGTACTACACGAGCGCTATCTGGCGCGAACTTTCTCCAGCTACATCCCTATTGCAAGAACGCAGTTTTGAGCGCGCGCTCGTGGAATACAGCTGCAATAATTTCGAAGCAAGATCAAAACGAGCTGGTTGATAGTTGAAAGCGCTAGAGGTCACATTGCAAATCAGTGTTACGAAAGATTGCAAGGTGCTTGCGGTGCAAGTGCATTACCTTACCGTACTGTAGCACGGTGGATCAAGGCTTTCAAAGACAGACGACAAAATGTGACAGACATGCTGCGGCCTGGTCATCCTACAGTAAGTGATGACGAGGTGCAGAACGTTAACGTGTTGGTGCTGGCGGATCGAAACACCACAATTCGTGCATTGGCCAACGATACAGGGCTGGTGCTTTTGACTGTGCTGCAAATCCCGAAGAAGCGGCTGAGAATGCGGAAAACTGCCTCCAAGTGGGTTCCACATGATTTGACCGAACATCAACAATGGTTGCGATATGATGCGACTAGTATGCACCTGGAGCACTATGTACAAGAAGGTGAGGCCTTCTTATGAAGGATAATCACTATTGATGAGAACTGGGGCAGAGGTTATCAACCGCAGTTGAAACTCCACTCAAACGAATGGCGTCATCACGGGTCACTGCGAAAAGTAACGGTTCGGCCATCCGGAACCACTGTGAAGGCCATGCTGATCGTTGCCTACGACTGGGATGGTGTTATCATAAAGCATACCGTTCCTCGAGGACGTACCGTTAATGTGGAGTATTACTGTGCATTTTTGCAAACGAACCTGGTAGCAGCCCTAAGAAGAAAACGAGGATACATCCTGGAAAACCCACCCGTCATTATGTAGATAGATAGATAGATAGATAGATAGATAGTTTTATTAATTCCATTTGATCAAATACATGTATACAATACATTTTTGATATAGGACACGTCAGAATTTACATCTATAAAATAAAAGTACTAATAGGTATATACAGTAATAATAATACTATAACTATTTATAACTTATTATAATAACAGATCCTCCCCCATGGTCTGGTACCTTGACGTAGTGGGGAGGCTTGTGTGTTTCAGTGATCCCGAGAGCAATGCCGGCGGGAGCTTCGGCTCCTGGCAGGGTCACCCATGCCAGTAAGGTCGAGGGTGAGAGACCAGACTAAATGACATACTACACCATGATGGTGGGCAGCAGCGTCATCAGTAGATTATTTCCAGACGGAGCTGTAATTCAGTGGTACGGTTGGAAAACTGCGGGGGCTCGTTTTCAGTCCTTAAGGTGGCAGCCCTACCAGAAAACTAGGAAGCTGTGGGCCAATAACTCGCACTCTCCGAAATTGTTTTTTAAAGAAACTGAAAAGAATGAAAACCGGACGGATCTCATGTTGACAACTTTCGGCACGAAAAGGAAGACACGAATAGGTTTCTGGAATGTGAGGACTCTGGGTGAGAGTAGTAGGCTGAGGCAGGTGACCAGAGAAATGATCTCGTATAAACTTGATATACTTGGGCTCAGTGAGATAAGATGGCCAGATTTTGGTGAGATAAAAACTTATGAAGGACTTACCCTCATATACTCTGGGAGGAGCGAGGAGAATGCGGAACGCAGAGATGGAGTTGGTCTTTTGCTTACTGAACATGCAAAGAAAAGCCTTATAAGTTGGCAACCCATTTCCGAGCGAATATTATCAGCACGATTTAAGACTCGCATTCGCAATGTTACGATTATACAATGCTATGCACCCACGGAACCATCAGAAGAAGAACTTAAAGAAGCATTCTACTTCCTTCTACATGAGACAGTAAAGAAAAGCAGTAAGAGAGATGTGATTATAATAATGGGAGACCTTAATGCTAAGGTAGGAGAGAACAACGAGGGACTAGAACATGTGATGGGTGTACATGGCCTTGGGGATAGGAATGGAAATGGGGAAAAGTTCACAAACTTCTGTGCTAGCCATGACCTTGTTATTGGAGGTACTTTGTTTCCTCATAAGAGGTGTCATAAGATCACGTGGATTTCCCCTGATCATGACACTGAGAACCAAATTGACCACATCGCAGTGAGTAGGAGATTCAGAAGATCGCTCACCGATGTTCGGAATAAGAGAGGAGCTGATGCTAGCAGTGATCACCACCTTATGCTGGCTGAGTTCAAGATGAAGATCATGGTGGCAAAGAAGAGGTTTGAAAAACAGAGCAAGAGATTTGATGTGAGGAAGTTGAAGGAGGAGAAGGTCAGAGATGAATTTAAATTGGAGCTAAGAAATCGTTTTCAGGTACTCCAATCTGATTCAGCAGAAACTGATATTGAATCTTCCTGGAGTAATGTAAAGAACATCATCCTTGATACAAGTGAAATAGTCCTGGGAAAGAGCAATCCTCTCAAGAAGGATTGGATGTCAGAACAAACTTGGGAGGCAATAAGTCATAGGAAAATGATTAAGGAGAGGTTGAATATGTGTAAGACTCGACATCAGAAAGCAAAAGTGCAAGCAGAATACACGGTCGTTGACAAAGAAGTCAAAAAGAGTGTGAAAAGAGATAAGAGTAATTGGATCGATGAGATGGCGAAGAAGGCAGAAGATGCTGCATCAAAAGGTGACAGCAAAGAAATGTACCGCATCACAAAAGTGCTGTCCAAGAAAAGTTTCCGAAAGAACCGGCCCATAAAAGACAAACAGGGAAATTTACTCACAACTCAAGAAGAACAACAAGAACGGTGGAGGGAATACTTCACCGAAATTTTTAATGTTGATCGAGGGATTAATGAACACCACGAAGAGAGGAATGATGAACCTGATAATTCTGATCCAAATATTCTTTTGCACAGTCCAACTTGTGCTGAAATCAAAGAAGCCTTGCTACAACTGAAGAATGGAAAAGCCCCCGGTGTCGACAATATTTCGCCAGATGTCCTCAAGATAGACATGGACACCACAGCTAATATCCTGAAGCCATTGATGGAAAAGATCTGGTTTGAAGAGAAGCTGCCTGCGGAATGGAAGAAAGGTGTGATTGTTAAAATCCCAAAGAAGGGTGACTTGACGAATTGTAACAACTGGAGAGGTATTACCTTACTATCCGTACCAAGCAAAGGACCAAGGATAATCTTGAATCGCGTTAAGAAGTATATCGAGTCGAAGTTGAGGAAAGAACAAGCTGGATTTAGGGAATACCGTAGTTGTGTTGACTTAATTAACACTTTACGGATTATTGTGGAGCAGAGTAACGAATGGCAAGCAGCTCTGTGTATCACATTTATAGATTTTGAGAAGGCCTTTGATTCCATTAATAGGAAGGTCATGTGGGAGACCTTAAAGGAATATGGTATACCAAGTAAAATAGTTAACATTATACGAGAGATGTATTCTGGTTATGAATGTCAAGTCCTGCATGAGGGTCAGCTATCCCAGCCATTGGCCATCCAGACTGGAGTACGACAAGGATGTATACTTTCTCCCACTTTGTTCCTGATTGTTCTTGATAATACTCTTAGAAAGGTGGGGAGAGGAAGGAAGAGAGGGATACAGTGGGGACTTCGAGACAGGTTGGAGGATCTTGATTTTGCTGATGACATCTGTATGCTAGCACAGCGCTTTAGAGACATAGAGGGAAAACTGGCAAACTTAGAACTTGAAGCTGCTAAGGTTGGACTTAAGATAAACCCAAAGAAGACAAAGGAGCTGAGAGTGAACTCCACAGTACAGGCTGGTCTCACTGTGGGAGGTGTAGATGTAGAACAGGTGGATACATTTGTTTACTTGGGAAGCGTGGTAACGAGAAGTGGAGGGGCTGAGGAGGATGTCAAGAGCAGAATAAGAAAGGCAAATGGGGCTTTTGTGCAGCTCTATCCAGTATGGAGAAACCGTAACATATCCAGGAAGACGAAAATCGGACTTTTTAATACCAATGTGAAAGCTGTCCTATTGTATGCATGTGAAACATGGGAAGTTACCAATCCTATCAGCCACCAACTTCAAGTATTCATCAATCGTTGTCTGCGTCGAATTCTGGGTATACGATGGCCAGATATAATCCCAAACGAAGAGCTGTGGCAAAGGGCTAACCAACAACCTATAGAAGTCCAAATTAAACGGAGGAAATGGGGCTGGATTGGGCATACTCTGCGGAAACAGAATGATGCAGTAGAAAGGAGAGCTCTGGACTGGAATCCTCAAGGGGCTCGGAGACGGGGAAGACCAAGGAACACCTGGAAACGCACCATTGAAGAGGAGGCCAGAAAAGCGGGAAAGACTTGGATGGAAGTGAAGAACTTGGCAACACACAGAGCCCGATGGAAATCATTCTTGGATGCCCTATGCTCCGCACGGAGCGAAAGGAAAAAAGTCAAGTCATAATAACAGATCTTAAGAGATACAATCTTATTGGACAACTATTTGCACCTTATTCTATTATCATAATATGAAAATTTAATTCTATAAATACAACAACTTGCAGCTAGGTATTACAATTAAAATAGAAAAGTAAAATATAATTATAGATTTCATCTTTTCTATACACTAAGATATTCAACTACAGAGTAAAAACAATGGCACTGCAGATAAAGTTTCAAAATTCTATCAAAGGTTTTTATTTTAGGGGCAAGTTTTATATACTGGGGTAGTTTATTGTATAATTTAACTCCTGTGTGATAAGTTCCTTTTTGATATATGCTTGTGTGTGTGTGTGTGTGAAATATGAATGTTTTGATTTTGTCTTGTGTTATGCTTATGAACATCATTGTTTGTTTTAAGAAAAATATCTTTATTCATTAAATTCTTTTTACAAAACATAATACTTTCAAATATATATATACAGGGCAGAGGGAGAATGTTTAAATCTTTAAACAGAGGTCTACATGATTCTCTAGTGTTTACATTTGCCATAATTCTAATCGCCCTCTTTTGTATCCTAAACGTGCTTAGTACATCTGGCGACATACCCCAAAATATGACCCCATATCTTAAGTATGAATGGAAGTAAGCAAAATAAGTATTTCTTAATGTGTGCATGCTAGTGCAGGTTTTCAAAATACGTAACGCAAAGCACATCGAGTTCAGTTTAGTTTTCAGATATTGTATATGTTTATTCCATTTCAAGTCATGTTGTATCCATAGACCTAAAAACTTTGTTTCTGTTTTATTTTCTATTTGATGACCATTTAATGTTATATTGGGCTTCGCAGGATTCCTATTCTGTATAGTGTGGACATTTAGACACACTGTTTTTTATAGTTGATTATGAGGCGATTATCTTGTGACCATTTGGTTAACTCTCCTGTAACGGAGTCAGCAGACTGCTGTATGACCTGTTTAGTTTCACCTTTTATTACGAGTGTTGTGTCGTCCGCAAACGAAATTTCCTTATGTGAATGAACGTTCTGTGTTATATCATTGATATATAGAAGAAAGAGTAGTGGGCCCAAAACCGATCCCTGGGGTACTCCAAATTTAATAATTCCCTCATTGGACAATGATTCATTAAGAAATTTGGTTCCATCATCCTTGTGTCTCAAGCTTACTATTTATTTACGCCTTGTTAAGTAAGACTCTATCCATTTATTAGCTTGACCTCTAATACCATATTGATTTAGTTTTGTAAGGAGGATTTTTTGGTCAACATCAAATGCTTTCGATAAATCCAAGAATAGGCCAGTTACATGTTCATTATTGTCAATTAATTTCAGTATACTATTCATACATTCATAAATTGCTGTCTGTGTAGATTTTTCCGTTCTGAATCCATCTTGTGAGTTTGATAATATTTTTTTTCTATAAAACTTATCAGTCTCTTATACATGACTTTTCCACAATTTTTGCGATACCAGTTGGTAAGGTAATAGGACGATAGTTATCTAATCCATCTTTTGAACCGTTTTTGTGCACTGGAATTACGTTTGATAACTTCAAAATATCCGGGTATGTTCCTGAGAGAATTGAACTGTTTATTAAGTGTGTGAGTGGATTTATTATATTTTCTGCACATTTCTTTAAAATTGCATCTGAGATGCCATCAATGCCAGCACGAAATTTATTTTTTTAGCTCTTTTATAACTATTCTTACCTCTTCACTTGTGACATGATTTATAAATAAAGAATCACTACATATATTTATTTTATTATTAGAATTTAGTGTATTTACCTGTGAGTTATTTAATAATTTTTGTGGAATTTCCGGAAAATAGTCATTGAAAGTTTTTGCTATTTCCTCTGGATTATTTATCACTTTATTATTTCTTTTCAGTGTAATGTTTCTTTGTTGTTTTTTTGCAGATTTTCCAGTTTCTTTCTTTATCACGGACCACATAGCCCTTTTTTTATTAGATGATTTGGAAATAAATTTATCATTATGCATTTTCCTTGCTAGTCTTATTACCTTATTTAATATGCTAGGGTATGTTTTGTAGTATAAATTGAATTCAGGTGTTGTGTGGTATTGTTTATATAATTTGTGTAGAAATTTCTTTCTTTGACATGAATTTATAATCCCTGTTGTTATCCAATTGTTAGTTTTGTTATTTTAAACAGTTCTTTGTCTAAAGGGGAATGCTGTTTCAAAATAGTGTTTTAGGGTACTGTTAAATGCATTAAATTTATCATTTACATTTTCTAGTTTATAAATTTCTGACCATGTTTCCTTATTTAATAAGTCATTGAAATATGTAACATTCGTTTCATTGATGGACCTGCACTCTGATTTTACTCCATTATCATTATTATTGATTGTTTCGGGTACTTCAAAACTCAGTATTTGTCCATGGTGGTCACTAAAACCCGGACAATAGACTTCTATTGAATGGTGATATTTATCTCTATTAAAAAAATGATCAGGAGTGTTTTTACAACATTTTTTAAAATTCTTGTTGGGGTATTTACTGTAGGTTTTGGTCCATAGGAAATTAGTAACTGTGTTAATAATTCAGAATTTCTACCAAATTTTAAGAAATCCACATTTACATCCCCACAAATTATTATATCGAAATTTACTTTGCTCATGTTATTGAGTAACAATTCTAATTTATCTATAATTAAGGGAAACTTTCCTGACGGAGAACGGTATACGCATACAATTATTAACTTAAACTGCTGTATTTTTACGGCAGAGAATTCAAAATCCTGTTCCATATTTAGATAATCATAAGCTGTTAACTGGTCATGATCTAAATTATTTCTTAGGTAGATACAAGTACCACCATGGCTAATATTAGTTCTAGAGTATTTACTTTCTTGTATAAACCCTGGGAATTGAATTAATTCGAGTTGTTCCTCTTTCAGCCAATGTTCTGAAATACATAGTGCTGAGATGTCTTTAAGTTCATTTTTAAGCATTAGATTTATGTAATCAATTTTATTATAGGGAGACTGAACATTCTGATGGTGAAGTTAAAATTTGTTACTTTTGCAAGCTTGTGTTGGTGATTTATTTACATTATTATTATTATTATTATCATAATTGTTATTATTATTATTGTTGCTAGACAAATCCGAAATACCGTTGTTCCACTCAGTTAAATTTGACATCGAAATATCTGAATGCCAAACCTCACATTTGGCTTCTTTTACAAGTTTCCTGCTTCCACTCGAAAGATATTACTGTTGAACTATTCTTACCATTTGAATTTACAATTTTGCAGATTTCATCACTAAGATACTCTTTTCCTAACCTATTTAAGTGTAGGCCATGCCGAGTGTGGAACTTCCTGTCTAATTTACTTATATCTATAATTTGGACATTTAGAAAACTCTTACAAATTTTACGAATTTTACCATTTGTAGCCTCTATTTCTACATTTATTTTACACATGATTTGGGAATTAAATCGTATCTCTGGGGATTGTTTACAATAATGCAAGACCACATGCAGCAGGAGCTGTGACTGAGTTGTTCAATCGTTGGGGCTGGGAAGTGCTTTAACCCCCCCTTATTCTCCAGATCTCAGCTCCCGCGACTACGATCTCATCCCTAGAATGAAAGCACCACTTCGAGGGATCCGCTTTCGCACAGTGGATGACGTTCTCCAGGCCACCGACTGCTCCATCCGCGACCCGTTCTCTCAACGGTATCCAATGGCTTCCACATCATTGGGAACGTGTACTACACAACGGAGGTGATTACTTCGAAGGTCTGTAGAACGTAGAACGTTGCAAGTGTGCTATGTATCTGAATAAAAAAAGGTTGCCACTATTAAAAACAACCCATGTACATGGCTTATTTGTCGGCTTATGTGTCGGCTTATTTGTCTGCTTATGTGTCGGCTTATGTGTCGCAATAATTTGTCGGCTAATATGTCGGCTCATTAGGGGGCTTATGTGTCGGCTTATTAACTTAGTCGCTCTCTCATATTGGCTTATTTGGTGTTTTTTGTTGATGTATTTAGTGGCTTATTCTATTGGTTTTGGTAAGTATCACAGCCCTTTTAATGACAGCATTATGCTTACTGCTATGTTTGTAAGTAAGTAACACAAACAACACACCAAGATTCCAAAGAATTCTAGAGTACTTTATGGTTAATGATTGATTAGGAGTGAGATAGTGGTAGCTAGCCTAACTTAACCTAACCTCAGCTCACCTAACCTAACCAACAAAACCTGACTTGTCCTGACTTAACCTAACGTCAGCTAACCTTACCTAACCTAATCTCGACTAACCTAACCTAACATGACCTGACCTAACCTGACGTCAATAAACCTTACTTAATCTAACCCCAGCTAACCTCACCCGACTTGACCTCTAGGATCGACAGCAATCTACTAATCTACAGAGAAAAGTTTCTACTGTGGGCCCTAATCAACATCACCCTATATCACGAAGTTACAGTGTCCACGTTTACACCAAGTACTTATGCGATTATGGAATGAGACGGAAATATGTCTGAACATGGTGTAACCAGGCTAGCTTCGGGTACTCTAGCTGCTTGTCCGGTGTTTGTGATAAATAAAATTCAATTATTTGTATATGAAATCTCGGATCAGCAAAATCTACTAATTAAAATTTAAAAAAAAATATTACATGCATTAATTTAAATCCTAAATCAAGTTTTTAAGATTATGAATTCAAAAATCTCTCGTTCGCAAAATCTCGAATCGGCAAAATCTAAAAATAAAAAATAATACGTGCATTAATTTAAATCCTAGATAAAGTTTCTACAATTATTGGTTCGAGAAGGTCAATTACCTTGCAGTTTAGTGCTTTCATAAAATAAAAATTTAGCAATAAATAAATGAATATATAATAATAATTAAATATTTAATAGGAGCCTCCGTGGCTTAGGCGGCAGCACGCCGGCCTCTCACCGCTGGGTCCGTGGTTCAAATCCCGGTCACTCCACGTGAGATCTGTGCTGGATAAAACGGAGGCAGACAGGTTTTTCTCCGGGTACTCCGGTTTTCCCTGTCAAAATTTCATTCCAGGAACACTCTCCACTACCATTTCATTTCATCCGTCATTCATTTAATCATTGCCCCAGAGGAGTGCGTCAGGCCTCTGCAGCCGGCACAGTTCATATCCTCGCCGCTAGATGGGGGCTTCATTCATTCCATTCCTTACCCGGTTGGAGACTGGAAGCAGGATGTGGATTTTCATTTTCAATTAAATAATTAATACATAATAATAATAATAATAATAATAATCTAGTAGTTTTGGATTCCTTGGGGGGAAATCAGTGGTCCATGCGAAAGAGGAGTTCATCTCGAGTAATTTGACACCTAACACAACTCTCAAGCATTATTGGTTTGAGAAATATCAGATGACCTAAAAGTTACGTTTTTGGTTAAAAGAAAGCTGGAAAAATAAGTGGTTCAAGGTAAAAATGAGCAAAGAACTTTAAAACGAGCCATCACACAAGTCTATACGTTTACGGGTTCGCGAAGTATCGGCTAAAGTTAGCAGCAACATGCAGTCGCAGTGCATGCTTTAATGCTCCTGGCTATGGGTAAGATAGAACTCTCCCTAGCCATCCCCCTTCCTCTTCCTTCCCCACCCCGTTCGGGGGGTTTATCCATGTTGGGATAGCTACCACTACGGCTCAATTAAATAAATAGCTAAAAATGTTAGTTATGTCCTTTTGGCAAAAATCTAAAAATAAAAAATAATAATAAATTAAAAATACATAAATAACAAATTAAAAACATTAAATAAAATTTTAGAAAGGAGGTAAAACCAAAATTTTCAAAATGTGCATTTAGGTCTTTTGAAAAAAAATGGGGGAATTAATAGGATACGGTAAAGAAAGTAACAAGCCGAGTAATTTGACACCTGACACGACTTCCCACGATCATTGCTTCGCGAAATATCGGGGGGAAAAGCCACGCGGCAATCAGCGTAGCCGAGCGCCTAGTATCACTATGTAGGACCTTCGGGAAAATAAAAAAATAAAAAAATGGTAAATAAAAATTACTTACAAAATAAATTAAAACATTAAATAACATTAGAAAGTCAAAAAATCCAAAATTTTCAAAATGTGCATTTAGGCCTTTTGTTGAAATTTTGGGGAGGGGGGGAATAGTCTACGGGAAAGGTGGTGTATTCCCGAGTAATTTGACTCCTGACACAACTTCCTCCGATAATTGTTCGCGAGATATCGGGGGAAAAATTCCATGCGGCAATCAGCGTAACCGAGCGCTTAGTGTCACTCTTTAGGACCTTTGGCAAAACCAGAAAAGTAAAAACAAATTGGTTAATAAAAATTACATATAATATAAATTAAAACATTAAATAATATTAAAAATTAAAAAAAATCAAAATATGCAGTTAGGCCCTTTTGTCCAAATCAAAAAATAAACATAAATAATAAGAAAAACATATCTAATCATAAAATTAAAAACATAAAATAAAACTGAGAAGTCAAAAATGCAAAATTTTCAAAATGTGTATAGTTTCAAAATCTTAAAAACAAAAAACAAAATGGCAAGTAAAAGTTATGAATGAATGAAAATCCACAGCCTGCTTCCAGTCTCCGACCGGGTCAGGAATGGAATGAATGAAGCCCCCATCTAGCGGCGAGGATATGAACTGTGCCGGCTGCCGAGGCCTGACGCACTCCTCTGGGGCAATGATTAAATGAATGACAGATGAAATGAAATGATAGTGGAGAGTGTTGCTGGAATGAAATTTTGACAGGGAAAACCGGAGTACCCGGAGAAAAACCTGTCTGCCTCCGTTCTGTCCAGCACAGATCTCACATGGAGTGACCGGGATTTGAACCACGGACCCAGCGGTGAGAGGCCAGCGTGCTGCCGCCTAAGCCACGGAGGCTACAAGTAAAAGTTATATAAATAATAAATTAAAACCTTAAATGATATTAAGAGTCAAAAAAAATGTTCAAAATGTGTAGTTAGGCCCTTTGGCAAAATCAAAAATTAAAAAAAAAATGGTAAATAGAAATTAAATGAATAATACATAATAATATTAAATAATTTCAAAAAATAAATATCAATAATAATAATAATAATAATAATAATAATAAGAATGAGAAATGGACAACCGGTTCAAAGTGGTCGGATGATCGCCGTTCTCGACACAGCAAGCCAATGAAAACCTACTGGATCAATCGTAAATTGAATAAACGCCAGAATGTATAGTGGAACTTATCGTGGTCCCTAGTTGGCCGATTAGCGAATAATAATCAATGAATACCGGAAATAAATAAATAAATAAATAAATAATTAATAGTCAATAACGAATCAATAATCATTTGAAAAGCCCGCCATTCAAGAGTGCGGTTGCATGCGATGCACTGCGTAGAATTCCTAGTAGCTATCTACTGTCACAGAACAACAAATACAAGTTACGCCAGGTTACACCCACTTTAGACTCGGGGCTTGGCTTCACTGAAACGAACTCAGGGCAACTCCTCTTAGATTCTTTCCTCCATGGTTGAGTTTCATGATTGCCAACCCTGTCAAGTGACTTAAGTGTCTATTGTGTTGGCCCTGCACAGAAACAAATGACTAGCGGCTTGTCTCTAATATTACTGGATGTATCACTCGTCACATCGGCCCATTGAACTAATACTACTGGATGTCGCAATCGCCGCATTGGCTGCACAAAAAAGGGAGTCCAGGTAATCGGTTACATTCGCCTGGAGGGAGGGAAAGATCTGTTCTCCGTCAGCTTTTTGACAGTATGTAATGTGTGAAAGGCGGGTAATATATTGTCGAAAATGATCAAATCTTGTGCCGCGGTTGGATGTACAAATCGTTGGAATAAAGAGAGACCTGATATTCGTTTCTAGAGGTAAGGAATATATTTCGAAAATTATATTATAATGTCGTATTTATTGTAAATTGAAAGAAGAACTTTCATCAGTCAATTTCAATTCTATAGTGTCCCCTTCAGTAGACCTGAAAGTTTAACTAAATGGATTGCTGCCACCAGAAGAGAAAACTGGAACCCCACAATACATAGCTGCTTGTGGAGCCCACATTTGAGGAAAGAATGCTACGAACAATAGCTGTCATCTGGCATATTTTCTTTGAAGGAGGATGCTGTGACAGAGGTATTTAGCTACCCAGACCGTGTGCAGGAAGTTGTAAAGAATAGGCGGCCACTGATTCGAGTTTCCACACCCTCACCTTGTAGAAAGGTAAGGTCCCAATAGACATAAATCTAATAAAGAAACGGATACTCGTAATATCTATTAACTTAACATGAAGAAGATATTTCTAGTTCTATTGAAACTTGAGTTTCAAATAATTAGACCTACAATATTGTGTTGGTACCGTATGTGAATTGTTGTACTATAGTAGGGTACTGATCTTATTTTGTTACAGAAAAAGAAAACCCCTATGCAAGATGACAGTTTGGTTGTGGCAGGTGGAAGTTCCTAACATACATCAGTAGAAAGAATAAAGAAAGATAAGCATAGAACTACTGCTGACCAAGTGCCCAACAGAGTCGAACCTGAAGGTCCAAACAAGAAGAAGTTGAGAAGAAAAGTTAGTCCTTAAAACTGAAATTGGGTCGGAGGAATGTGCAGATTTCCACTATGAAAGGTTTAATAGCAGAATTGAAGTGTAAAGTGAGTTCTAGTGATGAAATAAATGACATACTAGAAAAATATTTTGGTGATTTTCCACTTGAAATGTTGAAGAATGAACTTAGGAATATGGGCGTAAAGAAACAGGGTGCTAGGTATAGTGAGGTTGTTAAACAGTTTGCCTTAACTTTATGTTTTTACTCGTCAAAGGGCTATAGGTTTGTGCGTACACATCACCCTCACAGACTAATAGGGTACTTGTCTAAGTTTAAGTATGAACCAGGTTTCTTAACTGAAGTGCTGGAATGCATTATAAATATCCTTCCAGAAAAGCCATGGGTGAGAGATTGTGCTTTAATTGTAGATTCAATGTCGCTGAGAAAACAATTTCAGTGGTATACTGCACAGTCCAAGTACTTAAAAAAAGTTATGTTACTCATGGGAGTCATGGAGGACTGCATCAAACCAGTCGACTGAAGACTCAAACACACACAACTCATGTTATATTTTACAAAAATTATTATATTTATTTTTCACTTAGGAACAAAACTTGTATGACAAAATAGAACGGGGCATGTTATTCTTACAACAAATTCTTCTCGGTACTGTGCTGTGTCTGGAGGGGTTGCCCTGATGTACCAATTTGGCTCCTCAGCAAACGATTGGAACTCTATGTCTCGATCCCTTCTGGGATGTTTCCTAATAGTGCATAACGTGTACAGTAGTTGCTAGTCCAGTAGATGCCCCGGCAGGCAGTACTGATTAACTGCTGACGAGCCCAATCGGTGCATCTGGGTGAAATTCCCACGGTGTAATACATAGAAGAGTTTCCTGTAATTTACTACCTGACCATGAAAGAGTAAATATTGCATCAGATTCATCTTAAATATTGTACCGTATTTCTTTTTAAATATAAAATGATTGTTCAGCTTTTATACTCGACATATAAAAGAGTAATTTGTAATGCTAACTCATGTCACTTGAAATGGGCATCATGTTCAGCAAGGACAGTTTAGAAGTTGAATTACTGCTCCATTCAATTGTATAAACATCGCTTGACTGGGGATCAAATTAACTGGTGTTCAAAATGTGAACCAAGTTCAGTCGTCGTCCATGTTGTATACAACTATTCACGGGTTCCAAGATCCCAGTTCAATTTGATCTCTAGATCAAGGATTTCAATATGGCAACAGCGCAAATAGTAAGAATATTCACGTATAGAGTGCACTAAACTCATCTCGCCGAGTGATCTTAACTTTTTGTTTGTATATTTTCGTATATGTTAACCTCAAAAGAAAGTGTTTGACATGTGTTGGGGATGAGAATTTCTGTAGAATATAAGCTAAGTGCACACCAGGTTTTTATGAGCGGGAAAGTTAAGACAAAAAAATCAACATGAAAGACCATTTCAGTAACCGGAAAAAGAATATTCCATGGACTTCAAATTCGCGGCCGAAAGGACTTGCAACCGAATCCATAAAGGTAGGTGAAGTAATTGTTATAATTATTTACAGCTTTTAAATGTAGATCCGATTACATTCTTGAAAGATATATAATACGGTTTCATACCATTTTTTAAATTTATTTCAAGTTCAGATTTGATTAGGCTATAACTAGCTGCTCCAACCTGGTCCTGCTTGTGCTGAAAGTGGGATCACATGTGAATTGTGGTCTCAGACAACTTGTGATATTCATACAAATCACCGTGCTTTCTCCTGAATGAAATCCATAAAGGTAAGTTCCTTGCACATCATTTAGTTACCGGTACCTTATGTCGTATAGTAGGGCATTTCTCTGCCCCACCTATCTACCTAACCTGAAAATAATCTACAATAGCTGAATTTGGTCCATGTACAATATTTTTATGCATTAATCAAGTGAGTTTCAAAATGTAGGTAGGGAAAGATCATGTTGATACCTGATATTAGGACCCTGAAAGTCTCCATAAGTATAGTTTTGCATCAATTGCACTGTTATATAATACACGCTAACACAAGTAGGCTAGCTCATTCCTCAAGGCACGTAGGCTACTGGTAGTGAACACTGAATCAGTAGCCTAGATATTGTAAACTATCGATTGCTTAGTTTATTTGTGTAGCCTTGCTTGAAACTCTTGTCATTGTATAACAAAGGACAACAGGCTATCCTTTTTATTGGCAACCAAGGCCCCTAAATCTTAAAATAATCCATCAAGAAATTATATACTAGCATGCATTGCTAGGTAATGGTATAGGTTCAGAACAATTTGGTATCCAAAGGTTTATTTAAATCATAACTTTAATTTAATTATGAAAATTAATGCCATATTAGTATTATTAGGCCTACCCAAATGGCAATTTCATACCATACATCATGTTTGGAAACTCATTGCTTTTCTTTCTCGTAAGCTGCAATTGATTACTATTACGTTTGCAACATTGTTGGTACCGTAAGGAAAATCTTAAAAATAAGTGGGTAGAAAAATGAGCAGTAGCCTATATTACTTAGATAAAAGAAGTACTGGTACGGTATGTAAATAAATAATGGTACTGTATCATACTCAAGGAGGCTTCCAGTTATTATGTCATGATGTAGTGCAAGTAGTTAAAGTGGAAGGTTTTACAACACACGACCCAACAGCTGAAAGCCTCCTTGGTCATATATGCAGTCATGAAAATCCAATTCCTAAATACTGTAGCCTACCTCTTATCATTCTTTTTGCACCCTTTGCACTGATCTGTTATGCCTATTTTTAACTCAGCTTAACATGAAAATAAATGATAATGTTACTGTCTTGTATAAAAATAGAATTTTTCCTCTGGTCGTACTCCATTCATAGGGGGCAGCAAATTACAGTGAATTCTTTATCATGTATGCCAGGGCTGAACTCTTGCTCACAATTCAGTATGACCAGGCATTTCTGTTCAGTTACACTGTACCCACTGCCCAGCTCTCCACTTCAGTGTTGTGGAGCCAGCTCATGAGTAACCAAGAGCCTGAACATTTTTGCAGCCTTCGCTGGCAATGGCTACAATAGCTTATTGATGAACAGGTCATGTTAAAGCAACTTGTTACCAATCTCTGATGGGGTTTAAGCAGTCTTTTATTGTTTCTGCTTCATTTGGGGATTCGGACATGGTCATCAGCTCCTTGCACTGGGGTGTATGTGGAAGTTTTGACTTTATTTGAGATACAAACTATTTGACCATACAAACTGAAAAGTTTCAATAATTTAAATCTCTATTGATCTCTGTATTGATTAGATAGGCCATGTTACCGTATTCTAAATTTATGAAAACCTTTACCGGTACTATCCAACGCTAGGTCTCCTTAGCATGCCGCAGTAGAGAGGCAAACTTATCTGTTTACAGGAACTATGCTGAGATTGCTATTTATGGACAACATAAGCACAATGGTTCAGTAGCATGGTTTACGATAGTCTCAAATTAAATTATGGAAATATTTTGATATAAAGATAAGTAAGCCTCTGTGGAATTTGTTACAACGGACTACATTTAATTGAAAGGGGAAGGAATGAAATCTTCTGATGCTATCTGTTTTAGTATGTCAGCATCAAACATAGCAAGAAGGTACTAATTCCCAAGCAATAGGCAAATAAACTTAAAACGTGCCCTACCGTATTAAATAAAACATATTATTTAGCATGATTTTTTCCTAGACTTTTACTTATTATTTATTTATACTGTGAGTGCACTTTATGCCCTAAGGCTAAATGAATGCTTAACCATGGTGAAAATTTAGTTGTCGTTAAGTACACTCCACACATCACTTGTTATTTTCTAACATGTTGCAGGTAGCTTTGGAGCAAGCAAGCAGAAGCCACTGTATGGAGAGGACAATGGGCAAAATGAAAAATGAAAGAATAATTAGAATATGAAATGTTGAGCAGGCAGAAACTGAAGAAAATGAAATGTACTAATGCATTATTTAATAAAAACAAAATAAAAGGATGTAATGTTATTCTGAACTAGTTGTTAATTCATCAGGCCCTGTTAGTTCCTGAAATTGTTGCCATAATATTGTACTCCATTGACTAAACAAGGTTACACAGTGATTGGAGTACAAAGTCCCTAACACTCATTTATGCTCTCTCTACAACTGAGCATGGATGATTTATATTTGTAAAATTTTGTTATGTGCATATAAAAAATGTTTGTGTTAAATGTGCAACATAAGACTAGCGAAGACTGCAGATATGCTACCAAATTGGTCGAGGGGCATTCGGCGTTATTGATCAAAGTTAATGTCCAGTACAACAGTTATCATTTGTAATGCACTCACAACTTTAATCAGAAATCTGTTGTTTGCCATTTAATTACAGTTGTCATGTATGGGGCAGTCGAAGCCAAGCTTGTAATCGCTTGCATATTGAATTTCTTGTAATTTGCTTTACATAATAACATTCGAATTGGGTAGGTTTTGGAGAACTTACTATGAAGGAGACCACTGTTTTATTGGAGGTTTCAGGTTCACTTTTCTTTCAAAAAGTAGGTTTTAAATATAGGATTTTATCACTTTAAAAAATTTAAACGTTAGAATATATTATCGAATGGTTGTTGGAACATCTTGGTCAACAGCCCTGTGTACCTGGGTGTGTGTTGATTTTGTCGGATAACTTGAGGTAGCTGTAGTAGTGAACCAGTATGTAACTGTGTAATAAAACAGTGGATTTAGTAAGTTTTCTATGGATGATATTTTAAGGAAAACCTGGAACAAGTTTGGGATAAGTGACCCAGGACTTTCAAGTACGGTACCCGTAAGTAGCATTCTAGCATTTGCCTTGGTATAGTGAGGGTACTGTCCCCGTTATCAGGATAGTAGGCTGTCAGATATCCGCCCCCTCAATCGGATTGCCAATAATCAATCGCACCGGCACAGCTACATCAATGAAAATGGCACTGACAGATACTATCGAGATTAGAGCACAATAGTTAACAAGGAATTATTGTGGAACACACCAAAATATACGGGGGTTCATACTTACCTTTACTTACCTCTTAAATTTATCTCGGGGACTGGGTTGTCAACTGGATCACTTAAAGTATGCCCACACAATAACCTCCACCATGATATTTAAAATGAACCATAACGAAGACGAGAAACTTTAAACTGCACAATAATTTATTTCACATAAAGAATGAATTTAACAAAAATAAAACAACAAAATCCACGTGGCAATCAGAAGCCATCGACCACATAACTATGTCCTCCTGTCGGACTTGTATACTCTACATACAATGTTTCAGCTCTCTCAAGCTCAAAATAACGTAAAATAATAATGCACTTGGAATGGAAACGGGATTTGGGACGAGACACATATAGCAATTGTTTTGCGTGTTTATACACTTCACATTTTATTTATAGCCACAAGGCTATTATGGAGACGTCCTTGGCCTCTATCATACAGTTGTCCGGGCCAGCTGCAATGCACCTGCATCGTCAAAGTGGACTCACCTGTCGGTTCAACCCTAGCATAAGCGAGTTACATCAGAGCTTAGCTCTCCTTTCAAAACACGTTAAATGTCCACTTCTCAACTTAAATATTATCACGCAAATGTTTTAAATGCTCCATTCAAACACCAGTGGAATACTCTAATACTCCCAAATCATGTTTAATTGTTCAATCCACTTGCTTAATTAGCGTTGTTTAGAGTATAAAAACAAAACTCCAAATGTTTATAACAAAAGTTCATTAATTATTTATAACAATAATAAATTGTTTATAACAATGTCAAACGACAATTGGAAATTTTATACACGCCTCTATTAATCCCTTTCATTTCAAATTGTTATCAACAAAGATATTTACAAAATTATTTTACAATATTTATATTGTTTATATTATTTATATAAGAAATACATTAAACCACACGTTTATCCGGTTGATAATTACTCAAATTGTGTTGATATAATCGACCAATGAAGGTTAGTTATATTTAACTGTCAAATTCAGGTTTAATAAGGTTTAATAATAATTATAATTATTTGTGACGGTAACCTCCATTCAAAATCTTCATCTCAAATTATTTAACACTCTTGTTAACTTTAACAGTATCTTCACATGAATAACTTTCAAAGAACCAGGACAATACATTCAGCGGAAAAATACTTCGCTCAAAACGCACAAAATTGCTCAACAATAGGCCCAGAATTCATCATATATCTTCATATATATGGTATCAAAATCTTCCAAATTACATACAAAACCCTCCACTCATAAATTCAACAACTTCATTTATTACTGTGGGAACCTCCTTCATTATTCAAGGGCATTACTCATCAGCGACTTTTACAGGTCCACTGAACTAACGATTATACATCCATTGTTCCTCTTCAAAAATTCTTATATTCATCAATTGTATTAATGTCTGTTATTATTTAACCTTCGTGGGTTTCATTCATGAATCGATATGAAGTAAAAATTTGCCAATCACAAATAAATTTAATAGCAAATACGTTTAGACACTCCTCCCTGGTCTATCAAAATTGAGATTAATATCTTCAAAGTAACGCAGTATAAACATACTATCTTCAATCAAAGTTCATCTAAACTGCATAAATAGTCGAATAGAATACAATTAGATTGTGGAATGCAAACATTATTGTTCCAATCTATAATTAAAAAAAACTCCTATCAAATGTTCATTACTATAGTGTATTCAATAAATCGTAATCAAAGTTCATATTTCATAAAATTGTCTATAATGCAATGATAAATGTCTATGTTGCAATCATGTTCATAAGACGACTAGTATTTCAAAGATCGTCGATAACGTATTAGATTTTAACGCTCTAAAATCATTTAATCATTCTTCTTTCTTGAGGATGACAGAAAATTGGTCAAAGTAATTTACTGAATAGAATTACTTTAATAAAATGACACGCTGTCTGAATTCAAATCTGCCATAGAAAATCGTTAACTTTACAGTCAAATCGTGACTACAAAAATATGCAAATTACTGAAAGAATCTAAATTATCAGTCTCAACTGATCCAAAATTATTTAACTATGCCAATGACATAACAATGTCTCAACAAATCGAAGAAAAAGGCATAAATCATCGAAGTGTACTGAGTACAGAAATGTTAATCAAGAAAATGGGGCAAAAGATAGGACAAAAATATGGGAAAATGGTTGCTCAGATATCACTACATGACTCAAATAATACAAGAAACGTTCACGACTACCTTATCTGTTGATTGAAGTTCTAGAGGAAAGTTTTCAAAGAAAACTGCTGTTGGTTCCATTTCACCAGCGTGAAGATGTGCTCCGTCCTCGAACCTGGAATCAGCGTCCTCGGAGAATCGAACTGCTTCCTTCTCCGGAAATTGCACTGCTCCATGTATACGAAAGACATCCTTCTGGCAAAACTCTTCTTTATGAGCCGGGTCCACCCTGGCCTCTCTTGAAAGTTCCCTGAAGTTCCGGTCGTAATTCGCCATGAAGTTTATTGCAGATATATGTCCCAATGGCATTAAAGCCTTAGCCTTCCATCTCAACTTCTGTTATAATCATTGAAAGCACTGCAAGATTATAATGTTCCATAATAGAATGTATCGTTGTATTACCAAACGTATTCTCCAATATCACGGTTGTAACACGTGTCAGCCGTAGTGTATAATGTAAAATTTTAAAAGTGCTTCTCAGGTGGCGAGAAAATCACTTTTGTCTGCAGCCTTAAAATGCCAATATCTTTCAAATTATAACTGTGAAATTGTTCAAATCTTCAACACACCTCAATGTTGTACTGCCCAATTGAATTATAATGAAGGCAGAAGTTAACTCTTTATATCTTATCTGATAGAAACGTTAATGTGAGCGTTTCAACTTCACCTAGTTTCGAACAGCGTAAAATGGAACTGCTCCGTGTTCGTTCGATGCGCCGGGCTTTAACCACACGCTAAAGACAACTTGCTTCACTTATTCACTCGACAATGACTATATAACATCTGCAATATATATGCGGTATCTGCGGTATGAGAGATATGAGAGCTCCTCTCTCCTGTGCACGACCTTTTATCAACTTCTTAAGGGGCGTATCCATCCCTTCCATAGTTCGTTCCTCCGTCATTGCTAGAAGTTTTAACTTTGGCTATACTTGACGGATTTTCGAATTTCAAAAACTCAAGATTAATTTCTTCAAAATTCCAAATCAATGCCATAACTGAAAATAGATTTCCACAAATCTGCATGCCAAAAGCAATCAAATATCGTAGTTTCAGCAATCTCCGTCTTCCTTCCAAACTATCGTTCATTGGTTCGAGTCTCTCCTCCAATAGCGTAACTTCTTCCTTAGCACAATACCTTGTTTCCTGCGACTGCGTCGTAAATCTAAGATCTTTCTCGAACAAAATCATGACGTCACCAAGAATCTCAGCTCCACCAGCCTACTTGCATGAAGTCTACGTCATCCGTGCCTACGTCATGAATATCCACGTCACAACTATGACATCCATAACGTTATTCATATTTGCCAATACAGCCATCGTGGTCTCAATATAATTCAATTTACGGGGGCAGTACCACTAAAGAGCCACACTAAGGATGATCAATGTCAGCACTGGGATTAAAATCTCTGGACTTGTTGCATTTCCTCATTACAGTCTTGGACCATGGCCCGATATACTCAGCTAAGCTGCTGGGTTGACATATGAATACACGCAGATAGTTTGGGTGAGTGGATAAATGACATGTTGAGCAGGTAGAAACAGAAGAAAATGAAATGTGCTAAAGCAATTTCAGGCCCTGAGAGTTCCTGAAATTGTTGCCAAAATATTGTCCTCCATTTGACTCATGTAGGGTGCGAGTTATTGAACGGGGGATTTGTATTCTCTCCACCCCTTAAAACATTACACCTCAATCAAACACATTTTATATCCCTGCTTGAGATAACATCTATCACCAATTAAAGAAAAATGCCTTCCACAAAGAAAAGAAAGGAATTTGTGAATATGCACCCTATATGATACAGCTGGTGATCTAGTACAATATTGTTTTAGCATTTTCTTGTTAATGTGATGCAGTTGTACAACACGGGCCTCTCCTCAAGTGTTCGGGGGGACAGTTCAAGGGATGGTTGGATGACCTGGGTCCATTGACACTACTGGTATTTGGAAATAATACACATGAGCACATTAAAAGGTGGGGAGTGGAGATGAATGGAAGCAAAATAGGATAGATGGAAATGTTAAAAAACATTTTCACAGTAGCCTACAAATAAATGCATATAGGCTACCTAGCAAAGATTTTTTGATCAAACATTTTGCATAAATGTAAGCCATTGAAATGTGCATGTATCTAAATTTACACGAGGGACTATTAAGAAGTACCGTAGCTTATGGCATCCAGCTATGGGCTTACAATTGTGGTGCATGTTTACTGCTATATGGGCTAAATAATGTGAAGTTTGTGTCATATGAATACTAGGCCTATAATAGTTCTTCTACAGGATATCTAATAGGCTACCGTACCCTATTAGCAAAGGTAACATTAAGTACCAGTGGCCTACCAATTTCAAAAACAAAAAGTACCGTGGATAAAATAGAGTCATTTAATTTACTACTATTACCGTACCGTATGTATGTGGTACCGGTATTAATATTATATTCACTGGTGGTATGAAGCACCTCTCACAATGCTTTTAACCTCAAAATAGTGGATCGCATTCGTAGGCTTAATTACGGTCTTCAGGCATATGCCAACGGTATAAAGAAAGGTTACAATACCATCACTGATTAAGAACACACAGTTTGGAGTGCAAACATAAATTGTTATCAAATGTGAACACGTATTACTTCCGTATAGCCCTTAGGCCTAATACCGGTAACCCTCGACTAGTACAGGCAAGAACAACATGGTTTATAGGTGACCTAATACAATAAAATGTTAAAAAACCGGCCGTGTTTTGATATTTATTTAAAACGGAAGAAATACATGTTCATGTGTGTCACAAAGACACGATTTTTAGGAGAACGGCATTCTTCCTCCTCAAAAACCAAAATCACCCTGTCTAAAATGCATCATCTATGAGAGCGAACACGCACAAATTAGGCCTAGTCCAGAGAGAAATAGTACCTTCGTATTGTGCCCGTTTAGACCGAAGTCCAACGACCACATATGCATTTCACCAAAAATCAGTCAGCACGAGAATCTAAACATCCCAGGGCGCCATATGGGTTAAAGAGACAACAATAAGACAATAAAAAATGCTTTACTGATTTTCGGCTCGATGCAATAATAAGGATAGAAGGAGACTCTGAAAATAGCATAATTCGTAAAATAATCTCATTTTATTAAAATGTTAAAATTGATCTGAAATAATTGCCAGAATAGCATTATGAATGCATGACGAATCATACATTTATGTACACAAAACATACAGGGTTATCAACACAAGAACACTTAATATTTGAACTAATGCCAGAATGTCAGTCCTGTTGACTTTGTTCAAATTAAATTATTTACAGTCGTAGGTTCTTCAGGGCAAATTAAATTGTCCAGCCTGATTCCTAAATAATAAGCATTCAATGGTTGAAATTAAATGGTTTCACTCGATGTAGAAAAATCACTGTGTTTTTGTTTTCGAATTGTTGTAGAAAATAACTATCACTTCCAGTAATTAATATTCCAAAAATTGGTTCATTTTTAAAGTCATAACAATGGGTAAAGCACAACATCAACTTATATGGACATCTGAGCATGGATTCGAAGAACTTCGATATTAAACAGAAAATTTATTATACCATCTGTTCTCGATCCAAAATAATTATTCTGACTATCAATTTATGATCAAAAATTATAATTAACAAAACATCAATTCTTAAAATATTAATTTAACCATTCAATCATTCAAATAAAATATTTGAAAATATTATTTAGAAAATTGTTACAAAAATAGTAACAAATACTATTATCGAAAGTTGCAATTCTTTGACAGAATATAAAAATGTTAATCATTTCATTATTTTACATAATATTTATATTTTTAATAGGATCACAAATATCCTTTAAATGGTAGTGGCTGTTCATGAAATGACAGTATTAATTTATTTATAACATCGGCCCATTCTATTTAAATGTGTCAAATATCACAGGATCATAATTAGCATTAGACAACGGTTAAGTGTCCTCACAATGAAAGTTTAATGTTAATAACAAAATCCGGGTCAACAAGTACTAGGAAATATTTATAGAACACGAGAATCAACTGTGAATTAACTATGATAGTAGGGGGATGGTGGTAATTCTAACTCCCCCCACCACTACTCCCAATGCGAGCCGATAACTCCCGAACCCTTGGTCGGAGATTCACGAATGAGGTGTCGTTGGACTCGGGATGACGGGGGGCTTTGCTATGGACCACTCGTTATATTTTAGAAAAAAATTTGAAATTTTTTGTTTACGAAAATAGGCGATAGTTTGAAAACCAAAAAGGATAGAACGTTGTGCCATGGCTCAAACGAATGGTCTTTATGACCTTTATTTTCTATAATAGAACTTTTTTACTTTTTATGTTTTTTTGAAAACACTCGAATTTTGAAAATCCTATATTTTGGAAACTAGAAATTATACAAAAAAAAGTTTGTTTGACGTAAATCAATGGTCCATACCCCCTCTACCCCCAAAATAAATTTCAAGTCTCTAGGATGAAAACCTGCAGTAGTGGGATGATGACAGAGCTGCTTACAAAAGCAAGTGGTGAGCCCCTGCGACCTTGGAATGGAAGGAGTGATGCTAGGAGGGCGTGCTTGGATTCGTTTTTTTCGTCTCGTCGTGCTCTTTACGGGAATGTAGGTGTCGAAAATGTGAAAATCTGGAAACACAGTCTTTTTGGGGTAAAAACGTGATTTTAGTCTTTTTGCTATATCTCGCGAACCAATCATGCTAGAGGCGTGTATGACGGGTCCAAGGACTCGGGGTGACGTCCTATTTGCTATGGACCACTCGTTATAATTTTAAAAAAAATTTGGAAACTCGATTTTGGGGTAAACATGTGTTTTTTGTGATTTTTGCCGATATCTCACGAACCAATAACGCTAGAGACGTGTACGAAGTGACCCAGGACTCGGGATAACGCCCTTTTTCGAGTGTGGTAGATATTTTTTTTTCAAAAAAATAATTCACAAAGGGCCTAACGCCATACATGTTGAGAAAACTTTTTCCTTTTCTTTACCTGTTTATAATGTTCATAAAGCGTGGTGGTTGAGAGAGACGATACGGCTGGGTGTGTGTGTCAATGAACCTATCGCTAACCACAAGGACCATGCTTAATAGAACAATCGCTATTTCGGCGGGTCGGTGTATGACAGAGCGAGCGTGCGTTTTTTCACACATTTTACCTTTAACGTGTAAACGGTAATGAGAGCTTGGTTCTATGTTGGTCGAAGCGAGTACAGAAAACAAACTTGCAGACGAGCAGAAGGTGAAGGTCATTTGAGCTTATTGGAAGGCGTTGATCTGACTTGACAACAGGTGACGCTTGAACTTGAAATAATCTGACCATTGTGGTGGCAGGGAAGATCGAAATGCATGTGAACACATGTGTGAAACCACATGTAGGCTAAACCAGTGACATCCTGTCTCGCTTCGTACGTGACAAAATGCAAGTCCATGTGAAATTTGATCTACCGCAGGTGTTCACCTTGGACGTTATCTGTCCACGTGCATGATAACTGTTAACAAGTCACATCCTGTTTTGCTTCGTACGTGACAAAATGCAAGTTCATGTGAAATTTGATCCGGCACAGGTGTTCGCCTGGGACGTTAGCTGTCCACGTGCACGATAAGAGAATGTTTAAAGCGTGGGAATCGCTGAATCAGTAAAAAGTATGATGCAACTTGTGGGAATGATGTCACAACCAATAGATAGGCAAGAGCTGCAAACAGCAGTGGTGGGAGGTGAAGGGAGGGAGAGGGGAGGGGGTGATGTATGAGAGAACACAGGAGGAAAGGGAAAGACAAACATGTATGAACATGCATGAAGCGCGGAGCGCTGTATACATAGAGCTATAGGTGGTGTACAACATGTGTGAATAAATAAAAAGTACACAGGTTCACACAACATGTAGTTTATTGATCCAAGAATTAAACGTTGAGTTAAACCCTAACCATTTGACGTAGAGTTTATTTCCTTTTTGTTTCAACACTTTTTCCACAAGATAATGCTGAGGAAATGCTGTTTTCTGAAGTTCATGTAGATAAAATCTACCTTTTATGGGTTGATGGTTGAGGTCCTCGAGTAAATAGGTGACTGGAGTGTCCAAGTTGACTCGACGAATTCGAAATAGTTCAGTCCCCCACTGAGGCGTGTAGCCCTTATTGAAGGCAGACTTAAATTTGCTCACACGAACAAAATCCCCAATGTTCAGTCGGTGACGTTTAGGATCGGCTGTTTTTATGGGGTTAAACAGTTTATCCAATCGCTGAATATTTTTAGTTACGAGACGTGGCTTGGTCCCAATCGTTCTATGTTTGGTGTCATTGTAACGTGATACTAGCTCAGGTAACATGTCCAACCAGCGATACGTGCCCTGAGCGGTAAACGCTTCCCACATATGGGTTTTCAATGTTCGGTTGAACCGCTCGACCACACCTGCTTTGAGGTTGCTGTACGTGGTGTAATGGTGAATATCCTTAGATTTGAGAAAACTGGAGAAATCCTTGTTGAAAAATTCTTTCCCCTGGTCGGTTTGTAGCAACTGAGGTTGACGTTTGGAGTGTTGAATAATGTGTTGAAAGGCCTTGGTAACTAGTGAGCCAGACTTGCGACGCACAGGTTCAACAAAGGCCATTTTGGAATAGACATCAATGACGGTCAACATATAGCGTACACCGTCGTTAACGCTAGCATAGGGTATCATTTCAACCAAGTCAGCCTGCCAAAGTTCATCCTCACCTCGTGAAATCACCTTGAGTCGCGGATAGTGACGCCTAGCTGGGCGATGCAACTCGTGAGCAATACCCATTTTAATGGGTGAGGGCTTAAACAATAATTTTGGCATTTCGAAGTTCTTGTTCAATTTCTTGAATTTCCCAATCGTGACCGGTATGGCCAGCTTGACGTGAAGCATGCAACAACTGTAGCCGCTGGACGAGCTTATTGGGATTGTGCCAGTAGGTAACATCCACAAGGGGTTTTAATGGTTTAAATGTCACTCCCGAAGCGGACACTTTACGACGAGTACTTTGACTAGTGGGAAACATTTTTGCAATGATGGTTTTATATTTTTGAGATATATTGGCATTCACTTGTTGCGTGGGATCATACTGTCTTTTGTGAGCATGGGTATCCAATAAAATGGATTTATATTTGTCAAGGTCCTCTGACGTATAATCATGGGAAGAGGGGGTCCGAGAAAAGAGCAGCTTTAACAGTCCTGGCGTTAATTTATAGTTGATATTTTTAATGACAGCTTTAGTACGAGCAAATTTAATGGATGAATCGCCAATTTTAAAACTATCATCCTCATAGCGAACACCATACGTGGTATCTGTGTTTCCAATAAATAGATCGGTGAAATAGGGTTCCAATGTTGATCCATAATATTTTATTAAAATGGTTTTCAGTTGTGCTTTATGTTGAGGGGTGGCCAAGAGTTGTGAAAATGGAGACGCCCTGGAAGGGCAAGGTGTATCGGCCATGGCCAAGGATTTCTTTTTTCTCAAAAACTCTGCAAGGGGTGCGGCCTTTTTTTGAGGCGTAAACACTTGTTCCTCCTCATCCTCAACATCACTAACACTAGTCAAATCTTCCTCTTCCTCTTCCTCAGGGTCCTCGTGGTGCGTCTGCGTGGCTTGTGAAACGGTGGGTAGCGTTTCAGATGGCTTGAAAGAGGGTTTCAACATGGCTTTTAGTGGAGGTGCTAAATGTTGCTGAATAAACAAAGCATGATTTGCATGTGATTGTTTCAATTGACGAAACTTTTGGCGAATAGTATTTTTTGCTCTAATAATATGCTTTTTCAATTGACTCTCTGCTAACGCCATGGTGTCTTGACAAATGACTTGCCGGGGAATGAGACAGGGCCTTAAATAGCAATAAAATGATCAAACCCTAAGCGATACCGTCCTTGGTTGAGTTCACTTTGTTTGTCAATCACTAAACAGGCATGACGTTGAGTGTTCCAGCACTTGGCACACAATTCTGTAAACATTTGAAAGGTCATATCCGGATTCACATGTTCATTATAAATGTGACGACTGTTCCTCTCGTCCTGACGAAATAAAACAATGACATTGGCATTGTCACGAATCAACTGTTTGGACATTTTAGAATACGTTTGCCCAAGATAGAAGCAATCGATATGTTTGTGTCGACCCATGCTGAAATAGCTTTGAATGATGCCTTGACGTTCAGTGGATACATCATCGAAAATCATGAGTGAATCAGGCTTTACCTCATCCGGTAAAATCACATTTTCTTGCATGGAAAATGTAAAATAACCCATATTCTCTTTTTGTAATCCAGACATGACTTGATCCAGAAACACGTAGAGGGGTTGGTAGAGAGATTTTGCAAAAATATAAATATTTTGAAAACGCAGACCATTGGGCGCTGTGATGAGCGTTAGCAAAAGATTAGTCTTTCCACAGCCGGAAGGCCCCACAATGATGCAGCGAATGGAAGATGGAAACAGTGAACCATGGCGATGTTCACGTGATGTGGGACAGAGATGGGAAACCATGTCCCCCACGGGGAATGACTCTTGCTGCTTAATAATCTTCATGTCAACTAAGGCTTAGACAGGCTAGCAGGCTGTCTATATACAAGACACCGAACCTTGTCATAGAAACAGTAGACTGGTACTACAGGTTGACGATGGATGTCTTTGGACGTGCGTTGATGGCCAAAGCTAGGCCTGTTCCCATACATGATCCTAAACAAGAAACAGATCCTGCTAATAAACACTATGTGGATAGGTCAGTAGTGCCACGCACAAAACAGGGAGATTATGACTTTAAGGGAAAGCGGTTAACCCATGTAAAACATCCTCAAGTGACTACAGACGTTACTACGAAAAAGTATGTGGATAACAAAGTGTATGAGTTTTATGACAAAGTGCCCCAGCTTACGGTGAATGGCTATAGCGCTAATCACCATCGGATTATTCACGTGGAAGACCCACAAGACGAAGACGATGTTTGTACCTAGCGTTACATGACCTATGAAATGAAAAGGCTTTATAAATTTATCCCATCTGTATTTTTAGTGTATCTGACAAATGAAAAACCTGTGAATGACAGAAACCATTTACCGCTAGTCCATGATCAGCACTTGACCTATGTGCTTGCTTCGGGTTTAAGCCACTATCGATTACACTATGATGGAACCATTCACAACAAATATGCCATACCTGATGAGAACCATTTACAAATAAAGATAAATGGTCATAGGATGTTGGTCCATGACCATGAAATGGTCAATGCAGGTGACGAATTATCTTTTCACCTCATGTTGACATGGGATGAAAAGCAAGCGGGAAAAACCATAAACGATTTCCCACTTTATGTGGAATTGGAATATACAGCCATGAAATAACCATCTGACGTTAGTTGTGATTTACACTTTCTTGTGAAAGGTTGTTGGTCATTATCATCATGGTGAAACAAAGGTATGCAGTGAGAAAGACTAAAAAAGGACTTTGTCCTTGGCAAAGCCAGGGTTTTCAACATTCGTGGCCAAGCCCTTGCGAAAGAAAAAAAGAAAAAATAATGTATTGACCATAAGGAAAGCCTTTCGAGCAGCACAGAGACATGTTATTCCAAAACGTCGGCGACAGGTTTCAAACCAAGGGCGAGTGATTCCCGTCCCCAAACGAGCGGGATTTTTACCTGCATTATTTGCCGGTTTGGCTGCTCTGGGTTCACTTTTGGGCGGTGCCAGTGCAGTGGCGAAAACCATTAAAGCCGCGCAGCAGGGCAAGCAACAACTCAAAGAAAGTCAGCGACACAATGAAACGATGGAAGCGATTGCCATGGGGGCTAGAAATGCCAATTTAAAGCCAGCCTTTTATCAACAAGGATTTGGGATTTCACCATTTCGAAATATTAAAAAAAAAAAAAAATAACCTCAGCCATAGCAAGACATGCCCTGACGCATCAACAAGTGGAAAGCTATGCTAAGCAACTAAAGCTTTCTCATTTTCGAGGTGTGTTTATGCGAAACCAATTACCCCCACGACCCTGGAAACAGGAATGTGCTGTTGTCAATTTGGATGATCACCGAGGACCAGGGACGCATTATGTAGCTTATGTCAAAGAGGGATCCACTGTATGGTACTTTGACATTTTTGGGAATTTGCCCCCGCCCATGGAACTAGTGACCTATTTTGGAAACAGGATCAAGATATATTATAATGTGAAACGTGAGCAAACGTTTAACAGCCAACAGTGTGGACGTTTGTGTTTAATTTTTTTATATAAGACGCTGCATAAGCAAAAACGCCACCAGTATGTCAGCAGAAAGTAAAACGTTTACACTGCATGGACGTGGACCTGAAGTCAGCCTAGACTTTTACCCTCCTATCGAATTGAGTGAAAAACCCTATGGTTTAGGACTTGTTTCTCTTGAAACGTACAATCGAATATACAACATACGTGAAAATGTGAACAACAAGTTTTACTATGATGATTCTGTGCTCACCTTGAACTCTGGTGGATACACGATCGATGACATTTATGAACACATTTATGTGGTGTTGATCAATCAATATGGTTTAAAGTCATTTCTAGACGGAACGCACAAGTTTGAACTTGTAGGTAATACCAACACTCATCGCTGCAGTATATTGTCTACCTTCAACATTGACTTTAAAGCACACCCCGATTCCATTGGCCCATTACTAGGATTTAAACCACGTGTGTTGGAGCCCAACAAAAAACATGAATCGGACCATGAAGTGAAATTCATTGAGGACCATCATGTGTCGGTGACGTGTAATATTATTAGCCAAGTGTACACCAATCAAGAACCATCGCATTCGCTTTATGACTTTATTGTGACATCGCCCAATGGGCATATTATTCGTGAAAACCCTCCTGTGGTGCTTTTTCATTCTGTGGCTGTCGATAGTATTAGTAATATAACATTAAGACTGATCAATAGAGATCAACAACTCATTGATCTAGATTCTACCACACCGGTGACTTACAAGTTGGTGCTAAAGCCACTATGAAATTTGTGTATAAAGCAACAACACAGTCTAGGAATAGTGTTAGTTGTTTGCCACGTGAATACACGTTAACATCTCAAGGCAAGCAGATTTTACAGCATTTGGGTTACCACGTCAACCCTCATAATGAATTCTATTCTAGAGATAGCGAATCACATCGAGGTGCAACCAGGAGTGGTAAGAATTGATCTCCATTCCTATCAAGCTCAAACACCTGGACTCAATAACAATGATGAAATTCAATTTGTTATCAACAACCAAGATATTTACACCCTACCGCATGAAAGTGTCATTCAGATTGAAGGTCGGCTCACCAAAGCCGATGGCTCTACACCCACCACATCCAAGTTGGCCAACCATGGTTTAGCCTTTCTGTTTTCTGAAGTGTGGTATGTCATTAACGATATCGTGGTGGATAGCACTCGAAATGTGGGCATTTCCAGTGTCATGAAACTATACCCCTCTTATAGTGAGGAAGAAGGTAAAACACTTTGCATGGCAGGTTGGTGTCCTGACTCGACCAATGACTGGATGGTACACACCGATGGGACCTTTACTGGATATTTACCTCTTAAACTGGTTCTAGGCTTTGCTGAAGATCACCAACGCATTGTGGTTAACGCAAGGCAAGTGCTTTATCTGGTGAGAGACAGGAGTGATAATAATGCACTCAAGGGAGCCGACAATGCCCCCATCGATTCAAAAATTCAACTACAACGCTTGCTATGGAAAGTGCCTCATGTGACCCTTGAAGATAGCAAAAAACTGGACATACTCAAAATGGTAAAGAGAGATATGCCGCTACCCATGGAATTTAGAAGCTGGGCACTCCATGAGTATCCGCTATTGCCCACCACCAACACACACAGTTGGTCTGTAAAAACAGCTCGCTATACAGAGAGACCTCTCTACCTGATTGTGGGTTTTCAAACGAATCGCAAGTATCAACAAACCAAAGATGCCACGCAATTTGATCACCTGCAATTGAGAAATGCACGTCTTTTCCTCAACGGAGCTGTGTTTCCCTATGAAGGACTGGATTTGGATTTTTCAAAAAATAAGTTTGGCCCCCTGTACGACTTGTTTTCTAAATTTCGATGGTCGTATTATCAAAAAGAGAACGGCCCCATGCTGCTACCCCAAGCGTTTAAGGCAAGAGCGCCACTGATTGTCTTTGACTGTTCTTACCTGAAGAGTCTGTCAAGCCATCCAATATCGACATTCGACTAGATTTTGAAACGCATGACAATGTACCAGCCAATACGACGGCCTACTGTTTGATTATTCATCACAAACAAGTCAACTATTATCCACTATCCAACCAAGTGACGAGTGTATAAATAACAGCTCAACCCACGTCAAGCCGCTCAGTCATGTCTTGCTTTAAAGCCTCAAGAGACGTTACATCCATGAATTTAAACTCTGAGGAACAACGTTTCAAGACTTTTGCCACGTGGCCAGTGCCTTTCATAAACCCTCAAGATTTGGCGGCCGCTGGATTCTACTATTTAAAAACAAGAGATGAAGTGAAATGTGCGTTTTGTCCCATCATCATAGACCAATGGCAGGAGGGCGATGAACCCATGCAGGAACATCAGCGCTGGTCACCCACCTGCCCCTACCTGTGTAGAATGGAAGTGGGAAATATACCCTGTCATTCAAGCTATCCCTCACTTGTGTCTCTGGGTGATGAAAAAAAAACAAGTTACGATACGTGTGGACCGTATGGCATCCATGGTGCTTCGGTGAGCAGCTCACCATCAAAAACGCCTAGATTAGAGACATTGGGACATCATCGGTGTTATGGACGTTACAAACACAGGAGACTATATTGTTGTATCAGTTGCTATCGTCCTTATCCCAAAATGAGAAAAGCCTGTAAGACGTGTTATGATAATAAAATGATGTAATTCTTAAATTCTAAATTTTGCATGTCCCCCTGTCCTACCCTAACCTCAATTTGAAACTAGCATGGCAGGTAAGTCCATGACATGATCACACCTGATCGTCAGTCAGTCGTCAGTTGAACTCGGTCCAGGCAAGCGTCAACATGTTGCGCACACTCATTGTGGATTGCCAAGGGTTTAAAATTGGTGACAACAAATTTATATTTAAACAAGTGGCCATGATCGATTGTACCACGTTTTGGATATCGCAAGCTACGCATTTGCTATTTAAGCCACCCCATGCTTTTGATTTGTTGTGTGAAAAAGACCGTAAACAAACCCAGTGGATTGAAAATCATAGGCAACTAGACTGGAATCAGGGAACCATTTCCTATAAATATTTGGATGTGGTCATGAAAGCACACTTGTCCTCGGCCAATGTGGTATTTGTGAAGGGTAATGAAAAACGTCAATGGTTGCAACCATTTTTGGCGTCTTACTGTCAATGTATCGACCTCATGGAGTTGGGCTGTCCCTCCCTGCAAACGCTCATGGATACTTGTTCCTGTGGCAACATTACCCATACAGCCCTATCGCATGCGTGGCATCTCTTTCATTGGTTAACCACCCATACCTGCTGGGAGTTGTTGAACAAAATTATAACTCAAGATTTACCTGTGAATGACGCCAGTGAGATTTCTACAAGCGACGTGTAAACATCTACAGCACGTGATACCATGGAGAAAGGCAATGCTACGGACAAAGCCATCGGCAAGTTCTTTGTGTGTAAAAAGAAACTAGACAGTTTTACCAAAGAGGAACTCTTGGCGCTGCCCAAGTCATTCATTTATTATGTGGCCGCCAACGCAGTGAAAGAAATCTGGCAACATGTACCAAAATCATGGACTCAAGACCCTGTGTTGAGTGAATTGCAACCCTGTACGGATTACGATCACCATAAGCAAGTGGCCATGGCAAAAATACCGTCTATGCGTCAGTGTGCGACTTGTCAGCTAGTGAAACTGTATCACGGTCATAAAAGTCCATGTAAAGACTTTGTTGAATCATTCCACGGGTGTCATGGCGAGAAAAAGCAACAACAACAACAACAAACACAAACATCGTCCACAGAGGAGGAGGAAGACCAAACCTTTTTACCATCGATGGAAAAGGATATGCCAGACCTGTACTGGCAATGGCGTCATTGACAAAGTGATTCAATACCTACCTTTCGAAATCCATCTTCCAGGTTATCGTTTTTGCGGCCCTGGAACTCGTCTCGAAAAACGTTTACAACGTGGTGATGTACCCATTAATCTTTTGGATCAAGCATGCAAGGAACATGACCTTTCTTATCGCCATAGTCATCCTGGTTTAAGACATGTGGCAGATAAATTGTTATTGAAGAAAGCTAAACAACGTTTCACATCCAGTGATGCCTCAGTGGGTGAAAGGATGGCAGCCCTAATTGTCATGAGTGCTATGAAAGGAAAGTTGATGATGCATGGACATAAACATTGAGGAGTGAGGAATTGGAATGTGTTTGTATTCTATATTTCTTTTGTCAATTCACTATGACTACGAAATAAATACAAAGGTTTACCAGAGCACGATGTTTTGTTATTTTTATTTTTAAGAAATCGTGATGTTGATGGCTTATGTTTCATTTTACACATTTCACACATTGCCATTTTGCCAATTTGCAATTTACAGTTTTTAAAAATGTTCGTTTCAAGTTTTGCGTTTTTGATGATATGGATTTTTCCAGTTTGCTGATGACACATTTTAAACAATGTCCGTTTGAAGTTTTTTGAATTTTCAAATTTTACATATGGCCATTTCCAGTTTTTTAAATGTCCGTTTTAAGTTTTGCGTTTTTTTGGTGATATGGAAACATGGATTTTCCTTTTTTCTGTTTTCACATTTTTCCATTTGGTGTATGTCGAAAGTTGAGATTTGACAATCATGTTCATGCAAGTGCTTGACCATGGCCATGCTGTAATGTGTTGATGCATGTTTGGAGAAACGTCGAGGTCTACAACTACTGCAGGTAAGACTGTTTTTACAAAAATAATGTCTTTTGACTGCCACATTTCAATGAAAAAACGAAACTATTGAAAACAAAATGAGTATATAAGTGACCATTTACCCCCTTCCCACCCACCCTACCTCACCGTGTTTGCTCTGGTCAACCATACACATCAGCTTTCTCTCTCCACTCATACATTCACACCTGTCTTTGGGAACAAACACAACCACTTTATTTATTCTCAAAAGCACATTCTCGACATGCACACTCATCCCAAAAGAACTTTTTAGTTTATCATTTACATTATGAAAAAATAATTAAATACTAGTTATTAAAGTTACTAAAAATCTTACTTATTTCATATTAAAAAAAACTCAACTTTGTACAGCGTTAAAAGAATCAAACTATTTACCAATCAAAAAATTTTAAAAAATAAGGTTGCATAGAACTTTTAAAGAGCAAAAGGTTCAAGTGGGTTGTCACTATTTACAATGACAGAAACCAATATTTACAAAATTCTAAATCCACAAGTTACAAAAAGCCATGTCCCATAAACGATTAAACAATGAAATCACACCTTCTCCTCCTTGCGATCATAACCCCAGGGCAGGCTGGTGAGCAGGTCATCAGCCCACACACGCTTGTTATCCATGGAGGCGAGGGTGCGTTTTCTCTGTTCCACAAGATACAAATGATGGTTGCTGGATTGTATCCTGCACTGTGTATGAGACATAGCTTTGCCAGTGCGTAAAACCGCTAGGTAATCGTCTACACGTAGCGATTTTACCACTGCTCTACCTACACCTTTTGCTCTTTTGGCTTCCTTACAGTCGAGTGTGCGTTAAGCATACATTTTTGAAGCCAAACCTACGAATTCCGTCATAATGGAATCACCGCATTCATCTTTTAAAACGCCCATTTCCTTCTTGTTTTTAGGGGCAGCTGAAACACGTTGTCAGCGCTATAGCAAGAGGTGTCGAACCAGTCACTATGTTGCCTCATGACGTCATAGGGGTTGCAGTGGCGAATGTGGTAAATGAATGAGTCCGTGTCCATATACAAAAGAGAGACGTCCTCGAAATGGCGTTTGGCAAACTCATAGTGGAATCGATACATGACCGATTTAGAAAAGTCTAAAATGACTTGACCCAAGTAAATGGGGTTATCCATGGTCACGCTGGTCTTACTCATTTCAATAGTAGCCAAATCCTCATCGATAATTTTGATCGATTTGAAATTTGGCTTGGCAATGTACCGCCGGGCACCCCACTGCCCCTCCCAGACATTGACCAATTTAATGTCACGGTATTTGCGGACATTCTCCATAGACTTGCCATAGATGCAGTTGTTCATTAATTTTAAAAAAATAATTTCAAACTGCTGTGTTGCCATTTGTCGGTGCTCTGTGTTGAGTCTCATGTATGGCTCAAGCCATGCTTTTTGAGCAAAAGAAATACCCCTGTGGATTTTCTTCAACACCAAGCCTTGGGCGAGGCAATGCACCAACATTTGGATATGTAGCACATACCGATTTTTGTTGTAAAGTGTGCCCATGAGTTTTTCAATTTTCACTTTACTGTCAGGGGGAACCATTTGTTCAAGGCAGAATGGGAAATCGGCATGTTCATCATACAAGGATGATGGATATTCAATATCCACTTCTAGCACATATCCACGGCCTGTTTCTTGGCTAGCCATGTTCACATCAAATTCTGACACTTGTTTGTCTGTCAGCCAAGCAAACTTCCCATAGGGCAAAGGCTGACTCACGGCGTAACCGTACAAATTATTCACGTCATAGTACATTAAGTACGATTCTTGTTTTTCCGGTTAATAATCAGGCATGTAGACATTGTTCGCTTCGGCATGGCGCTGGTTAAGTGACACAAAGCCGCCACGAATGCCCTTTTCAAAAAATAGAACCATGTCTACGTCAGTGAGTAAATCCAATTCCTCTTGAGTGTATTTTAAAGCGGCATCAAACGAGAGCCCAGGACTCGTATAATAGTGAGCCGGGTCAAGACCGTAAATGTGTTGACACAAGTTACGGAATTTTTCAAACACATCGGTGAGCAGCAATACATCCAGTTTTAGGTAATGCATAGCATATTCACTTAGCGTCTTCATGCCAAACACTCGCCAAACTTGACATGCATGTGCATAGTCTTCATCGGAAACGGTACTGCGTGTTAGTTTCGAGTAAAATTTCTCTTGTGGTGGGAGTTTTCTTTGCTTTAACACATCCCAGCTGTTGCAGAAATCATACGGGAATATACCTTTCCGAATGCACAATTGAAATTGCTCTGGATCATTAAAATGTATTCTAGTATTTTTTAATTCCTCCTCATTCAAGCCATTCACAAGGCTGTCAAGCGAGGATGTCATAAACTTAAAGGAATCCAAAAATCGAATGCTAAAGTCGCCCAACCTCCATGTCAGGGCTGTAAAACGCTCATGGTTTTGAGGAATAATGGTAAACGAGCCCTTGTTGACATGGCCCAATTCACGAATCAAAAACTGAATGTCATAATTCGCCAGATTGTGGAAAAAGACACTGATGAAACGAGGAGCTGGAAAGTTCAAGTTGCATTTGCTGTGCGCAGCTCCACGAAACTCCCCTGTAAAATGCGAGTGGTCTCTGACTTTTTCCTCTCCACTTAAAATAGGCTTTTCGCAAATATGGCATGTCGTGGCATGCTCATACTGCTGCTGTTGTTCTGGAGATAGGCTCATGGGTACTGGGTGGTCCAGTATTTCCTGTACATCATGAGCCAACTTGATAAGTTCATCCAAGAACCATTTGGCACAATCTGGCCCCTCGAGGTATTTGTAAACGGATTGTGTGAGGTCATAGGCACACATCACATTAAATCCTATGGCAAAGGGTTCATGTTTTCGAATGGGTGTGGTTGAGCTCATGGAGGGATCTGGCTCACATCCCGCCATGGGTGTGGTGAGAGCTTCGAAATCTGCATACACCACATAGGGAACAGTGTCACGCTTATGAATGTCCTTAAACTTTAACACAGCCTTGTCCCCTTGTGGCAATATCAATCTCACCGCTTCCTGAGTAACACAATCTACCCTATGACGTTCCAAAAGCGTAGGAGTGGTAAAATATTGCAGACAACGGTCACAAATATGTTTCTTAGGTTTATGTTTAGACATTTGACTGCTTAGCAATCTACTTAAGCTTTTAATGAGGCAATAGTGATTCACATCTCCGTAAGACAGATATAAAAGATAAATATGGTGTCGTTTCGGTTCTTTTGTGGCATAAAGAGGACCCACAATCTCATCACCATTAAGGCCATAGACCATGAACGAAAAGTCCTGGTTATCTTGTTCAAACCTATGGATCTTGGTTAAGTCCATAGGGAACGATACTCGAGTTAAATTTAAAGTATGTTTCAATTCGACAAACTTGGCCTTGTACATTCCTGGTCGACAACCATTATGTTGTGCTGGCTGCAAATACGCAGCCACAGCCCACAGAAAACATTCATCATCAAAATTTTCAATATTCACCTCAGCCTTTTTCGAAGCTATTGCTGGCGGTGTTTTAATATAGCTAGACCCAGCATTCAACGAGTTGAAATGACAAATGTTGATTTGTAAATGATGAATTTTGTCTAAGGCAAGGCCACTCGGTCCTTGTTGCAGTTTATCAAATTTTGATAGCAAGGCATTCACCACATGGCTTTGATACCACTCGTTCAGATTATCGGCTATCAAAAGCTCTTGCATTTTACTACAAATATAAAATGTCTCTTTATGCTCTACGTCCTTCTTTTTATATATGAAATCGCACACCAGTTCTGTATTCACCTTTAAAGCCGTATGCAACCTTTACGCTGTGCAAATTTCAATTTTAAAATTTTCAAAACAAGATTCTAAAAATTCTTTGGGAATCAAACATTTTCTAACATTGACCACACGACCAGAGCACACACGCGATTTGAAACAAGACTCAAGGGGCTCCCAAGTTAACGTATCCGCAGCAGTAAAAGACATTATTTTAGAAAGAACACTCTCACCTGAGTTTTCAGCTGTAGACTGCTTGACAATGGTCCCAAACACACACGTTCCCGATTATTAACAGAGGTCAAGCGTTTTCCAACACTCTAAAAAGAAATAAAATAAACCACCATAAGTATATCCATTCCATATAGTTTATGCATTTCATAAACAAAACAAAATCAAACAGGTTATATATATAAAAAAACAAATCTCACCTTCACGTGTAATGCTTTGCTATATTCCCGTCTCGTGGGCTAGTGTGGAAATGGTTTCCTTTCTAGTTGCCCGTTTTTCTCTCTTTCTTTAATATCGTTCTCACAGACACACGACAGGTAGGCTATACCGATTGTTGTTTGAGTCTTCAGTCTTTTGACTGGTTTGATGCAGCTGTCCATGCCTCCCTGTCCTGAGCTAATCGTTTCATCTCTACATAGCTCCGACACCCCACATCGGAGGCAATCTGTTTAACATATTCTAACCTTGGTCTACCCCTACAGTTTTTGTCCTCGACCCTTCCTTCCATAACTAAGCTTGCTATTCCTGGGTGTCTTAGTATGTGTCCTACCAACCTATCTCTTCTCTTCATTAGCAGTCGCCAGAAACATCTCTCCTCTCCCACTCGTCTTAATACCTCTTTGTTTGTAACCCTATCTACCCATCTGATCTTCATCATTCTCCTGTAACACCACATTTCAAATGCTTCAATTCTCCTCTTTTCTGCTGCACCAATAGTCCAAGTTTCACTTCCGTAGAGCGCCACGCTCCAGACAAAGGCTTTCAAAAATGACTTCCTAATACCTAAATCTATATTCGATGTCAGCAGATTCCTTTTTTGTAGAAATGCTTTCTTTGCCTGAGCCAACCTACTTTTAATATCCTCTTTGCTTCGTCCATCACTGGTTATTCTGCTTCCTAAGTAACAGAAGTCTCCTACTTCCTTCAGCTTTTCACCTGCCAATTTGATCTCCATAGAGGTTTCTGATTTATTTCGGCTGCATTCCAGTATTTTTGTTTTACATTATTTATTTTCATCATGAATTCTTTCCGTAAGACGGAGTCCATACCATTCAAAAACTCATTCAAATCCTCAGGCTTGTCGGCCAAGATGACGATGTCATCAGCAAATCTCAGAGTTGAAATTATTTCTCCTTGAATCTTCACTCCCACTTTAAATTTTTCTCTAATTTCCTTCATTGCTTGTTCAATGTAAAGATTGAAAAGTATGGGTGATAAGTTGCAGCCTTGCCTTACACCTTTCTGAATACCAGCTTCTCTCTCATGTCCTTCAACTCGAATGACTGCTGTCTGGTTTCTGTACAGATTGTATATCACCCTCCTATCCCTGTACTTTATTCCAATTGATTTCAAAATGTCAAACAATTTAGTCCAATCAACGTTATCAAAAGCCTTTTCTAAGTCTACAAAAGCCATGAACGTTCTCTTATCTTTCCTTATTCTACCTTCTAAAATCAGCCTAAGACTTAGTACAGCTTCCCTTGTTCCTACATTTCTCCTGAAACCAAACTGGTCTTCACCCAACTCCGTTTCTATCTGGCTTTCAATCCTCTTGTAAATTATTCTAGACAGGATCTTTGAAGCATGAGTAATCAAGCAGATTGTACGGTAATCTTCACATCTGCCAGCTCCCACTTTCTTTGGTATAGGGATGATTACATTCTTCTTGAAATCAGGGGGTACCTCACCTGTCTCATAAATCCTACACACCAAGTGAAATAACCTGATCAGACCTTCATCTCCTATGCAGCGTAGCAACTCAATCGGTATATCATCTATGCCTGGTGCTTTGTTCCTGCTTAAGTCTTCCAAAGCTCTATCAAATTCTGATCTCAATATTAAATCTCCTTTCGCATCCTCATCAATTTCCTCCTCCCTTTCTATTACATGATTCTCAATCTCCTTTCCCTTATACAAACTCTCTATGTAAGCTTTCCATCTCTCAACCTTTTCTTCCCTATCTGTTAGAGGCTTTCCATTTGTGTCCTTAATATTACAGCACTTAGTCTTCTTTTCCCCAAAAGTATTCTTAATCCTTCGATAAGCTGTGTCTACTTTTCCTAATTTCAGACAATTTTCTATACCTGCGCATTTCTCTTTCAACCATTCTTCTTTCGCTTCCTTGCACTTCTTGTTAACCTCATTTCTCAGACGTCTGTATTCTGCTTTCCCCTTTTCATCTCTTAGATTCTTGTGTTTCCGCCTTTCATCCATCAATTCTAGTATATCCTGAGTGATCCACGGTTTTCTACCTATTCTTTCTTTCCTACCAATGTTTTCTTCTGCGGATTTTGTTATTTCATTCTTCAAAAGTGCCCATTCGTCTGCAATTGAAGTTTGTTTAGGGTTTTTCATTAGTCCTTCCTTTATACTCTTCTTGAATCTTTCGTTTACATCCTTCTCTTTCAGTCTGTCTATTGCCCACCTTTTTGGCTTTTGACTTTTCTTCAGTTTCTTCAACTTTAATCTGCATTTCATTACAACCAGATTGTGATCAGAGTTTATGTCAGCACCAGGATATGTTTTACAATCCAAAATCTGGTTTCGAAACCTCTGCTTGACCATAATGAAGTCGATTTGGTAACGCCCTGTATCTCCTGGTCTCATCCATGTGTATATTCTTCTATTGTGGTTATTGAATAAGGTGTTAGCTATGACCAATTCATGCTCGGTGCAGAATTCTACCAGCCTGCTTCCTCGATCATTCCTTTCTCCTAATCCGAAATCTCCTACTATCTTCCCTTCTCTCCCTTTTCCTACCACAGCATTCCAATCTCCCATTACTATAACATTTTCATCACCCTTGATACACCTCAGAATTTCGTCTATTTCTTCGTAGACCTTTTCAACATCCTCATCATCAGCTTGACTGGTAGGCATATAGACTTGTACCACTGTAGTGCAGGTAGGTTTTGTATTGATTTTTGCTACAATAATCCGTTCACTATATTGCTCATAATATTCCACCCGCTGTCCTAGTTTCCTACTCAATATGAGGCCAACCCCTGCTTGGCCATTGTTTGATTTAGTGCTAATGACCCTATAGTCTCCTGACCAAAAGTCCTGTTCTTCCTGCCAGCGCATTTCACTAATCCCAACCAAATCCAACCTCAACCTATCCGTTTCCCTTTCTAAGTTTTCTAACCTTCCACTTCCTAGCAGACTTCTAACATTCCACGCTCCGATCCGTAGAATGTCAGATTTCCTCTTTGTCACTTCTGTCACCGATTATCTGCAAACAAATAAATAAATAAAATCATTAATTACCTAATCCATAAATAATTGCATGTATTTATATAAAATCAATAAATATATAAATGAATAAATATATACCTACCCCACAACAAGGTTAAGTATTTTCCACCAACACCAAAACTGATAAACAAGACCAGGGGTTTCATGCAATGCAATGTGTTCAAAGGTAGTCATCTAAGTGAGCGTGGAAATGATAACGCCATGTCTTTATATATGCTACGTTGCATGTATAATCTTTTTTTTTCCCACGCTTTGAACATTCTGTTATCAGGCACGTGGACAGATAACGTCCCAGGCGAACACCTGTGGTAGATCAAATTTCACATGAACTTGCATTTTGTCACGTACGAAGCAAGACAGGATGTCACTGGTTTAGCCTACATGTGGTTTCACACATGTGTTCATATGACTTTCGCTCTTCCCTGCCACCACAATGGTCAGATTATTTCACCTTGATGCGTCATGGTCATTTTTCCATTGCACCTGTTGTCAAGTCAGATCAACGCCTTCCAATAAGCTCAAATGACCTTCACCTCCTGCTCGTCTGCAAGTTTGTTTTCTGTACTCGCTTCGACCAACATAGAACCAAGCTCTCATTACCGTTTACACGTTAAAGGTTAAATGTGTGAAAAAACGCACGCTCGCTCTGTCATACACCGACCCGCCGAAATAGCGATTGTTCTATTAAGCATGGTCCTTGTGGTTAGCGATAGGTTCATTGACACACACACCCAGCCGTATCGTCTCTCTCAACCACCACGCTTTATGAACATTATAAACAGGTAAAGAAAAGGAAAAAGTTTTCTCAACATGTATGGCGTTAGGCCCTTTGTGAATTATTTTTTTGAAAAAAAAAATATCTACCACACTCGAAAAAGGGCGTTATCCCGAGTCCTAGGACACTTCGTACACGTCTCTAGCGTTATTGGTTCGTGAGATATCGGCAAAAATCACAAAAAACACATGTTTATCCCAAAATCGAGTTTCCAATTTTTTTAAAAATTATAACGAGTGGTCCATAGCAAATAGGACGTCACCCCGAGTCCTTGGACCTATCGTACACGCCTCTAGCATGATTGGTTCGCGAGATATAGCAAAAAGTCTAAAATCACGTTTTTACCCCAAAAAGACTGTGTTTCCAGATTTTCACATTTTCGACACCTACATTCCCGTAAAGAGCACGACGAGACGAAAAAAACGAATCCAAGCACGCCCTCCTAGCATCACTCCTTCCATTCCAAGGTCGCAGGGGCTCACCACTTGCTTTTGTAAGCAGCTCTGTCATCATCCCACTACTGCAGGTTTTCATCCTAGAGACTTGAAATTTATTTTGGGGGTAGAGGGGGTATGGACCATTGATTTACGTCAAACAAACTTTTCTGTATAATTTCTAGTTTCCAAAATATAGGATTTTCAAAATTCGAGTGTTTTCAAAAAAACATAAAAAGTAAAAAAGTTTTATTATAGAAAATAAAGGTCATAAAGACCATTCGTTTGAGCCATGGCACAACGTTCTATCCTGTTTGGTTTTCAAACTATCGCCTATTTTCGTAAACAAAAAATTTCAAATTTTTTTCTAAAATATAACGAGTGGTCCATAGCAAAGCCCCCCGTCATCCCGAGTCCAACGACACCTCATTCGTGAATCTCCGACCAAGGGTTCGGGAGTTATCGGCTCGCATTGGGAGTAGTGGTGGGGGGAGTTAGAAGTACCACCATCCCCCTACTTATGATGGCTTCATAAAATAACCCATGGTTATAAATTCGTCGAAAGTGTGGCTTGTAACTATATTTTCAATTTCCAACATATTTATCAAAGTCATCCAACCTTCACAATGGTTGATGCTTCATTTTAACAACATCATTCCTGCGACTTTATTGCACAATCAGAATGGCACATTTAACTATTTCCACACACAATAATTTCTTCCCAAATTATACATAATAATCAAGCCTTTGCATGTTATCCAAACTGGAAGATTTAGAAGCTAGTAAGCTCCTTCAAATGAGTTTACTGTAATTTTACCATCATATTAAACGTTAATAATTTCACATCGTGTCTATTTCTGGTCAAACACTCTCTCACAAGACGTTACCCAAATGATTTATACTTATATAAACTCTAGTAAAACCCTGTTTTTTACATTATATTTGTTTCCCGTATCATCACTTTCCGTGTCTTCTACATGATTTGACTGCATAATGCAAGTGTAAAATGCCTCCAATGAATTATTCTGTTAGTAGAATGTGGGCGTGCGTTTAACCACTAACCTTTGGAAAAACAAGTATCCGATATAGCAAACTGTTTTAAATATCCACTTTATAAATTCACGCTACAAGATATGATTATTAGAAAATATAAATCATAATTATTATCATCTTAGAAAAATTGAAAATAATAATAATAATTATTATTATTATTACTTAATCATTATTATTATTATTATTAATTCCACAACTGGATTTAACTTCAATAAACTATTCTAGAAAGATCAAACTCGATTTCTTAAACATTGAAAAATATCCATTCCTCAACTTAAACTTATTTTTAAATTTACAGTTACGACGGCTGATGACCGCGATTAGAAACAAAATCACAAAAATCAAATAAAATGCTCGTGATGCTCGTCCATTGATTCAAATCATTGAATCTTCATGTCTGAGTGTAGGAAATACTCAGAACAAGGCTTCCCATGCCTCGCATAAATATTTGCAACAGCAAATTATCAAAGAAAAAAAATATTGTGTTGATAAGACTGTAGAAAAATGAGAATTCCAGCTAACTACGCATAAAAATAATGCAAATTGTAGCTTACATTCTTGTAGATCTTGATGTTGAAGATAATCTGGTTAAAACCAGACCATTCCAGTCTTTAGTCCCCATTTGGACACGTACTTAAATTCTTGTATCGGCCTCCATTGTATACCCGCAATTTGTCTACCAAGACATAGCGGTAATCATATTCGTTGCCTGATAATCTTGATGAAAACTGTTCATATTGGCTGCGTTAACAGCTGTAGTTATATTCTTGACAGGGGTAAGATCTAATTGATCCATGCTGAATAATACCAGATGTAACAGGTCCCAACAGTGATGCATTAAATACAATACAATACAATACAAATCTCTTTATTTCCAGAACCTGCATCATACAGAATTGGATACGTCACACAACATACTCACAGTTAAATTTATATATTTACAACTTTTTTTACATACTTAAACAGTTACATGTTTCTTTAAAATTCACTTAAAGAATACAACACATTCTGGGCTAGGTATATCTTGAGAGACTTTCTGAACCCAGTTCCAGTCAAAGATTTTAAGTGGTTTGGAAGTTTATTGTGGTATATAGCTCCTTTTTTGAAAGGATCCTTTTCTGCATATTGTTTATTTACCCTATTTTGAAAATAGTCATTCTGCCCTCTGGTTTCATGATTGTGGACATTGTTGATTGTGACAACTTTATGTTGATTTTCCCTTACAAGCAAGATAACTTTGAAAATATACAATGAAAATAATGTTAAAATATTATGCTTCTTAAATGCAACTCTGCAGGATTCCCACGATTTCAACCCAATCAAGTATCGTATTACTCGTTTCTGCAGTTTAAATATTCTCTCCATATTCCTATTTGCTCCCCCACCCCATATCTCAATACCGTATGATGTCTGTGAATGTATTAATCCATAGTAGACTGTTAATTGTATTCGCTGCTTAAGTATATTGAAATTTTCTTTAAAACGAAGGAGTTTTTGTTAATTTTTTACAGATTTCATTTATATGCTCTTCCCATGATAATTTATGATCTATTGTAATACCCAAAAAATTTGCTGAGGCTACCTGTTGAATATCATCAGATCCACAGTAATGATTTCGATCTACTTCTAAATTAGTTCCCTTATGCTTGTTAAATATTGCAAAGTTAGTTTTTGAAGGGTTTACACTTAACATTATCTCATTAAAATATTGAGTGAGAAGATCAATGCCATTTTGAGTTTCTTGAAGAGTACAGTTTAATAGACTGACAATCTTATTCAGCATCGGTAACAGTTCTGATGTTCAAGTCCCTGAACTGAACCGTGCAAGAAAGGTATTTGAAAAAGTACTGACATATAATCTTGGTTGGTGATTTAGTTACCAAGACAAAAGCTTGCTTCTGGCAAATGGATATAAAGAATCCAATAATGATATTTGTGGGCTGAGGAAAATGTTATAGACTAAGTCTATCATAAGTCCGTGAGCAGTTTTATATTTACCAATGTTTCTGCCACAAAATGTCTATCACCTGAGTGATAACTGACGAAAAATCCCAAGTTCACTGAAATAATTTCCAACACTTTTTGAAGTTCCAGTAATCATGTACTGTTTCGTTGAAACGCACTAAGTCCTAGCAACCATGTGCTATTTCTAAGTATAACGTCGAATATAGCAACCATGTGCTTGTAGATATCTTTCACGAAGTAACAGCGATGAACTAGCGACTGGGCGCTGTGATGAAGTAACATAATGTGCCTTGGTCGTCACCCGATTTATACTCTCCAGGCGGACTCCTGACGTCACTGCGAGATATGTCCTCAAACCTTAAACTTCTCATATCTCGGATTCCGCAAGTTCGATTTTCTTCAAACATAGCACATACTTCTTCCCTTTTCCGTGCCAGTAATATGGTATTAGTCCCATGTTTTCAATCAATCGGAAAATATTTTATCAAAAATAAAGCCTCGCTTGTGACAACCAGCTACGTCACTTGCCGTTCTGTAGGCTGCACAAAGCTTCGAAATCCTTCTTAGAACATTCGGAGCACGCTATTCAAATCCTCCGCTCGGAACTTTGCATATGGGCCTGTGCTCTCAAATCTGAACAACTGGATTTGGGCACAGTATAACCTGCTAATGGTACAAGCTTTCTAACATATTTCTCTTTTAAATGCAGCCTAGAACTGGAATCTAAGCGCTAAAATGTTTCACGGACAACAGCTGTGAACTAAGGTCAACATCGCTGAACCGAGAACTGTCACCGGTTTAATATGAACTCAGATCAAGACGCGGTGGTCTTAGATTAACGTTTATACAACAGAAATTCGGAGTTCAGCACGCGCAAAGATCAGCTGAACCTGGTGAACTGAGATCAAATCCTTTATACAATCGGCCCTAAGTTCTCTAATTTGAGTGCCATATCTACAAAGGGCGTAGGCGATCCTATCAGAATCCTTAGTTATGAGGTTATGACATAAGATCACTAACTAGGCATCCTGAGTGTCATATCCACAAGGGACGAAGGTCACCAGATCAAATCCCTTGGCTATGACAAGAGATCACATACCAGGCATCCTGAGACAGAGTTGACTCGTGGTAGGATAACCAGTAAATGTGCGCTCCTCCTGCCAAATATCCGGCAAATTCACATTTGATATCACAAGCCTGGGAGATCCTGAACCAGGTATAGATAGAGAGATTTTATTAATTCCATTTGATCGAATACATGTATACAATACATTTTTGATATAGGACACGTCAGAATTTACATCTATAAAATAAAAGTACTAATAGGTATATAATACTAATACTATAACTATTTATAACTTATTATAATAACAGATCTTAAGAGATATAATCTTGGACAACTATTTACACCTTACTCTATTATCATAATATGAAAACTTAATTCTATAAATACAACTCACACCTAGGTATTACAATTAAAATAGAAATGTAAAATATAATTATAGATTTCATCTCTCCTATACACTAAGATATTCAACTACAGAGTAAAAACATTGGCACTGCAGATAAGCTTTCAACATTCTATCAAAGGTTCTTATTTTTGGGGCAAGTTTTATATACTGGGGTAGTTTATTGTATAATTTAACTCCTGTGTGAAAAGTTCATGTATGATATATGCTTGTGTGCATGCGTGAAATATGAATGTTTTGATTTTGTCTTGTGTTATGCCTATGAACATCATTGTTTGTTTTATGAAAAATATCCTTTTTCTTTAAATTCTTAAAAAAAACATAATACTTTCAAAGATATATATGCAATGCAGTGGGAGAATGTTTAAATATTTCAACAGAGGTCTACATGATTCCCTAGTGTTTACATTTGCCATAAATTCAATCGCCCTCTTTTGTATCCTAAAAGTACTTAGTACATCTGGCGACATACCCCAAAATATGACTCCATATCTTAAGTATGAATGGAAATAAGCAAAATAAGTATTTCTTAATGTGTGCATGCTAGTGCAGTTTTCAAAATACGTAACGCCAAGCACATCGAGTTCAGTTTAGTATTCAGATAATGTATATGTTTATTCCATTTCAAGGCATGTTGTATCCATAGTCCTAAAAACTTTGTTTCTGATTTATTTTCTATTTGATGACCATTTAATATTATATTGGGCTTCGCAGGATTCCTATTCTGTATAGTGTGGAAATTTAGACATACTGTTTATTATAGTTTATTATGAGGCGATTATCTTGTGACCATTTGGTTAACTCTTCTGTAACGGAGTCAGCAGACTGCTGTATGACCTGTTTAGTTTCACCTTTTATTACGAGTTCTGTATCGTCCGCAAAGAAAATTTCCTTATGTGAATGAACGTTCAGTGATATATCATTGATATATAAAATAAAGAGTAGTGGGCCCAATACCGATCCCTGGGGTACTCCAAATTTAATAATTCCCTCATTGGACAATGTTTCATTAAGTAACTTGGTTCCATCATCCTTCTGTCTCAAGCTTACTATTTGTTTACGCCTTGTTAAGTAAGACTCTATCCATTTATTAGCTAGACCTCTAATCCCATATTGATTTAGTTTTGTAAGGAGGATTTTATGGTCAACAACATCAAATGTTTTCTATAAATCCAAGAATCGGCCAGTTACATGTTCCTTATTGTCAATTAATTTCAGTATACTATTACTACATTCATAAATTGCTGTCTGTGTAGATTTTTCCGTTCTGAAACCATGTTGTGAGTTTGATAATATTTTATTTTTTTCTATAAAACTTATCAGTCTCTTATACAAGATTTGTTCCACAATTTTTGCAATACCAGTTGGTAAGGTAATAGGACGATAGTTATCTAACTCATCTTTTGAACCGTTTTTGTGCACTGGAATTACTTTTGATAACTTCAAAATATCCGGGTAAGTTCCTGAGAGATTGAACTGTTTATTAAGTGTGTAAGTGGATTTATTATATTTTCTGCACATTTCTTTAAAATTGCATCAGGGATGCCATCAATGCCAGCACAGAATTTATTGTTTAGCTCTTTTATAACTATTCTTACCTCTTCACTTGTGTCATGATTTATAAATAAAGAATCACAACATATATTTATTTTATTATTAGAGTTTAGTGTATTTACCTGTGTTTATTTAATAATTTTTGTGGAATTTCCAGGAAATAGTAGTAGGTGAGCAGGGAGAGTTCTGCTTCAAATACCGTTATTTATGCAAATGAGGGGTGTGTGGCAAGGTCAATGACCTTGAGGTAGGTCATGATCAATGACCTTGAGGTAGGTCATTGTCCCCAAGGTCGCCGGGACCCTGGAAGGTAAACAAACCTTGGAGGGTCCAGGAACCGGTTTGAGGGGGTGTGGATGGAGGGTAGGGGGTGGGGGAGTGGGAGGGAAGTGTGGAGGTGGGGGCGGGGTTGGGGGTGGGGGACGAGGGGAGAATGGAAGAGGATCTGCCCGAGACCCTCTTCGACTCAGTCGCTCTGTTGGACTGAGCGTCTTCTCTGGTATTGTCTTGTGCTATATAGCTTTGTATTGTAACTGATGAGATCCGAGTGTTGCCGAAGGTTTGCGAATCTTTGTTGGTGAATGAATTGTCAGATTTGAACGGTCAACTGGCGTGTGTGTGTGACGTCATAGCAGATTATGGGATGTGGGGTAGGTCATGGATGGAAGTGTTCTTAATGGGAAAACATGAATGGAGATGGATGGTGGTGGTTGTTGAACCCTGGCGTGCTAGGTTGGCGGGTAAACAAATGCGAATGAAGATGGCACCGTGAATGGAGGTTGCGACGTCACAGCATATTACGGGATGTAGCGCAGGTCATGGACGGGAGTGTTCTTAATGGGAAACATGAATGGAGATGGATGGTGGTGGTTGTTGAACCCTGGCGTGCTAGGTTGGCGGGTAAACAAACGTGAATGAAGATGGAACTGTGAATGGAAGTTGTGATGTCACAGGCAGAATGTTGTGTAGGTCATGGATGGGATTGTTTTTTCTAATACTCAACGGTAAACAAATTGTGAATGGTATCTGGAGTAGTGAATGGGATTGAGAGGGGGAATGAACTGGGTGTTGAATATGCACAATGGTAAACAAACATCAATGAATCTGGAGTAGTATTTCCTGTAAACGGTAGGGTGGGGGAGGATACAAAACGCATGGCATGTTGGGTTGGCCAGCTCGACATGAAATAAAAACAAGATGGTGTACACCAGATCTGATTTATTAATCCATGAATTATATGTGGCGTTAAAACCTAGCCACTTAACAAAAAGTTTATTGCCACGTTTTTGTACAATTTTTTCAACAAGATAATGCTTGGGATATTGTGTCTTTTGCAGTTCCTCAATGTAGAATCCTCCTTGGATTGGCTGCTTGTTGAGGTCATCAAGTAAATAAACAACTGGATTAGAAAGTTTTACCTTGCGAATGCGAAATATTTCTGTGCTCCAGTTTGGTGTGTATGCTTTGGCGAAGATTGTTTTATGTTTACTGTTGCGCACATAATCACCGATAAGTAATCGATGACGTTGCGGATCTACTGTTTTGATTTTGTGATGAATGTGATCCAATTGTGCAATGTTCTTGGTTACAAGGCGTGGTTTCATTCCGATGGTTCTATGTTTGGTGTTGTTGTAATGTGTCACTAGCTCACCTACAAGTTCAAGCCAGCGATAGGATCCTCTTGCTGTAAATTGTTCCCACATGCGCGTCTCGAGTGTGCGGTTGAAACGTTCTACAACACTTGCCTTTAGATTGCTTAATGTGGAATAGTGATGGAAGTCAAGCGATTTGAGATAAGCGGAAAAAGTCTTGTTGAAAAATTATTTGCCTTGATCTGTTTGAAGCAAACGAGGTTGTCGTTTTGACCGCTGAATGATGGTCTTGAACGCAGCGGTGACCAGTTGTGCAGATTTATTCCAAACAGGTTCAACAAAGGCCATTTTGGAATAAACGTCGATGACGGTGAGCAGATAGTTGACCCCGTTGTTAGCTTTGGCATAGGGAATCATTTCAACCAGATCAGCTTGCCAAAGATCGTCAACGCCCCGTGTGATGACATGACGACGAGCTGGTCTATGCAACTCGCGAACAATGGCTGCCTTAACAGGCGAGGGTGTATGAACACGTTGACTCATTAGACAATAATGCCAGCATGACGAAACTCCTCTTCTATTTCTAAAACTTCCGCCTTGTGTCCGAAATGACCGGCCGGTTCTGATGCACGCAACAGTTGCAGACGTTTAACCAACTTATTTGGATTGTTCCAATAGGCGAAATTGATGAATGGTTTCAAAGTATTAAACGCGATACCAGACGCTGTATTTGCACGGCGAACACTTGCATAGGTGGGAAAAAATTTTGATGGTTTTATATTTGAAGCCCTTATTAGCATTTACTGCTTCAGAACGTTTATAATTACGTCTAAAACCATTTCTAGCCATCAAGATGTTTTTATACTTTTCAAGATCTTCTTTATCATAGTCCTCGGTAGAAGATGTACGTGAAAATAAAGTTCTAAAAGACCTGGCGTCAATTTGTAACGAACTGTTTTAACAATCAAAACATTGTCACTTATCTTGATTGGTGAATCGCCAATTCGAAATCAATTGTTTTCATAGCGAACACCATAGGTAGTATCAGTTTTCTTAGTAAAAAGATCTTCAAGTAAGGGGGTAACCAACGCACCATAATTTTGTAGTAAAATGGATTTTAACCGCACATATTGTTCGGGCTTATTTAATATTTCTTTAAGAGTAGGCTGCTTTTCTTTGGGTCTAGTGGGTGATTTAGCTATTATTGATGTTTTCAAAAACTGGGGCAGTGGTGATTCTTTGGAGCTAGAAGACGGAAGCAATGGAGAAAAAACATCGTCAGGTTCTTCATCATTTTCTCCCTCCTCCTCCTCTTCCTCTTCAATTGTCTGTGTTTTTTTGAGTGTGTACTGGGCTTTGATGTTCCTTTCAACACGGCTTCCAGAGGTGACTTCAAATGTTTTTCAACAAACAGTTCACTATTGGCATGTGCACGTTTTAGATAGCGAAACTCTTGTCGAATGCTATTTCGCGCACGGATAATGTGCTTTTTTAATTGACTCCCTGTTGTTGCCATGATATCTGAACAAATGACATTCAGAAATGCAATGCAGCTACTTAAATACGAATGAAATGATCAAACCCCATGTGATAGCGTCCGTTGTTGATGTTGCTCTGCTTATCAATAACAAGACAACTGTGGCGATGAGCGTTCCAACACGGGGCACACAACTGTGTAAAGGCTTGAAAGGTCATGTCTGGGTTCACGTGATCATCGTAGACGTGACGCATGTTGCGCTCATCCTGTCGGAAGAGAACAATCACGTTGGCATTGTCACGAATTAATTGTTTTGGTATTCGCGAATAGGTTTGAGCGGGATAAAAACAGTCGATATATTTATGACGCCTCATGCTAAAGTAAGCCTGAATAATGGCCTGTCGTTCTGTGGCCACATCATCAAAAATCATAAGTGAATGGGGGAGAACATTGTCTGGAGAAATGACGTCTTCGTGCGCTGCAAATATGAAGTAGCCCATGTTGCGCAGACCTGACATGACCTGTTCCAAGAACACGTACAGCGGTTGATACAGCGATTTGGCGAAGATATAGATATTTTGAAAGCGCACTCCGTTCAAGGAGGTGATGAGGGTAAGAAGAAGATTGGTTTTTCCACATCCTGATGGTCCGGTGATGAGACAGCGAATGGAAGATGGGAAGAGTGATCCATGACGTTGTTCGGACGATGTCGGGAAGAGGTGTGAAACCAAGTCTCCCACCGGAAGTGAATGTTGTTGCTTAATAATCTGCATATTGACTAAATGTGAAAAGGGAAAATGTCGTCTCTATATACATGAAGCAAGTGGGTGTTTCAGTTCCAGTGTAACCATGGATGACTTTGGAAGAACACTTAAAACAAAGAAAGCAAATGAACAATTAGTTTTGGCAAATGATCAAAAACATGACTCAGATCCGGCTACTAAACGATATGTTGATGCAAATGTATTGCCACGCACAACGGATGGCAATTACAACTTTAATGGAAAGAGATTAACCAATATAGAAGAACCTCGATTACCCTCGGGCGCATTTTCAAAAAAGTATGTAGATTATTATCGCTTACGGTGTGTCAAGGGAGATTATGAGGCTCAGAATAAACGTATCATAAACGTTGCCTATATGTTAACAAATGCTGTGGTGTTAACAGAAGAAAAAGACTATGATGTGCACCTACGTCGAATAACTCGGCTGGCTTTTCCAACAAATGACACGGATGCTGCTAGAAAGGACTATGTAAATAACAAGGTGAGAGAGCTACACCGTATTGTGCCAACGCTAACCGTAGATGGTTATACAGCAAATAATACACGCCTTGTACACGTGGCCGATCCCTAGGATGATCAAGATGTTTGTACCAAACGGTTTTTAACCTCTGAAATGGAAAAGGTGTGGGACATTAGGGAGAACGCTCTACAGATGAAGCGAAGACGAATAGCTGATGTTGCTGATCCTGTGCAATCTCACGATGTGACAACAAAACGATTTTTGGAACAACGGCTATCGCTTTTTATAAAATCAATACCCTCTATATTTTTGCTTCACATTGTAAACCAACAACCGGTAAAAGACCCCAGTAACCTCACCTATATACTACGTTCGGGACATAGCAATTACCGTTTACCGTATGATGGTGCCATTCGTGTTCTAGAGTATGCACCATATTTTAAACATTTAGAGGTACTATTAAACAGTAGTGTTAAATCATCACTCATTGATCTGGCGGTGAATGCAGAGGACAAATTATCTTTTCAATTGAAACTGTCGTTTGAAGAAAAAGAGGCGGGGAAAACAATAAACGATTTTCCGCTCTATATAGAACTTGAATATACTGCCACCATTGAATAATTGCACGCTCCATTCCGGAGGAACGTTAGTTGTGTTCTATACTCTGTGGTGTGAGGTTGTCTTGATCCTTGGTCGCGATGGTGAAACAGAGATATGTGGTGAAGAAGAGGAAGAAGATGTCAAGAAAGGGAGGCTTTAAAGCTATTCTTAATGCGGCACGTCAAGCTTCGCGCGGAGAAGCAAATAGTGAGTTGGCCATTAAGAAAGCACTCCGAGCAGCACGATTGCATGCGAATCCCAAAAGTAAATTACGTTTTAGAAAGCGTGCTCGAGTTATTCCTGTACCGAAACGTGGTGGATTTTTACCTGCGCTGTTTGCTGGACTAGCAGCCCTTGGTTCGCTTCTTGGAGGAGCAAGTGCGGTAGCACGAACAGTGAAAGCTGTTGAGGAGGCGAAGCAACAGTTGAAGTAAAATGAAAGGCATAATAAAACTATGGAAGCTATAGCACTGCGCGGTAAAGGTGTGGACATGAAGCTAGCGCCCTACAAGAAAGGACTTGGCATTTATATGTCGCCAAAAAACGATTAATAGATGCACTGCCACGACGAGCCATGACGCATGAGGAAGTTATAAAATATGGAAAACGGCTGAAGATCTCGCACTTTCGAGGTGTGTTTATGCGCAACCAACTACCACCTCGACCACGGAGCCATGAAAGTGCAGTTGTTAATTTGGATGACAGTCATGGACCGGGAACGCATTATGTGGCCTATGTAAAACATGGGCGCACCGTGTGGTACTTTGACAGTTTTGGAAACCTTCCTCCTCCGACAGAGCTTGTTCGCTATTTTGGAAGCAGTGCAACAATACACTATAATGTGAAACGAGTGCAAAATTTTAACACACAACAGTGTGGTCGTCTGTGCTTAACCTTTCTATATAAGACGCAGCACGGTGGATGATGTGATCATTATGACAACAGAAAGTTTACAGTGCACGGACAAGGTGCAGAAGTAACCGTCGACTTTTATCCTCCTATTGAATTGGGACAACGAGCCTACGTGCTGGGACTTGTTTCGTTTGAAGGCTATAATAGAATCTACAACATAATTGAAGGTGTCAACGATAAGTTCTACTATGATGATGATGAGTTAACTCTACCACCTGGCAGCTACACCGTAGATGATATTCACGATCACATATACACAACTCTCATCGAGGAATTTAGTCTAAAAGCATTTCTTGACGGGACTCGCAAGTTTGAACTAATAGCCAACAACGTGACTCATCGCTGCAGTATTCTTTCTTCTTTTAGGATTGATTTTAAATCTGAACCGGATTCAATTGGTCCATTGTTGGGCTATTCGCCACAAGTGTTAGTACCAAACGTGCTCCACAAGTCTGACCAAGCGGTGAAAATCATTGAAGATCATCACGTATCTGTCACGTGTAATATTATCACAGACGTCTACACCAATCAAGATCCATCACATTCGCTCTATGATTTTATTATCAGTTAACCTGGTGGCTACATCATCCGCGAAAACCCGTCGGTGGTGCTCTATCATCCTGTGAGTGTGACCAACATCAGGAATATTACCTTAAGACTGGTGAATAGAAACCAACGTCTCATCCAGTTAGACCGTCATACACCTGTGACCTATAAACTGTATCTGAAGCCGGCATGAAACAAGTGTATAAAGCGGCAACACTGTCAAGAGCAGGCGTTAGTTGTGCTGAACACGTGTACAGATTAACACGTGTCAACAAGCGGATCCTACAACAACTTGGTTACACCTTACGCCATGAATTCGATTCTCGACGTGACAAACCCGGTCGAAGTACAGGAGGGTATTGTAAGAATTGAACACCATTCCTACCAACCGTATACTCAGGGACTAAATAACAATGATGAGATTCGCATTACTATTAATCAACAAGATATCTACACGCATCCGCATGAAAGTTACATCCAGATTGAAGGGCAACACACTAAATTGGATGGCACCATCCCAACAACGTCAAAGTTGGCCAACAATGCTTTGGTCATTTTGTTTTTCTGAGATTCGCTACGTGATCAACGGTATTGAAGTGGATACTACTCGAAATGTTGGCATAACAAGCGTCATGAAACTTTATCCCTCGTATGGAAGTGAAGAGAGTAAAGCTTTTTGTATGGCCGGTTGGTGTCCCAACTCGACCAACGACTGGATGATTAACGATGATGGTACATTTACTGGGCATTTACCTCTAAAATTAATACTAGGCCATAACGAATAGAATATAAAGTGTGATCTCTTCTCCCTCAATAGCATGTAATGAATACGGATCGGGTTGGCACTCGCCGCTCCGCAGCGCTACAGTCGACTTGAGATTGTTGATTTCCACATATGTTTATGTGTTTATGTGCGATATATATAAAGTATTTAATCGGTCGGAGTGCTTTGGTGGTGTTCTGTGAAAACGTTTATTGGTATGCAAGTGCTTACACTATTACATCATAGTATTAATACCTGAAATGCTATTGTAGGAAGCATTAACTGAAATGGAATTTAATTTCTTGTCGTGTGTTGACGTTATCTTCGTGTGTTAATTTTATTGTTATTTAATGTAAGTTAACAGCTGTTTAGCCCTTACATTTTCATGAGTGCTTAATGTGAGTTGGATAGATTATTGGCTGAGGAATAATCTAACCACCAAGGGAAGATGATAAAGAAAAGGAGGTGGGCTTCGGACTGGAGAGAAAGGATAGAGAAATAGGAGGAGAGTCCCACAAAAATTATAAATTTAACTTTACATACACTCAAAGACGGTTGCCACTGCAAATCCGTACTCTGATACCTAAAGTGGGTAAGGACCTGGTCGAAGCTAACGGGAACCGCAGCTAGGACTTGGGCGGTTTGCAAGAGAATGGCTTTAGCGTATTCCCTCTCAAGCATGCATATGCCTACTATGGGGAAGGGTGATGGTCTGGCGAGACAAAGAGTAACAGACTTATTGTATGTCTGTTCAAATGAATTCGTTTTTGAATAAGTAATTCGAAGAATGCCAATAATTTGCATCGATTTCGATGTTTCCAGTTTTCGAAGTGGTGGAGTTCCTAAAAAGCGACCAAGTGCTTCCAAGAAGGATAGTGATAAAAGAATTATGCCTTTGGGAATAAATTTGGTAAATGAACCAATAGTTGCATTTGGAAATGGCTAAGCTTTTATCCAGCAAGGAGCCGACTAAAAGTTTAGGCAAAGAAAAACACTTATCTTTTGGAAAACCAACCATAAGTTTTTTGGAGAGGATCTCCACAAGCAGGAAGCTGGCGTAGCAAGCTGTACTTGCCTTATTGGCCGGTTAGAATTAGCTATTAAAGCTAAGAGAAACTTTACTATGATGACCACTAAGAGTTCTTGCTCAAATGCAACGAGTGGTGAAAGCCCTATCAATAGATTTAATGGCATTAAACGGGAGAAGTCAGGGAAGACAGGATCTTGCCTAACCGTTGTATTAGAGAAATGATGAGTCAAAAAGGAAAGTTTGAATTTATTTAACAATGCAAAAATGTCTAATAAATTTGACAAGTATATAGTTTCAATTTTTGTTAACAATTTGGGGTCGCAGACCTCCTAACATTTAAAGTTTGCGCCAGGCAATTAACAATTCTTTAGGTTTTAAACCTTTATATGTACTAAAATCTTCGTGAGATTTAAAAATAGAAAATATAAAGTACAAAGGTATAAAGACAATTAAAGTGATTAAAGTTAGACAGTAAATCGAGTACAAGGAGTGTACTTAAAGAAATTGCCAAGTACCTATCTTAGAAAAAGTTACAACTTCAAAAATAACAAAAAAAAAGAAAGCAGGTAGAATGAAAGAGAAGTTCCTATAACTTCTTATATTTACGCTGAATTACTTTTATAATAGTTATACAAAATAGGGCAGGTCACTTACTGAGAAACCTGAAGAGAAAGTCAAAAGGAAGGTTCTAGACTTCCTATGGTTAAATAGGAGTCACGAGACAAATAGGGCAAGTTTCCCTTTCGTGAGACCTAGAAATAACTCACTCATGAGTTGAAAGAATTGTATTCCCTAATTAGAAGGGAGAAACAATGTAAGTTTGAAACGTGTACTAGACACGTATTTATGCAGAAGTTAATTAATGTTATATAAGAAAAAGGGGAGGGCACTTCTATAGAGTGACACCTCATTGAAAAGGACCTAAAGTAACAACTTTATTAATATGGTTTGTTAGTAAAAGGTTAAGGAAAGATCAATTGGGATTGAGGATAAATGTTCATGGCCTTATTTATGGTAATCGGACGATCGCGACGCGGTAGAAATGTTGAAAGAACACTGTTTATCACTATAGTTTGTTGAATGGATGAAAAGTTCACTGTAGTAACACAAAAGTTTATGGCAAAGAAAGTTATTGCAATGATGAAAAATAATTAGTTGCACTAGGTAGGCGAAAGTCTATTGCTTGAAAAAGTTGTGAAATACAATTAAATGCGCCATAGAACATTCCAACGGTGGAAGAAAATTAGCTATTAAGCATTAATTCAGAAGGAAGATTCCTCATTTTTAAATAGTATTCCCACAAGTAAGTGAAAAATACATGATGGCACGACTTGTAGTTAGAGTACAGAATCTGGAAGGTTCCAGAACGATCCTAATAGAAGAATAGGGACAAAGTTAATCCAGCGGTGGAACGAGCTTGATATTTTATAGACAGCGGGTAATAGATAATATCCCACGTGGTGAGAAGATTTCTCATTTAATTAGCTTAAGAAAGCTACTTTCTGTTAAGGTTGGCTTAGACAGACAAAAGCTCAACATGGTAAATCCCGCGAAGGATGATTATTGTCACAAATTATAGTAATCTCACACTGCCTATAAAATTATCCTTAAAAGCATGAAGATATTAAAACGATGAGAATGAGGTTCAAACCTGAAGTCTGTACTTATCTTTGTTGCATGGCGAAGGTGAAGTTCCCTTTGACGATTAAAGTTCCAACATGGCGTGGAATGAAGAAAAATACCTCTTTAGGACAGGAGGCTGACTCTAGTTGAGCCTTGACTGACTAAGTCAACTGCCGACGTGCAAGTGAGACCCACTCAGCGAAGCGCAGGGGGACCAAGGAAGGGAAGAGAGTGGGGGTAGGAGACAAAGGAATACATATCAGAATAGACAACTATACAAAAATAAATGTTTTTCTTGATGAATGGTCTTCAAAGAGTTCATAGCAGGCGATACTAGCACAGCCTGGTGGGTGAAAAAGTAGACGAAGTTCTCTTGATCACGGAGATGATAGCTGGCGATGGCAACGAGATCTGGTGGCCAGATTGAAAAGGAAGTCCTCTTTCACCGGAAAGAATTGAGGGACTTCAAAGATTCGCTGCTAGATGGCGCTAGGTGGGTCATGGAAGATATATATCTAGAACAGACTCACAATGATATGAGAACCCTAAACAGTAAAGAGAACATAGGAGATCACTGTTGGTGTTTGAGAAAAAAAAAGGAAGGAGAGAACGAGAAAAGAGCATTAAAAAGAATACTCTATCTTACCGTGTATTCCAAGAATACACCAAGCTGTGAGGGGAAAAACACCAACAGAGAGCAGGAAAAACAATTAAACATTTAAAGGTAATGAAGCAATTGAAGACAGTGGTCTTGTGATATGACCATTAGTGGTCAAGATTTTGGCCACCCTGACTCTCCCATCCCTTCCAGGATAACACTCGGTCACTCTACCAGAAATCCAGACCAGGGGAGGAGAGACATCCCTAACCAAGACCAAGTCCCCCACTTTAATGTCGGGACTGGAAAGAAACCACTTCTGTCTCCGCTGCAAGGAAGTTAAATATTCCAAGTTCCACCTCTTCAAGAAAGAATTGCGAAGGGCTTCAAGTTTACGCCAAATAATAGGTAAATTAGAATCCCTATAAGAATTGGAAAGGGGAGGAGGGGCAAAAAGAGAAGTGCCTATAAGGAAGTGACCAGGTGTGAGTGGAAGCAGGTCATCAGGGTCATTGGAAAGCGGAGTTAATGGGCGAGAATTAACAACATCTTCAATCAGAACAGAGAGTGAATTAAATTCTTCATAAGTCAGAATGCGATTACCTAAAACCTTTTTTAAATGACGTTTAGTGAGCTTTACGCAGGATTCCCACCTACCACCGTGATGAGGAGCGTAGGGAGGTATAAAACGCCATTTGAAACCCTTTGAGTAGGAAAAATTGGAAATTTGTTCCATGGCAGGAGAAGATGTGAGAGCTTTTTTCCACAAGGAAGCTGCGCCTTGAAAAGTGGAAGCGTTATCAGAGAACATCTCCGATGGAACACCACGCCTAGCAGCGAAGCGAGAGACAGCTGATAAAAAGTAAGAAGTAGAAGCATTCGTTACTAGTTCCAAATGGATTGCGCCAGTAACCATGCAAACAAAGAGAGAGACATAGAGCTCAGCTTACCAAACAATTTGCGTTTGGCTTCAGGGGAATTTCGTTGATATTGGAACGGACCCATGTAGTCCACACCAGTTAAAGCAAATGGGCGTATAGGAGAAGAGCGAAAGGAGAGCAGATCGCTCATTAATTGAGTGTTGACTTTAGGTTTCGCCTTGAAACAAGGAATGCACTTGTGAATTACAGAGGAAACTTCGTGAATTCCATTTATAATCCAGTACTTTTCCCTTAAGGGGCAAAGCAGAATGCGTGTACCAACATGCAGTTTGCGATAATGAAAGTCACGTATAATTAAGGAAGTTACGTGATGTTTAGAGGGCAAAATAACGGGATGCTTTTTGTCTTCAGAAAGCAAAGATTGAGAAAGCCTACCACCTACCCTGAGTAACCTATCGTCATCAAGGAACGGGGCTAAAGCGCAAAGACGACTAGATTAGGGAAGATCCTTTTTAGAAGAAAGTAAAGAAAATTCAGAAGGAAAGGCTTCTTGCTGTGTCAGTTGTAAAACCTTAATGGTAGCGAGATTCAATTCATGATTGGTAAGGTGTGGTTTAGGGAGAAGAGGTTGGTCAACCACAAGATATTTCCATCTAAGGAGATAGGTGACAATACGTATTAATTTATGAAAGGCAGAATAGCGGGTTAACAAGGGATGAGAAACGTTGGAAACAAGACACGAAGCAGTAGATAGAGATACTTTTGCTTCAGGCAAGTTGGAGTTTGTAGCTGGAGGTTTAGAAGGCCAAGAAGAAGAATCTTCGATTAACCACGAAGGCCCATGCCAGTACAACTGGGAAGCTGCCAATTGAGAGGGTAAACATCCACGAGAGATAATGTCGGCTGGGTTGTCAGCGCTGGGCACATGCCTCCATTGACATCCCGAAGAAAAAGTTTGAATTTTGGAAACCCTGTTTGCAACGAAAGTTTGCCAGTGAGAGGGGTTTTTGGCGATCCAAGAAAGGGTGATCATGGAATCGCTCCAAAGATAGATTTGCGAGAATTCGACTTTTAAAACTTCTCGTAATTTCTTAACAATTTCTGCGGCCATGAGTGCAGCACACAATTCAAGCCTAGGCAAAGTGATAGTTTTAAGAGGAGCCACCTTAGATTTGGCACAAACAAGGTTGGAAACTGAAGATCCATACAATGAACCGCGATAAACCAAATATGCGTAGCAACCATAAGTTTTTTCGGAACTGTCCGCGAACACATGAAGGAAAAAAAGATGCATTTGAATGAGCGTTAATTAAATTCCTAGGAATTTCAATAAGGGAAAGATCAAGCAAATTGCTGCGAAAAGAAAGCCATCTGTTAAGAAATGAGAGGGGGAACAGTGTCATCCCATTCACATTTGAGCGACCACAGCTCTTGCATGAAGAGTTTGGCTATAACGATAACTGGGGCAAGGAATTGAAGCGGATCAAACATTTTTCCAATTTCAGAGAGAATTTGTCGTTTCGTGTTAGGGAGCTCTTCAGTGAGCGAAACTTTGTAGATGAGAGTGTCAGTGCTAGTGCACCAATGAACTCCAAGAGTTTTTATGGATTCGGAGTTTCCACAAATTTCGATAGAGGAGAGATCTACTTCTTCAATAGGAAACTGGGCGAGAAACTCAGGGGAGTTGGAATTCCACTTATGAAGTGGGAAACCTCCATTCCTTAGCAATGCCTGAAGTTCTAAGGACACGAGAGAAGCTTCCTCCAGAGTGGGGAAGGACTGCAAATAATCGTCCACATAGAATGACGTGGTTAGCCCTTCAGAAGCTTTGGAATTAAATAAATGACCATCTTGAGAGGCTAACAAGTGTAAGGATCGGATAGCAAGGAAAGCGGAAGGTTATAAGCCATAAGTAACTGTTTTTAAGCGAAATACCTTAATGGGCTTACTGATTTCGTCGCGCCACAAGATTCTTTGGAGATCTCGTTGTTCAGGCTGAATTAAAACTTGACGGTACATCTGTTTTATATCAGCTATAACAGCTATGGGAAATAATCGAAAGTTTAAGAGTGTAGCAGATAGATCTGACTGAATAGCTGGACCAGAGTAAAGAGTGTCGTTAAGGCTGTTGCCATCAACGTCAGGTGATGAACCATTGAAAACAACTCGGATTTTATCCTTTACAAGAGGGTTTTTCCACACGGGATGATTTAAGAAAACCGTTTCCGTAGGGGGGTGCAATTCATCATCAGATTTGTTAACAACTTCCATATGATCTAAGCTTTCATACTCATCCATGAAATCAGTGTACTGCTGTTTAACGAGAGGTTCTTTCTTGAATTTGCTCTCAATAGCAAAGAGAGCTTTTCGAGCTTTGGGTTGAGAGTTAATAAGTTTAGGGGGATTATGTAATCTTGGCATTTGAACAATGAATCGACCATCAGAAGAGCGAGTGGTGGTGTTCAGAAAAAGTTGCTCACAGAATTCATTTTCTGAAGAAGTCACGCTAGGAGGATCAACGCTTTCGAGTCTCCAAAACTATTCCAGATCAGTATTGGCGAAGTAACATTGCGATGCGGAATGGGGAGAATAATGGGGAAGTTGGCCGGTGACGATCCATACAAAATTAGTGACTCTGGCGACCACGTTTGAGGATAACTTGCGAACCTGTTTGCGAAGGCAATTCCAGAAAACATTGGCACTGAAGAGTATGTCAATGGGGTTTTGTATGTTAAACAAAGGATCGGCTACCCTTAAATGCGAGGGAATGTTTAAACCTGAAATATCCACAGAGTGACTTGGAGTGTCTTCTCCAATGCTATTGAGAATGAGACAATTCAGTTTGAGAAAGTGGTTTCTGTGACAAATATCTCTTATGGTTAGCTTTGAGAATTGTAAAGCTTGCGATTTTGAGGTGTTAATGCCCGATACATTAATAGAAGTGGGGTTTACAGGTAGGCCTAGTTTTCTAATCAAAGAATTAGACACAAAATCATGAGTTGCCGCTGAATCTAGAAGACCGCGTGCACGGACCCAGTTGCCAAAGTTATCTTGAACTTCGATTTGGACAGTAGACAACAATACTTGGGCACTACGAATGGACTTGGCATTTTGTATATACGATGAAGCATTGGAATTATTAGCATTATCACTTTTCGGAGAAGTAGATGCTGTCGATGACCTTGCCTGATCATGACGATGTAGCAAAGTGTGATGAGCCTTTTCACAATGGTAGCAAATTCTTGTGGACTTGCAATTAGAGGCAGAATGCGTGGGCGCTAGGCAGTTGAAGCAATGTTTGTTTTGAGAAACTAATTTTCTTCTGTCGTCGACTGATAGTTCTTTGAAGGATTTGCATAGATATAAGGCATGGGAATCTTTACAGAGTATACACCTTAATGGTTCATTTAAACTCTTGCGAGGTTCGCTTTGAGTGTTTAAAACGAGAGAGCTAGCAATACGTCGTTCACTAGACCTAGTTGGGTAACCAGTGGTGTTTGGCTTAAATTTAGAGGAGCTGGACCCAGGTTTTTGGGTACTAGACGCTAAGCGTTCGCTTTTAGGTTTGATAGACATTAATTCAAATTTAGAACTCGGAGATGAAGGTTCACTTTGATTAGCTAGAGCGGTTAATAGCTGGCATCTGGCATTTATGAAAGTGACTAACTGCTCGTAAGAGTAGTCGTCTTCTCTAGAAAGTTCAATTTCCCAAGCTTTGAGGGTAGCAGCATCAACTTTAGAAACTACTAAATGTATTAGGAAAGTATCCCAGTGTTCAGTGGGTTGATCTAATTGGGACAGAGCTTTGACGTGAAGTTGTGTAGTGTCAACGAGAGTACGCAAACTAGTGACGTCATTGTGCTGTGACGCAGGTAGGTTGAATAGAGTCTTCATATGGCGTTGAACACGTAACCGTAAATTTCCGTATCTGTCTTTCAATAAGTTAAAGGCAATGGGGTAATTTTCGGCACTTAAAGGTAGTGCTTCAACTAACTGCAAATCTTGACCTCGGAGGATAGATCTCAAGTAATGAAACTTGTATATGACTTGAATGTCTTCATTGTCATGTACAAGAGAGCAAAATAATTCATAGAAAGAATCCCAAGTAGATTCATCTCCAGAGAAGTGGGGTAAATCAATTTTAGGTAAAATTGGTTTGGGCTAGTGAGTACCATCGTGAAAGGAAGTTTGTGGTTCGTGAAGGGAACCAAGAACAGAAGCGTCCTTTTTCTGCTCCTCTTCGAGTTGGCGTATTATTTTGAAAGCAGAACCTATGCCTTCGTAATATTGGTTTTCTACTTCGACTCGATCTTCGGTTTGATTGAGCATACAAGTTTCTATTTCAGTTTGGATGTTGCAATAATTTTCATATGAGCGTTCAAAATCCCTTACACGATGTTTCAACAAGTCTAATTGAGCTTCTGAGGGATCTAGCTCTTTGATGTATTTTCTGAATCGGGTAATTTGTCCTTTATAGGATGCTCGTTTAGAAGTAAGTTTTTCATCCTTATCCTTTTCAGTAGGAGCCATGACACGGTAAATAGATTAAAGTATAACTCACGAAACTGTGGAACCTTGGAAATGCTGTCAGGCTGGCAGCAGCAAATAAGTAGAAAGAACGGGACACACCAAAGGAGACAGGAGCGGACTCTTTCCCCTTCACAGGCTTTGCCCGATGTAGTTTTAGCTGAAAGATTCAAAGCAGGTATTAATAATTTGTAAGGTATTGTCGAATAAACTTTAAAAAGGATAAACAAAAGGGCTCTCCCGGGTTTCGGCACCAAATTTTGGATAGATTATTGGCTGAGGAATAACCTAACCACCAAGGGAAGATGATAAAGAAAAGGAGGTGGGCTTCGGACTGGAGAGAAAGGATAGAGAAATAGGAGGAGAGTCCCACAAAAATTATAAATTTAACTTTACATACACTCAAAGACGGTTGCCACTGCAAATCCGTACTCTGATACCTAAAGTGGGTAAGGACCTGGTCGAAGCTAACGGGAACCGCAGCTAGGACTTGGGCGGTTTGCAAGAGAATGGCTTTAGCGTATTCCCTCTCAAGCATGCATATGCCTACTATGGGGAAGGGTGATGGTCTGGCGAGACAAAGAGTAACAGACTTATTGTATGTCTGTTCAAATGAATTCGGTTTTGAATAAGTAATTCGAAGAATGCCAATAATTTGCATCGATTTCGATGTTTCCAGTTTTCGAAGTGGTAGAGTTCCTAAAAAGCGACCAAGTGCTTCCAAGAAGGATAGTGATAAAAGAATTATGCCTTTGGGAATAAATTTGGTAAATGAACCAATAGTTGCATTTGGAAATGGCTAAGCTGTTATCCAGCAAGGAGCCGACTAAAAGTTTAGGCAAAGAAAAACACTTATCTTTTGGAAAACCAACCATAAGTTTTTTGGAGAGGATCTCCACAAGCAGGAAGCTGGCGTAGCAAGCTGTACTTGCCTTACTGGCCGGTTAGAATTAGCTATTAAAGCTAAGAGAAACTTTACTATGATGACCACTAAGAGTTCTTGCTCAAATGCAACGAGTGGTGAAAGCCCTATCAATAGATTTAATGGCATTAAACGGGAAAAGTCAGGGAAGACAGGATCTTGCCTAACCGTTGTATTAGAGAAATGATGAGTCAAAAAGGAAAGTTTGAATTTATTTAACAATGCAAAAAAGTCTAATAAATTTGACAAGTACATAGTTTCAATTTTTGTTAACAATTTGGGGTCGCAGACCTCCTAACATTTAAAGTTTGCTCCAGGCAATTAACAATTCTTTAGGTTTTAAACCTTTATATGTACTAAAATCTTCGTGAGATTTATAAATAGAAAAGATAAAGTACAAAGGTATAAAGACAATTAAAGTGATTAAAGTTAGACAGTAAATCGAGTACAAGGAGTGTACATAAAGAAATTGCCAAGTACCTATATTAGAAAAAGTTACAACTTCAAAAATAACAAGAAAAAAGCAAGCAGGTAAAATGAAAGAGAAGTTCCTATAACTTCTTATATTTACGCTGAATTACTTTTATAATAGTTATACAAAATAGGGCAGGTCACTTACTGAGAAACCTGAAGAGAAAGTCAAAAGGAAGGTTCTAGACTTCCTATGGTTAAATAGGAGTTACGAGACAAATAGGGCAAGTTTCCCTTTCGTGAGACCTAGAAATAACTCACTCATGAGTTGAAAGAATTGTATTCCCTAATTAGAAGGGAGAAACAATGTAAGTTTGAAACGTGTACTAGACACGTATTTATGCAGAAGTTAATTAATGTTATATAAGAAAAAGGGGAGGGCACTTCTATAGAGTGACACCTCATTGAAAAGGACCTAAAGTAACAACTTTATTAATATGGTTTGTTAGTAAAAGGTTAAGGAAAGATCAATTGGGATTGAGGATAAATGTTCATGGCCTTATTTATGGTAATCGGACGATCGCGACGCGGTAGAAATGTTGAAAGAACACTGTTTATCACTATAGTTTGTTGAATGGATGAAAAGTTCACTGTAGTAACACAAAAGTTTATGGCAAAGAAAGTTATTGCAATGATGAAAAATAATTAGTTGCACTAGGTAGGCGAAAGTCTATTGCTTGAAAAAGTTGTGAAATACAATTAAATGCGCCATAGAACATTCCAACGGTGGAAGAAAATTAGCTATTGAGCATTAATTCAGAAGGAAGATTCCTCATTTTTAAATAGTATTCCCACAAGTAAGTGAAAAATACATGATGGCACGACTTGTAGTTAGAGTACAGAATCTGGAAGGTTCCAGAACGATCCTAATAGAAGAATAGGGACAAAGTTAATCCAGCGGTGGAACGAGCTTGATATTTTATAGACAGCGGGTAATAGATAATATCCCACGTGGTGAGAAGATTTCTCATTTAATTAGCTTAAGAAAGCTACTTTCTGTTAAGGTTTGTTTTAGACAGACAAAAGCTCAACATGGTAAATCCCGCGAAGGATGATTATTGTCACAAATTATAGTAATCTCACACTGCCTATAAAATTATCCTTAAAAGCATGAAGATATTAAAACGATGAGAATGAGGTTAAAACCTGAAGTCTGTACTTATCTTTGTTGCATGGCGAAGGTGAAGTTCCCTTTGACGATTAAAGTTCCAACATGGCGTGGAATGAAGAAAAAATGCCTCTTTAGGACAGGAGGCTGACTCTAGTTGAGCCTTGACTGACTAAGTCAACTGCCGACGTGCAAGTGAGACCCACTCAGCGAAGCGCAGGGGGACCAAGAAGGGAAGAGAGTGGGGGTAGGAGACAAAGGAATACATATCAGAATAGACAACTATACAAAAATAAATGTTTTTCTTGATGAATGGTCTTCAAAGAGTTCATAGCAGGCGATACTAGCACAGCCTGGTGGGTGAAAAAGTAGACGAAGTTCTCTTGATCACGGAGATGTTAGCTGGCGATGGCAACGAGATCTGGTGGCCAGATTGAAAAGGAAGTCCTCTTGCACCGGAAAGAATTGAGGAACTTCAAAGATTCGCTGCTAGATGACGCTAGGTGGGTCATGGAAGATATATATCTAGAACAGACTCACAATGATATGAGAACCCTAAACAGCAAAGAGAACATAGGAGATCACTGTTGGTGTTTGAGAAAAAAAAAGGAAGGAGAGAACGAGAAAAGAGCATTTAAAATAATACTCTATCTTACCGTGTATTCCAAGAATACACCATGAGTAGTGAAGATGCCTTGCTCTTTTGTACCAGGATGCAGATCTAGCTATGGGGTCTGTAAAGAGGTCAGACGGTTCTTCAAACCTCCTAAAGATTAGGAACGTTTTATCAAGTGCAAAGGGGCCATACCAGGGAAGGATAGGGAACTTACTGAAAAGTCCTACATCTGTGATGCTCACTTTTCAGAAGATTTAATTGTTAAATTTGACAAATTTGTGATAGAATGGAAGGAAGTATTACTTCTCCCAAGAACCAACTGGCGATTGAAAGACTATTCTGTTTCATATAAATTTCCTAATTTGACTAAGTATTTGTCCAGTATGGTGTAAATAAAAATGCTATTGATGCCATTAAAGACTACTTCTGTGAAGAAAGGAATGAGAATAAAAAGACAATGAGTTAGAATCATATATGTACCGTAATGCTGAAGGAGGCGTAATCAGTTTTAGACAATAGCCTACTCTATGATGGGGTCTTGGCTATGCCTTCTATGTCTGTTTAATGTTAAGTTCTTCTGAAATGATGGTAGTTTACTGAGCCCGCCGATGAGCCATCTTGGTGTCCTAGGCGAAACCCCACACAAGACGCGGCACAAACCTAGAAGAATTGCTGCGTTTTACTGATTTTGGTGTTTGTGGAGTGAAATTTATGGTTATTATTAAATTTTATAGTAATCTACGGTAAAGTTGAAAGTTGCGTTCGTACGGCTTTTTTGTCTTTGTTGCAAGTCTGTTAAGGGAATGTACAATGTGTAACAATGTGAAGAAATCCTTTCTGATAGCGAGGTTAATTTTTTCGTTCTTTTTTTTAAATTTACCGATAGCTGGCAAAACTAATTGCATTTTGAACTTGCTCTCTGTCTTCGTTTATTGTCGAAACTGGACTATTACAGCAGACGACTTATTAAATTATAATTGGGCACAGTAAAGTAAGTGGAGATATCGAACTTATTAGCGCCTATGAGGATAACTTGCGGTGTTTTAACATGTAAAACAGGTCGCAAGGTTTTAAAAGTCTCGTAAGCGCCAATGCTAACTTACTTCACAAATCGGAGCCAGCGCTGCGTTGCGGCGGACCAGGCGTACTAGGCCAGTGATATCACTTCTTATTCTATTCGTTATGACTAGGCTTTGCAGAGGATCATAAGCGCATTGTTGTGAACGCAAGACAGGATCTGATTCTTGTACGAGACAAGAGTGATTATAATGCGCTAAAAGGAGCAGATGCAGCGCCAATAGATTCAAAAATTTTACTTCAACGAATTCTATGGAAAGTACCGCACGTTACTCTATCGGATCAGAAAAAATTGAGTCTGCTCAAGATTGTGGAGAAGGATACAGCTTTACCCATTCAATTTAGAAGCTGGGAGCTGCATGAATACCCGGTATTACCACTCTCTGATACACATACTTGGTATATAAAAACCTCACGGTATACAGAGCGACCTCTCTATGTCCTGGTTGGATTTCAAACAGATCGTAAATATCAACAAAATAAAGATGCATCAAAATTTGACCACATCCAATTACGAAATATACGACTCTTTTTGAACGGTGTTACTTTTCCTTATGATGAAATGGATTTAAACTTTAACAAGAACAAATATGGTAAGCTCTATGACATGTTTGTAAACTTTCAACCATCCTATTATCAAAAAGAAGCATGTCCGCTATTATCACCGCAAGACTTTAAGTCCAAGGCGCCTCTGGTGGTGATGGACTGTTCGTATTTGGAGGAGTCGATGAAGGAATCAACTATTGATATCAGACTAGAATTTGAAACATCTACAGTTATTCCACAAAAAACAACAGCCTATTGCCTTATTGTTCACGAGGCGCAAGTGTTTTATCAACCGCTGTCCAACATGGTGACCCGAGTATAAATAGCACGTCTTCCTGTATTACCCTTCACAGTCATGCAAAGCTACGATGAAGTCACAACCCCCTCGGCGAGGTGGGTCTGCAAATGTGAAAGTGATTCGCCAAGTTTAGATGAAGATTTGAGGATGACTATTTATCGCGCCCTAGTGAGTGAAGCTATAACTGCTTATCACAAGAATCATACTGTGCTTAGAATGCCACCACATCTGGTTCACTATTTACCAGATGGATTTATGTCTACGTTTGGCATTCACGACAGGGGGTACAATAACAAGCCCATCACCAATCAAACAAATAATGTGGATGATGATGTTGCCAAAGCTTCATCTTGTCATGTTGGAGAGCGGGTAGATTGCATGGACTGCAAATGCGATCGTTGCTCAACAAGTCGAGACGCCGATGCAGCATTTGAGATTTATCGCACCCTGGTGAGTTAAGCAATACGCGCCTACCATAAAGCGCAATTTCTTCGTGAAATGCCGCAGCATCTTATTGCCTATTTACCAGCTGGATTTCTGACCGCGTACGGTGCACACGACATTGATCTTAATTGGGATAAACTGCCATTACACCTCCGTATGTCGGCGGATGTTGCAGCCTGCCGTCCCTGTCGTAGACACTTTATGCATCGAGAAGATTCTCACTGTGATTGGGACGGTCCAAATCCTATGATAAAAATTGTAAGCGATGTACTGATAACTTTATGAATAAAATTGTGTAATTGATTCTTTGTGTGTATATTATTTTCCAGCTCCTATCCAATCAGTTAGTTGTTAAGAAGCAGCGGTAGTGGAAGGTGTGATATCCGTCGCCATGCCGAAAACATTGATTGTCGACGTGCAGGGTTTCAAGGTGAACGGAAACAAGTTTGTATTGATAGAAGTTTGTATTATTGACTGCACAACCATGTGGGCACCAAGAGTAACCAGTTTTGTTTTTGAACCGCCGTTTCCATTGCATTTGCAGACAGACGAGGACAGAAGACAAACAGAGTGGTTTCAACGCATTTTGGGACTAGTCTGGAAAGAAGGCGACATTCCTTACCATCATCTATCACTTGTTCTGAAAGCTCACTTGTTTGGCGCTGACCTTGTCTTTGTAAAGGGAAGCGAAAAAAGGAATGGTTGCGTCAGTATGTTAATTCAACTTGTCAACTTGTTGACCTTCATGATCTGGGATGTCCTGCACTGTACAACCTGTCCGTGCCTGATGAACCTCTACAAAATAAAACACTTCAACATATTTGGAAGCTTTTTGATTGGCTAGCTCGCAAAGCATGTCACAACTTGCATGTTGAGTGTAAAGCGCTGTAACGTCGTTTACAGTGTGAGACATAACAGCGATCAGTGCGGATGTGTAGAATTATGGCTGCAATTGAAGGTTTGGACACCAACCCCACGGAGCGAGCTATTGTCAAGTTTTTCCCCTGCAAAAAGAACCTTGACAGTTTCACAGATGAGGAATTGAACGCTTTGCCCAAGGCGTTCCTTTTCTATGTTGCTTCAAACGCGGTGAAAAATATTTGGCACAGTGTACCCAGTGAATGGACCAGAGATCCTGGTCTGCGCGAACTACAACCATGCACTGACTTTAATCATCACCAGCAAGTGTCTATCACTAAAATGCCCTCCATTAAACAGTGTGCAACGTGTCAGCTCATCAAATTGTACCACGGGCAAACAAATATACCGTCCTGTAAAGACTTTGCATCGTCATTCCATGGGTGCGATGAAGAAGAGGAAGAAGAAACAGCAGCGGCAGTATCGCCAGCACCAAACAGTAAGACAACGCTTGAAAAAGATATGCCAGACCTTTGCTGGCAATGGTCTAGTTAACAAGGCCATTGATCTACTTCCCATTGAACTGCATATTCCTGGCTATCAATTTTGTGGACCTGGAACTAAACAACGCCAACGTCTAGCACAAGGGAATTCTGGAATCATCATATTGGATGCAGCGTGTAGAGATCATGATATTGCTTACAACAACAAGAATATAGAAGTACGTCGAGTTGCAGGCCGCATTCTTCTAAGAAAGGCCATGCAGCGTGTGATGTCATCTACTGCTTCTATTGGTGAGAAGATTGCAGCCTTGATTGTAGCAGGAGCTATGAAGTCAAAGCTAATGATTGGCGGTGGATTAGTGAGGAAAAGGACAAAGTAATAAACATGAATCAAATATTGTTAAGTATTTATTTGAGAGTCAGTCCACCAGTTCATAGTATACACAAAATATGGTATAGTTTTCATCTTGTAAAAATACATACAATTTTAATAAAAATAATTGAAAAATGAAAGTGTGTTCTTATTTACTAAGTGTGGAAATGTCCAAAAGGCAAGATATTTACACCATCCCACAGACGTTTATTGTCATATGTTGACAGTGATGTTTTATTTTGATTTACTGAAAAAATATTATGGTTCTTTGAAAGAATGCGTGTTTGCTGGTATAAGCGAGAGGTGTTTGCGTAGAGTACACATCGATATTCCTCAAAATTGAGGAATTGTGTGACGCTATGAAGAACACCCTTCGCTTTGCATTGACCGTTATACTTTTGTGTTGAAAATGCGTACATTTTCGGCGCCAAAGCCACAAATTCTGTCATAACATCACCAGCACACTCATCCTTAAATAGACCAATTTTTTTATTCATGGGAATTATGCCAAACATATTGTTAACCTCATAGTTTGAGGTATCAACGTAACTTGGATGTTCTCTCATCACAGAGTAAACATCTATCTTATTGGTTTGATAAATAAGACTGTCTGTATCCATATACAGTAATTTTACATCTCCAAACTTTTGTTTGGCAAACTCATAATGAAATTGATACATTAAAAATTTTGAAAAGTCAAGTATTACCATTCCCAAGTAAATTGGTTTGTTATACATGATTTCTGTCTTTGACAATTCAATGGTTACTAAATCAGTTTCAATAACTCGTACAGAATGGAAATTAGGCATAGCTATATATTTTCGTGCGCCATATCGACCGTCCCAGTGGTTTACCAAATGAATAGTTCTATGCTTTCGAATATTTTCCATTGATTTACCGTAGCACGCATTGTTCATTAATTTATAAAAATTTGATTCGAATGTGGTCTTGGCGTGCTGCCGATGATGAGTATTCAATTGCATGTACGGTTGTAACCATGGTTTTTGATCAAAGCAAATAATGCGATGAATGGATTGCAGTTTCAAACCATGTTTCAAACATTGCATAAAATTTTCAATGTGTATGACGTACCAATTTTTTGAATTTAACGTTGCCAGCAACTTTTTATTGTTGGAACGTGAACTGGGAGGTTGTAAATTTTCAACACAAAATGGTAGATCAGAATGATCATTGTGTATCTCACGGGGATATAATAAGTCAACTTTTAGAACGTAGCCACGCGTGTTATTGCTCAACACGTCTTTTAAATTAAAATTTGAAACTTCATCTGAAGTCAGCCATCGAAAATTTTGATATGGAAGCGGTTTTTCCATAGCATATCCGTATAAATTGTTACAATCTAGGTAGGTGAGGTATGTTGTATGTTGGTTTGGTTTGTATGTATCCATATATGGATTATTTGCTTTGGCGTGCTTTTGCACAAGCGATACAAGACCACCATGTATTCCACGTTCAAAAAAGAGTAACATGTCGATGTCTGTTAATAGTTCCAGTTCTATTTCAGTCACCTTCAACATACAGTCCCAACTATATCCGGCAAGGGTGTAGTAATGAGCTGGATCGAGATTGTAGATTTCAAGACACAGTTTGCGAAAGTGTTCAAACACGTCTGTCAAAAGTAGTGTATCAATTTTGAGGTATAAATCAGCATACTCGCCCAAAGTTGATATCTTGAACACGTCCCATACTTTTTGGGCGTGTAAATAGTCTTCTTCAGAAATATGACTTTAGTTAAGTCATTGTAAAATTTGTCCTTTGAAGGAAGTGCAGTTTCCAGTAAACATGCCCAATTGTTTACATAATTATTGGGAAACACCCCTTTTCGAATGCATAATTCAAATTGTTTGGCATCAGTAAAGTGTTGACGTACAAAATGCAAATTGTTTGGGTGAAGCCCTTGAACAAGCGCATCCAAAGATGATGCGAAGAATTTATACGAATCTAAAAATCGTATACAGATTCCATTTCGCCATTTTGAAAACGAAATAAAATTTTCATGATTTTGTGGAATTAAAGTAAACTTTTGGTTTTCAAGGTTAGCAAATTCCTTAATAATTAGATGACTGTCATACCGAGACATGTTGTGTAAGAAACAAGAAATATAGCGTGGTCTTTTATATGCCAAATTTCATACACTATGAGCCGCTCCTCTAAATTTGCCAGTGTACCGATTATGGTCTCTCACTGGCGTGTCACAAGGTCCTATTGGTTTTTGACAAATGTGGCAAGTGGTTGCTGTTGCAAAAAGCGCCTCGTCTGCGTCCGACATTTGAAGCGGAATTGGATTTTGCAGGATAATGTACACCCGATCTGCCAAGGCGTCCAATTCATTTAAAAACCAAGCAGCAGAATCTGCATCGCGATAAGATTTGAAGTATGAAAGCGAAGGGTCGTATGAACAAATCACGTTTAGGGCACAACTGAATAGCACATGTTGCTGTACTTGTTGAGTGTACGGACGTGCTGGATCTGGTTTACATGTGTCAATGGGTGTGGTTAAACATTCAAAATCTGCATATACTGGAAATGGAAGCGGTTCTTGACGAGACACATTTTGAAATTTCATACTGGCTTTATCCTTTTCTGGAAACGTCATTTTACCGCTGGTTGTGTGATGCAATCAATAGTATGTGATTGCTAGTAAAATATTGCAAACAGCGATCAGATATATATACCCTATTTTTTTGTAACTTGTGAACGAACTAGTCTGGAAAGATCTTTGATATAACAATAATGGTTGCACAATTCCCCTTCAATGTACAGTAAATTAAAATGCTTTTCTTTTTTCCCTTTGTCACATACAATGGACCAATAATATTGTCCCCTTCAACTCCGTATACATTAATGGAGTAAAGCGGATTTTTAGATTCAAAACGAGAAATGGCGTTGAGGTCCATTGGGAATTCTATGTATGCTAAATTTTGAGTGATCATTAATTCCATAAATTTCTGGAGATATTTTCCCATTCTGTGACTATTTTTACTTGCAGGACTTAACCCAGCAGCCAGGGACCAAACAAAGCAAAAAACGTCATTATTATCCACGTTGATGACTGCGTGACGTTTTTCCAACTGTTTAGTTAAATTAACATGAGCTGAACCACTGTTCATGGGATCAAAGGTGCATACATTAATTTTAAAATGGTTGATAGCTTCCAGAGATTTGCCGCTTTCCAATTCTTGAAACTCGGCAAAGCGCGTCATGAGCTTATCAACAATGTTTTACTATACCAACTGTGTATATTATCAGTGCGGTACAATTCACACATTTTTGTGTGTAAATAAATTGGTTTTGTTATTTCCACATCTTGTTTTAAAATAACAAAATCACATAATAACTCAGCGTTAACCTTTAACGCTACATGTTCTCTTAAACAGTCTTGCATTTTATTTTGAAAAATGTTGTAGCTAGCGTTTAAAAATTCATTAGGGTCTAAAAGTTTAGCATCATTATTAATTTTAGTGCTACATAACTTGTTATAAAAACAACTATCCACCTCTTGCCAACTTAGTTCTGGTGCTGACATGATGACACTTACAGTAATTACATTTACTACAAAAACAGCAAACCACTGAACAGTTTGCAGAGAATGAAAAAAAACAAAATTTATTGTCTCTGCAAATTCTGTTTTAACATTAACAAATTTTAAATTTTATTTGTTTCTTCAATAAATTCTACCAAACACCTTTTATTATCCAGTCCCAAATATTTTAGGTAGATGGTTCCTTTGTTGAGGTCATTTACAGTTTCGTCGTTGAGTTCCATGAACCTCGCAGGTAAGAAGACAGCGAAATCTTCTAGTTCGCAAACTATTCTTCCCCCATATTTGTTCTTACCCTGCGAACAGCTGTCACCGAATAGGACTCCTTAACTGGCAGGTCCAGTAAACGTTTAGTCTCCAGGCCGGTTGCTCTGCCAATGGAATTTGCATTTGTTATTTCAGTCATATTGGTTCTGAAAGTTAATTATAATGTGTTTAGGTTAACTATTAAAAAAGGTTCAGGTACCCTCCACCTCTTTTTATTAGCACATTAACTCAAACCCTGATCTATAGACTAAACCATCAAATGTGTATACAAAACATATTCGCTAAGACGAGGAGTCTTGCTAACAGTGCTCAGTCCCAGTAATCAGTCGGATAGAGCGAGATAAGGTAATATCTCTTTTGACTGACGTCAAGCCTGGTAATGACTGTTAGTTGCAATAATAGTTTCATATATCCACTTGAGTAGCGTGTCCCTCATCCCCATCCGAACCTCTAGACTAAACCATCAAATGTGTATACAAAACTTATTTGCTAAGACGAGGAGTCTAACAGTGCTCAGTCCCAGTAATCAGTCGGATAGAGCGAGATAAGTTAATATCTATTTTGACTGACGTCAAGCCTGGTAATGACTGTTATTTGCAATAATAGTTTCATATATCCACTTGAGTAGCGTGTCCCGCATCCCCATCCGAACCTCTAGACTAAACCATCAAATGTGTATACAAAACTTACTTGCTAAGACGAGGAGTCTTGCTAACAGTGCTCAGTCCCAGTAAACAGTCGGATAGAGCGAGATGAGGTAATATCTCTTTTGATTGACGTCAAGCCTGGTAATAACTGTTAGTTGCAATAATAGTTTCATATATCCACTTGAGTAGCGTGTCCCGCATCCACATCCGAACCTCTAGACTAAACCATCAAATGTGTATACAAAACTTATTTGCTAAGACGAAGGATCTTGCTAACAGTGCTCAGTCCCAGTAATCAGTCGGATAGAGCGAGATGAGGTAATATCTCTTTTGATTGACGTCAAGCCTGGTAATGACAGTTAGTTGCAATAATAGTTTCATATATCCACTTGAGTAGCGTGTCCCGCATCCACATCCGAACCTCTAGACTAAACCATCAAATGTGTATACAAAACTTATTTGCTAAGACGAAGGATCTTGCTAACAGTGCTCAGTCCCAGTAATCAGTCGGATAGAGCGCGATAAGGTAATATCTCTTTTGACTGACGTCAAGCCTGGTAATGACTGTTAGTTGCAATAACAGTTTCATATATCCACTTGAGTAGCGTGTCCCGCATCCCCATACGAACCTATAGACTAAACCATCAAATGTGTATACAAAACTTATTTGCTAAGACGAGGAGTCTTGCTAACAGTGCTCAGTCCCAGTAATCAGTCGGATAGAGCGAGATAAGGTAATATCTCTTTTGACTGACGTCAAGCCTGGTAATGACTGTTAGTTGCAATAATAGTTTTATATATACCCATTTGATATTATTATTATCCACTTGATAAATCTTTAAGGTTAACTGTGTAACCATCAACAGTTAGAGATACTAAAAGTACTGTGTTTAATATTACCTGATAGAAGATCTTTGCAGCAAAACAATGTGTATACTACAACCTCGTGGACTTCTCTGGCTAACAACAATAATGTCACGGCTTATAGACCCTTACAATCAGAGTTGTCCGCTTTGTCAGTAACTGGATGACCTCCATATTCAGTGTAAAAGAACCTGCTACTTTACAAAGAATTGACATTCGCTGCTATGTCTCATCAGGAGAGTTTTATCCATGCTGATGAAGAAGAATGTAACAATTGGGATTCGTCTCTAGACACTTTCATGTAAGTAATATTTTTTTTTAAACTGTTACCAGGCTAAAAAATTAAATCAAAGCCTTAAACGCTAACCAATTAACCATGGGACCGGTTTATATATTTTTAATTAAGACAACACAAACACCCAGGCCCCAAGCCAGGCGAATTAACCACCGAAAAATACAAACCCCACAACCCTCCCAAAAAACTAACCCAGGACCCTCCAGTTCAAAGCCTAACAGCAGCCAAGAAAAATATAGTTGATCCACACAGCTATACACATAGTTGTACAAAGAAACGTTGGTGAACATCAAACATGTTCAATTAATTTGCGAATTGGCACTGCTTGTTGTTAAAAAATGTTTGTTTGCAACTCCAAGTTGTGATCTGGAATAAGATCACTGCGTGATTTGATTGGTAATTGGAACAAAACATTAAGTCTTTTCTTGTCTCACAATAAGTAGTCAAGTTAATTATTACACTATTGTTCAAATACAATATGAAGCCTACTCGCAGACTGTCTATAGCAGAGCAGTCTGACTGCAAGTGGCTGGCAATATTGCTGTTAATGTTAATAGCGTTTTTCAAATTGTGGTCAAGTAGCTTTGAACACTTAGATAGGTGTTAAGGTTTTATATACTTAGCCGGGTGTAGCCTTTGTGTAATAACTTGTACTAGTATAGACTCCAAATTGTATGTCAGTAGTACCTTTCTTCAACACTTGTTCATATATTATACCCTTCCAAAGGCCTTCTAGGATGCTGAATCTTATCTCGGGCGTGGCTCGTTCGGTGGCTAATTAACACTTTTCATCCTAGGAATTTCGAAATTTGGATCATGGGAACTTAGAACTATAAATCATATGCCAGGGAACAAGGAAACAAAATGTATTCTTAGAGGAACTACAAAACAAACAAAAATCGATCCCTTAATAAACAACGTGGAACCACAACAAAATAAACTGCGTCATCACTATCCTTCTCTGCCATAAAGTCCACAGAGATGGTACAAACAGGGTACCATAATCTAATTAGTTCGGGCAAAGCCTCAGCTTCCCCTGATCAAACACTGCAGGATCATGGAACTCCAAATAAAACAAATCCAAATAAAATAAAATCAAAATCAAAGTGGCACACTCTCACCCCAGGTGAGTTCAAAATGGAACAAACAAAAGACTAAATTAATGCCACAAGAAATGAATCATTACGTTAATCAGATCAGAACACTATACACTCCAACGGAGCATCAAATCAACTGAATTTTACAAGTTGGAATCTCATTTTAACGCTCTCTATTTGGAAACGTGAATCGTACAGACGAGATCGTTCCGTTTGGCAAACAGACCTCCCTTCACGACCTCCGTTAGTGTCGCGTACGGTCAGCATGCAGTGCGGCCACACAAACACTACATTAAGATACAACGTGCCTACCTCTTTCACATACAACAGTTCCCGTGTGAAACATTTATCAAGACATCAATTATAACCGTCTAGCGGCCACCCAGAGGGTACAAAATCTGATACACTAGTAACGTGGGTTCACAATAAAATCAAAACACAACAGACCGAAATCCCAGAATCAACAATAAAATATGTAAACAAACCAGCCATTTTAACTTTGACCAATTAACCTCGAACAGACTCAAGGCCAAGCAAAGCACCCCGCGGCGAGGAGTGGCTACCTGCTTTCACTCCCACCACAGCTGACGTGTACTGACTGAAGCACGAACTCACTATAGCTCAATTCAACAAGCCTCGCAGAATCATCACTTAGCACGCTGCCTACGGGCGTCAGACCGACCCCAGCATCACGGCCGTGATTTTTACCTCGTGGGAATTACCTCGTCCACGGAATTACCAAAATACTTACGTGGTTCTGAACATCCACAACTTACCAATATGGGTGGGTACCAACCTCCACCAACTCAACCAAATACACGTGGGCACAACATCCACGACTTACCAATATGCATCAATACATCCAGCCATACTCCAATTTAAATACCTCAAATCGCCGGGTTTGCCTGCCTTGTCCGTCACCAATCGAAGATTGCAACCAAAACCATTACCTGGTAGAACTTACCACAGGCGATCCACGAACCTGATTTACCACAAAATATTCAATATGCTCTGGTTTGCTTACGACCACTGTACAAACTCTCCCCCACGTTCTCAACTGAAAATGTACCTACAGTGACAGTAGCTGATGGCCAGATTTCCCCTGAATGATAATCTCCCCAAACTACATTGAAAACCATGACCACACGATACATATTTACACGCACGTTGTATCAACAAACATCAACAACAAAAACACAACTAACATTAAGAAATTGAATATGTACACAGCCATTGCACTCATGTCGACCCGTACACCCCTAACTAAATTATGCAAGATAATTTGCTGTACTTATCACTATTCCTGGGTCCCAGATCTTCTCCATCATTGCAGCGTGCCCCACGGTTTTTGGGTTTACGCCATCATTCCACACATGACGAATTCCACATTTGAAGATCCTCCCATTGTTCCAATCTCAGCATCAGCTTCCTCTTGCTTCGGGTACCTCGTGGTAACGAAGAACACAGAAATACACAATTTTTTTAATGCGGCATACAAGAAAGTAACTCGCACTCACTGTTCCGAGCCGATAATCCGATCATTCTCCTAAATAGCTACCATCTGAACTACTCAATTCATCCAGATTGTCCGCCGTAGCTCCTATCGACACAACTTATATGTTTACCTAGCGCAATGGCTAGCCTATTTCTCAGCCGAACTTGCACTCGCGAACTAGCGCGCATATCAATGTCTTATCTCGCCACTGACAGGAACTCGCACCCGTATGCTATAGTATCTAGACATGATCTCAAAAAGAGCGCCACACTGTCTCAATTTTTACCATTGGACATGAAAATTAAACTCGACTGACGTGGAGCGTCCGTGACAGAATCACAAAATCGACTGACTTCACTCTCCCAGATGAAGCTATTTAAGTTTTTGAGGCATAACTGGTCGTAGGAGGGGGAAATATGAGATTTATTTCCAAAATAATAGCTCTGTCCCGAATTGACTTATATCACTGATCTCGTCGTAATATCAATGTCTCATTGGTGATGTCCTTTCCAAGAATCGATCGTGGGCTCCTCATCAAATGAACTCAGTAATCATCCCTCATTGTCTGCCAATTTACGCGCCAAACACGGCTTGGTGACGCTTATCCTCTCATTGGCTGACGCTGAAACCCCCCCCCCCCCCACATCAGGCATTTTATACTGAATTACATCAGCCTTACATCCAAATTGCACCAAATTACATTTCTGGGAGGTTGAGAGTCTCCCGCTTCCATACATGCAACTCTCATTGCTCTCCGGGCATTAATTCTTAAGTAGGTCACATTTGGGCGGTACCAAAACTTGAAGCTGTGACCTTGCCAAACCTCGCTCGTCTTCTCACGGTACATGTACACCCTCGGCACTCCCTGGAAACCTGCTAAGTGCATTTACGACCACTCATCCCTCCTGCTATTCTTCGTACACGTTTCTGCACATCTCCAATAAAAGTATTTGCCGCCTCTGTACTCTGCATCCGCTGTGCCGGTCTGCGTATAGAATTAATGTTGGAAACACAAACTTGAGACTAGATGGATATGCAATATGCCATAAGGTCTCAATATATTAATTAAATATAATAACAGCAGCGGCTACAGTCGCTAAAGCGCAGCGTTAGGTCATGGGGACTATGCTCTCTGCCAACTTGGTAAACGTGTGGGTTCGAGTCTCCACCGTCAACTGTCCTTGAAATGGCTTTCTGCGGTTTCCCATTTTCAACTCCAGGCAAATGCTGGGATGATAACTTCTAACAAAGCGCGGGTGCATCCTTACCCAGTTTCATCCATCATTAGTTTTATCTCTTATGAGGTTGATTACCCATCATGCACAGCTCTGTAGCTAAATGGTTAGCGTGCTAGGCTTTGACCCAAAATGTCCCCGGGTTCAATTCTCAACCAAGCCATCAGGGATTTTAATCTCCTGAGGTTCATTCCTGGGGCTTCGAGGTTGGGTGTATGTGTTTTCTTCATCATCACTTCATCTTCATAATGACGCGCAGGTCGTCCGCAGACATCAACTAGAAAGACCTGCACTCAACCTCTCCAGAGACCACACAATCATTATTCAAGGATTTTAATCACCTAGAGTTAATTCCTGCGGTCCGGGATTGGGTGTATGTACCGTCTTCTTCATCACTTCATCCTCATAATAACGCTCAAGTCGCCACGGGCGTTAACTAGAAAGACATGCACTCGGCCTCTCCAGAGGTCGCACAATCATTATTCATTACCTACCATTAATTTCATCACTCAATAACTCCTCCTCTCATGAGGAAGAGTGTTTGATCATAAAACTGTTCACCACAAACTTTTAATTTAAATTCATAGCTAGTTAAAAGGTTGTAATACTCTCATATATACCTACATTTTATGTTGCATAAGCACACCAGTTGGCGATTTTAAAATAAAGTGTATTGCATCCTACTTTGTATTCAGGCATCATTTGGAACTAGCAACTTTTTTTTCTCTCTGTTCGACTTTAGAACCAAGACCAATTTATTGTAATTTAATGCGCATTGTATTACCGGTTGGAGACACGCTAAATTTATTGCCGTTGTCAAATATAATGGCTTCCCTTGTATTGACAAAACATACTGCTTTAACAAAAATAAAAGTTAATACATCATCAATCTTGCTACCAGTCTATTGTCAAAAGGGCTTTCAATATCTTAGTGTAGTAACAGTATAATTACTCATACATTACAATAGTGTTGCGCTGTTATTTAAATTAGCAGTAGTACGCCAGCTTCTCACCGCTGGTCCGCGGTTCAAATCTCACTCACTCCATGTGAGATCTGCGTTGGGCAACACAAAAGTTGAATTAAGGATAACAAAATTAACAGTATTATTCTCTTCTTGCAAAACCTTTTTTAAAACTCACCTTCCAAAGGCTTACATATAGCAGGACGCGGGTTTTACAACTACAGAGGTGCCAACCGAGTTCGGCATTGTTTCCACTTACTTGTGTCAAGCTCCTCTTTGTCTTCTTTCCTGTCAACCTCGCTTGGCCAACTCTTGTTCTCTTCCAACTCCAACAGTATTAGAGTATCCAAGGCCTAGGAAGTCTCTTCCTTTCCCGCCTTAATTGCCCTTGCCACATCTTTTCTGATTCCCTCCTTCTGCAAGAGGCCAGTCTTCATTTCCCGTTATTTCCTACCTTCTGCCCGTCATTTATTTAATCATTGACCCAGAGAAGTGCGAGGAGTGTGCCTCCATAACTTAGGAGTCTTTTTCTGTGTACTTTGGTTTTCCCTGACACAAACATCAAGACAGTTTATATCCTCGCCGTTAGATTGGGTATTCTAATGACAATGACAGACATTTTTTCTATTTTATAGTTTTTAAAATGACCGTGCCATGGCGGAGTTTTTCGTCCGCATGATGCTGGAGGCTGAAAACGAAGGTGAGGATGACAATGAAACTGAAGAGGAAGCAGAAGAAGAAGCTGGCGAAAAAAAAAATTAAAGAGTACTGGTAATGTACCAAAAAACAATAATAATAAACAAAAATCTTGTTTTGATTGATTTATTTGTCTATCATTCCCACTTTTTTATATGAAGCTGAGCGAGCCAACATGTCAGGTGTCAATCTCAGAAATTCACTCCTGTGACATCACACATCGGTTGACCGTTCAAATCTGATTATTCATTCAGACACCCATCCATGTCCATTGACCATCTACCACACATTCCATATCCTCAGCTCCATAACACATAAATTCAAATCTCCCAGGTCGGCATAAATCAAAATTCTTCGGCTGCACTAGGTCTGTGTAATTATGCCTCCATGGCTTAGGGAGAAGCATGCCAACCTCTCATCGCTGGGTCTGTGGTTCAAATCCCAGTTACTCCATGTAAAATCTGTGCTGGACAAAACAGAAGCAAACAGGTTTTCTCCGGGTGCTGTGGTTTTCCTGACAACCTTTCATTCCACCAACACTCTCCACCATCATTTCATTTTATCAGTCATTTATTCAATCGCTGACTCAGAGGAGTGTGATAGGCTTCGACAGTCAGCACAGTTCATATCTTCACAACTAGATGGAATATTCCAATGTCATTGATAGACATTACGCCATCTTGTTTTTATTTCATGTCGAGCTGCCTGAACCGACATGTCATGCGATTGTATCCTCCCCCCCAAATTGACAATTTGTTTACCGTTGAGTATTAGAAAAAAACCAATCCCATCCATGACCTACGCTACATTCTGCTTGTGACATCACAACCTCCATTCACAGTTCCATCTTCATTCACGTTTGTTTACCCGCCAACCTAGCACGCCAGGGTTTAACAACTACCACCATCCAACTCCATTCATGTTTTCCATTAAGAACACTCCCGTCCATGACCTGCGCTACATCCCGTAATATGCTGTGACGTCGCAACCTCCATTCACGGTGCCATCTTCATTCACATTTGTTTACCCGCCAACCTAGCACGCCAGGGTTCAACAACCACCACCATCCATCTCCATTCATGTTTTCCCATTAAGAACACTTCCATCCATGACCTACCCCACATCCCATAATCTGCTATGACGTCACACACACACGCCAGTTGACCGTTCAAATCTGACAATTCATTCACCAACAAAGATTCGCAAACCTTCGGCAACACTCGGATCTCATCAGTTACAATACAAAGCTATATAGCACAAGACAATACCAGAGAAGACGCTCAGTCCAACAGAGCGACTGAGTCGAAGAGGGCCTCGTGCAGATCCTCTTCCATTCTCCCCTCGTCCCCCACCCCCACCCCCGCCCCCACCTCCACCCTTCCCTCCCACTCCCCCACCCCCTACCCTCCAACCACACCCCCTCAAACCGGTTCCTGGACCCTCCAAGGTTTGTTTACCTTCCAGGGTCCCGGCGACATTGGGGTCAATGGCCTACCTCAAGGTCATTGATCATGACCTACCTCAAGGTCATTGACCTTGCCGCCACCCCCCCTCATTTGCATAAATAACGGTATTTGAAGCAGAACCCTCCCTGCTCACCTACTAATAGTCATTAAAAGTGTTTGCTATTTCCTCTGGATTATTAATACCTTTATTATTGCAGGTCAGTGTAATGTTACTTTGTATTTTAGCAGATTTTCCAGTTTCGTTCTCTATCACTGACAACATAGCCCTGTTTTTATTATATGATTGGGAAATAAAATTATCATTATGCATTTTCTTTGCTAGTCTTATTCCCTTATTTAATATGCTAGTGTATTTTTGTAGTATAAATTGAATTCAGGTTTTGTGTGGTATTGTTTATATATTTTGTGTAGAAATTTCTTTCTTTGACATGAATTTATAATTCCTGTGTTTATCCAATTGCTAGTTTTGTTATTTTGAACAGTTCTTTGTCTAAAGGGGAATGCTGTTTCAAAATAGTGTTTTATGGTACTGTTTAATGCATTAAATTTATCATTTACATTTTCTAGTTTATACATTTCTGAACATGTTTCCTCATTTAATAAGTCATTGAAATATGTAACATTTGTTTCAGTGAATGACCTGCACTTTGATTTTACTCCATTATCATTATTATTGATTGTTTCGGGTACTTCAAAACTCAGTATTTGTCCATGGTGGTCACTAAAACCCGGACAATAGACTTCTATTGAATGGTGATATTTATCTGTATTTAATTTGTTTTTATCAGGAGTGGTTTTACTAAATTTTGTTATCCTTGTTGGGGTATTTACTGTAGGTTTCAGTCCATAGGAAATTAGTAACTGTGTTAATAATTCACAATTTCTATCAAATTTTAAGAAATCCACATTTACATCCCCACAAATTATTATATCGAAATTTACTTTGCTCATGTTATTGAGCAACAATTCTAATTTATCTATAAATAAAGGAAACTTTCCTGACGGAGAACGGTATACGCATAAAATTATTAACTTAAACTGCTGTATTTTTACGGCAGAGAATTCAAAATCCTGTTCCATAATTAGATAATCATAAGCTGTTAACTGTTCATGATCTAAGTTATTTCTTAAGAAGATACAAGTAACACCACGGCTAATATTAGATCTAGAGTATTTACTAGCTTGTATAAACCCTGGGAATTGAATTAATTCGAGTTGTTCCTCTTTCAGCCAATAATCTGAAATACATAGTGCTGAGATGTCTTAAAGTTCATTTTTTAGCATTAGATTTACACGTAATGAATTTTATTATAGAGAGACTGAACATTCTGGTGGTACATTTTAAATTAGTTAGTTTTGCAAGCTTGTGTTGGTGATTTATTTACATTATTACTATCATAATTGTTATTATTATTGTTGCTAGACAAATCCGAAATACCATTGATGGACTCAGTTAAACTTGATATCAAAAGATCTGAATGCCAAACCTCACGTTTGGCTTCTTTTACCAGTTTCCCTGCTTGCACTCTCAAGATATTACTGTTGAACTATTCTTACCATTTGAATTTACAATTTTGCATATTTCATCAATAGGTTACTCTTTACCTAACCTATTTACGTGTAGGCCATGCCGAGTGTGGAACTTCCTGTCTAATTTACTTACATCTATAATTTGGACATTTGGAAAACTCTTACAAATTTTATGAATTTTTCCATTTGTAGCCTCTATTTCTGCATTTACTCATGATTTTGGAATTAAGCCTTATCTCTGCGGAATGTTTACAATGATGACATTTGTGTTATGCATGGATGGCAATGTACCCTTTAAATCTTTGATTACCTTTTTACTCTCGTTTCTATAGACGTCGTTTGCTCCTGCGATGATTACTGCATAGTCCTTTGAAGTAAGGGACGCACACTCTCCTACCATCGCTTTCGTGACCGCTGCAAATGGTGCTCCTGGCTTTACTGTCGATGTAACCTCCATTTCTCCGCTTCTCTCCAATACGCTTGCTGCTACATCTCGCCCGTGACTATCCGCAAATATCCGCATCTTCCTGGATTTTCTCTTTATCACTTACTTCTTTTCTTCTTGAAGAAAGTCATCATTTTCTTCGACAAGCGCTCCAAATGAATATGAGACGGGAATTTCAGTCACATGTACCGGTACTCCATTTATAGGCCTAGGCATATTCAATCTTACCTTACCAGTAACCACTGTCGATCAAGTTTCCTTGCTTTCCTCTCTGTTTCCTTTTAATTTATTCAACTCTTCCATTAACTTAGTAATATCTTCCTTTAGCAGGTTTATAATTTCATCTTTTGAGGACAGTTCGTTTCTCAGGTTATGACATTCGCATGACGGTGCCGGTAGGCCTACATTACGACAATCGGTTTCACTTTTCTCCTCACTCAATTTTACCTGTGATCTTGTGATGATTTTATTTGCATTTTTTACTTTTATTTTGCACGACGAGCATAAATCCGTTACGGTTACACTACCTGACGAGACACTAACACTGTTTACTGTCGGCATACTAGAGATCTAACTTAGCCTTGATGTTTACACCAAATTACACTAAATTTATTTTAATTATTTCTACCTAAATGAATTAATCTAATTACCTACCAATAAAGAAGAATGTGAAGTACGTATATTTTCCAATCGGGTGAAATCTCGTAAAAGCACCACTGCTCTACTTGGTTCAAACAATGACTGAAGAAGTCACCGAATCTTTGGATACACGTTCCCACAACTTAGTTTAAGTTTATTAAATTATCAATAAGAATTTCTAAATGCTATCAATATTCCATATTTCACTTGACCTAAGGAAATTAACTTTATAGACTTTAAACCTCTGTTATAATATTTTACCACTTTTATCAAATATTTACACTAGCTGCTATTTCACTACACTTTCACTGTGACGCCATTTAAATTCTTGGCAGAGCGTAGAACCTCAAGGCTGTGAGTCAAGAATGCTATCCACTACACCATCAGGTGATCTTGTAAGTCCTCTAAAACTTTGTAATTGCAGAAACAGAAGTATGTCAAAGAGTATTCATGAATAATAAAACAAACTACATTATTTGCCAGTAATTATAGTATCACATTGCTTAATTCGTTACATGTCATTTGCCTTTAACATACCGTATACTTGTAGAGCTGAAATATATGTATTTCACAAGAGTTTCAGACTACACATTGCTTTTATTAGTACAAACTAATTTATGAGGATCTGAGAAGAAAATGAATATAATTATTTTAAAGGGCCTAGTTATATGGTTGTTAAGTCAGTATTTCTCATATGAATAGACGTTTTAAGTGATGACGTTAGGCCCGTTGCTAGGGAGCCCCCAGTATTCCAATATCCGTTGCCAGGGGAATAAAACCATTTGATTAACCATGTGTTCGTGTTTTTTATGCTTATTTCTCCATTGTTAATAGGAAATACTATATGTATAGATGCCTTCTGTAACGTGAAGATAGTTCAGTGATGCTGTGGGAAAAAAGAAATGGATGGTGTAACTGCGGATTACCGAGTATTCAGCAAATACTGGACTTCGCGAGAATAAGCCATTTGCTGTTGGAGCATATAACTTGTCCAAGCCACATCATATGTTTCACAGCAGTCCTTTCTGTGCGTTATGAGTTTAAGTTAAAACAAATTAATAACTTTTATTGCGTTTTATGTGTAGTAAAGGAGTTACTTGTGCAATTGTAAAGGCGTTATGCCTGCATCTAGATCTGTAGGCTATGCCTTATGTTGAAGAGAATTAATATTTCTCATACTTTCTAATCTCGCATGTAAATATCATTTGTCTTTTGACAATGTATATTCTTTGACTTTATGTATATGTATGTATTGTGACCGAAATCAAGATTGAATTATGCTCACATCAGCTGTGATGAGATTGGAAGCATAGGCTCTCGACTAGCAAAGATTCTTGTGGCATCTTTGACACGAGATTATGTTATGGGTAACATATGAATTGGCATTAATATTTATACATCTGTAATTGTATCTCAGTCTCCGAATTTCAATCCTATAACAGATTTTTATTGTGGCAGAAGGCCAGGTGTTCTTGTTATACTATACGATTTCAAACACCGCGGTATATGACGTCAGCCCCAGAGCGGGTTAGCGTGCCCCTTACCTACCCCCACGTGATGAGGAAGGCAGTGCCTCTCTGAACCGAACAGCAGTTGACGGGCAGAATGTCATTCGAGGCTTGTATACGCATGGAACTCACACCTGTCTTTATCGTGGTCGTGAAGTTTCATATCGCGCCCGGGATACTCCGTTCTTATATGAACGTGAGTTCGTTTTACCGCACAAAAAAACCGGTAACGTGTGAACTGCAGAATGTTAAACTCAGTGAAACGTGTGTTCTAATGGAGTTTATGTGAGTACTTATTTAACATTATTTGACACCACATGGGAAGTATACACCATCATGGAGACTGACTCTTACGAACAGTTCAACTTCACATGTTAGCACAGTTTGGTCATGCTAAAATCACAACTTCATTATACAAGAGATTACACTACTAGTTTCAGAAGAGTATTATTCTACTAGACATTAGGAACAGAACACAATTAGATGAACATTACTGTTATTATTACAACAGAGCATCAAGATTTACAGAACGTGGAAAATGAATATAGCAGTGACGTACAGTCAAATGACATATTGGGAACTTGAATTTTCTGGAATGCTAACCTCACACACAATGGATCTCGTGGGAACACTTATGAACTTTACTACAATCAAGATGATAGTTTAATTTCATTAAGGGAAAATTTACGAACATGGATGGACACCAGGATTTGAAGATACATTTACATCTTACTATCTACACGACGATGCTGGCGTTTTATAAATTTCTACATCACCGATCCAGCAGATTTAGGCATCTTCAACACCATGACATCGTGGGACATAACACCAAATTCAAGGGCAGTGAGTCCATTCTACACTCATTGCAACCCCATGACAAACCATAACCATGACTAATTGATTGTTTTATTTTCAGATGACTTTGAAATTATGCCTGTTTTTCGAACACATTAGAGCACTTTAGGAATAAGATCTTGCTAATTTAATATCGCTTCACACATTTTCCTTCGATCATAATAACTTTGAATTTCTTGTCTTGTTATATAAATTTAAATTAATTTTTTTTTGATTGTGAATATTTCCACAATTAAATGTTTATGCGATTGCGGACGATATTTCCGAGTTTTTGGCAGCGATCGCTGATCGTATTTATCTAATTAAACGATTTATTAGATGATTTAATTAAGGCATCATAATTATAATAGATCAGTTAATAATAATAATAATTTATTGGTTAACGAACCTAGTAATTATAATATTCTAGATTATTATGCTGACAGATTCGAGTCGTATCAAGCATTTTTTTATTATGATATATTTTGCATAGCACATATAAAAGAAAGCATGTAGTTATAGTTATGTTGTGGACACTTTTTACATAAGTGGTCTTATTTTTGTGGCAAAATTATGGATGTGAATCAGGTGGCCTATCCAAGAAGAAGAATAATATGAATATTTAAAGATTGAAAGTGTGAGATAATAAGAATTTCACTACTAGTATTTGTGCGTTTAATGTTTGAAGGATGTGTCTGTGTAACACAAACCTCATTTAGTAATTTGTTAGATGCATGCTTAAAGTATTCGACGATTAAAATAATGCAATATTAAATGCTGTGATAAAAGTGCTATTGTTACGAATTTATGAAACAGTTATACTAATTTCTAGGATTCCAGCCAAATATGGCCTTGCATCATCAGGAATGCATAATTAAATTATGGATAGCTGACCTATAACCAATTAAATTGTTAATTAACATTTCTATCTTGATTAATTAATTAATTTCGCTAATTATAATAAAGTTATGGAAGGAATTTATGATAATTTGTTTATTACAATTTATTTATTAGAATTAAATGATTATATCTGCCTTTGATGACCAGATTGATACAATATGGTCCAGGATTCGGAATAATAATAATGAAAATGAAAATCCACAGCCTGCTTCCAGTCTCCGACCGGGTCATGAATGGAATGAATGAAGCCCCTATCTAGCGGCGAGGATATGAACTGTGCCGGCTGCCGAGGTCTGACGCACTCCTCTGGGGCAATGATTAAATGAATGACGGATGAAATGAAATGATAGTGGAGAGTGTTGCTGGAATGAAATGTTGACAGGGAAAACCGGAGTACCCGGAGAAAAACCTGTCTGCCTCCGTTTTGTCCAGCACAGATCTCACATGGAGTGACCGGGATTTGAACCACGGACCCAGCGGTGAGAGGCCGGCGTGCTGCCGCCTAAGCCACGGAGGCTTCGGAATAATAATAATAATAATCATAATTATTATAATATTTATAACAATGGTATTTTTGATGAATATTCATTTATATGACTCAACGTTATCTGCACAACACTCTGCTACAATGTCAGACGCTGATTGTAAATATTTGTAAATTATTTCTTTACGATAATTTTAAATTCGTAATTAACCTACGATAATTATCCATCACATTAATTAAATTTATGTGTGAATTTTCAGTGTATTTAGAAATATGTGTTATGGGGAAGTGAATAATGTGATAGCCAAATTTAATTTAATCATTCATAAGCTGAAATCAGTGACAGTGCAGTGCAACGAAAAAATATTGTATTTCATTTTATTCAGCTTACTCAACGAACACTGGAACATTAACTTCGATTCACATTACCCCACAGAAATTATATAGGACAATCAAATTGGTAGTCTAGGACTTATGGATCCTTGATCCCAACGTAAGCACAAAACCAATTTGATTCTAGGGGTGCATTTATTTATTTATTTATTTATTTATTTTGTTTCGTCTGCTCTTAAATAAAAGAGACCATTTTATCTTAGTTATCGTAAATTATTTCTGCAGCTTGTTCCATCTCCTGACTGAGTGATACTATCCTATTTTATTTAACAAATATATATCTGAGGCAACCTTTCTCACCTATCCCGTTAAACGACTCGAGATGCTAGATCTCTTGCCTGCCCGTGTTTGCAGTGAGTTTTGGTAGTTTTTCCTGATATATATTTCAGGGACTCCTAATTTGTTTTTGTTACGACCATGTACCATTTCTTGGACATCACGTTGATTTCCGGGCCGACGTGAGGTCTGGGAAACGGGTACATGAGGTCGACGTGGCGCCCAACCTGTAAGGCCTCGAACAGAGAAATTCGTACCTTTGGGAGTCAATTTTCTTCTGATATCTGACATTAAAGCTACGAACAGAGAGAATCGTACTGATGTTTGGATATTTTCTCTGTGCATAACATAGTGGTTTCGAATTGAGAGTGATCGAACCGTTTGTTATTTAGGCAATAAAATGGGACAGTTAGGTAGTCAGACGTGTTCTGATATCTGACAGTATTATTCAGCAAGGATTTTTAATTCGGTTTAGGCTGATGATATTGCACTTAGGTTTGCATTTAATAGTAAAGTAAATGTCAGGATGATTAAGATTTCTATAAGCTCACTATGATGAAAAATAATTATAGATGCAGGATGTTGTTTTATGAATAATTTTTCTTTTTGCTCTTTTCTATTCACCAGAGTGAGTTTAGTGGATGAATGTGCTCTATTTATTAGACGTTAAATATGTTCAAAAAACAGGAAAATATTTCTAGCCCATGGTCCTGGTTGTTCATCTAGTGTGTTAGTTTTCCCTATTCATAAGTATTTTTGATATGCCTTACGAAGTGCCAGAGGAGTTAAGAGGTTTCTTAACTCAAGTCCAAGCTTAATTTAATAAGTTGCGACAACAAATGTCTGATGATAAAGAGCAACTTAATAATAATTTAACAGTTAATAAGGATGAATTAACTGATAAGTTGCAAACTTTAACCAATGATGTGCAAACTGTAACTAATAATTTGAAAACCTTAACTGAGAAAGCTGAGGAATTTAAGGAGGAAATACAGGATAGTTTAGATGAAGTAAAAGGTGAAACGAAAGAACTGAAAAATAAAGTATCGAATTTGTCAACCGATGTATTAAAGGTTAATACTGATATAGGAGAAATTAATTTATCGATTATTAATTCAGGGTATATCACTTGAAACTATTGCGTTAACTACCGATGTTATAAGTCTCGAAACTAGCTTGCAATCGCAGATTTTGGAAGTAAAGGTAGATTTTGAGAAAAGCAATGCAGCTCTTGATAAGAAATTAGACTCTTGTGATACCAGATGGACGCATAATTCCATAACTCTGAGAAACGAATTACACGGTCATGTGTCAGGACAAATTAATGTTGTCAAAACGCAATTCATAGACAAACTGGGAGCATTAGAAAAGAAATTGAATGACAACTTGGATGGATTAAGTAACGACTTGGTGGCGCATCTAACAAGAAATAAAGAATCGAGTGCAGAAACAGTTGCGGAATTACGTTCAGCGATAAGCACGAATACTGGAGAGTTAGATGTGGTCAAGAAACAAATTGATCAACTTACTGGTAAATGCGACAATAACATTGAGGATATGCGTAAGGAGTTGGAAACACACGTGAAAGGCAGCGTGGTGGTTACATCTTAAGAGATGGAGGAAAAGTTGAAGCTCGAACACAGTATGACGACTATGCGCATTTCGAAACTTGAATCAGAACTGTGCAACATGAAAATTAATGCGGATAAAAGTCAAGAAATAATGGAAACATCAACGCCATACAATAGCCATAATATATCTGGTGGCTTAGAAAAGAATACTACTCAAGTAGGTACAACCACACCCGGACATGTAACGATTATCCGTAACATTGATGATAGACCTAGAAAAATCAATGGGGGAAATAACCTTACTCCCATGGAATTTCTAAGGACCTTCGTGAATACATGGATGAAAATCGAGTTTCTAAGGAAAGAGAGCTAAGAATAGTCGAAAGATCGTTAGAAGGAATTCCACTAAGCTGGTTTAGAGCATTCCGAGACTCGTTTATGAACATGGACGACTTTAGTCACGCATTTATAACGTCATTTTTCAAAGTCCAACGGCGATGGGATATGGACGGTGGGGGTAGGGTATGGGTGTAACTGGAAGCCCCTAGTTCGGACCTGCACGTTGGCAGCAGATGTGTGATGGTCGTCTTCCGGAGACTCTGTGACTACTCAGGAATTCGGTCCTGCATCTGTGTTTGGGCAGGCCTATTTAGGATCACCGCTGCCCACCCCACATGGGGAAGGCCCTAGAAAAGGTGGGCTAAACATCGGAAGTCACAATCTTGGTCCGGCTGGGCAACCGCACTCAGCAGGTCACCCCTCATGCGGTCAAAACTCAAAAACAGTAAAGAATCACAAATTGATTATTGGATCATGGAACATCAGAACCTTGCTTGATTTGGACAATAACGTTAGACCTGAGAGTGGGTCAGCTCTCATAACCCGTGAGTTATTAAGACTCAACGTTGACATTGCTGCTCTCAGTGAAACTAGGCTGTCTTCTGAAGGCAAGATCACTGAATCTGGAACAGGATATACCATCTTCTGGAAAGGAAAGGAGGAGGGTGAATGTCGTATTCATGGTGTGGGCTTCGCTGTGAAGACCAAACAGGTAAATTATCACCAACTTACGCCCATTGCAATCAGCGAAAGGCTCATGACTCTCCGCATACCACCCTCAGGAGGTTCCTTTATGACACTCATCTCTGCCTATGCTCCTACCTTAGATTCTGATGATGAAGTAAAGGCTCAGTTCTATAATCAGCTAAGTGAAATCATCTCCAAGGTACCATCTGCAGATAAACTCTTGCTCCTCGGTGACTTCAATGCCAGAGTTGGGAAAGATCACAGGCTATGGAATAATGTGATGGGCAAACAGGGACTTGGAAAATGTAATCCCAATGGACTGTTGCTTCTTGGTCTTTGTGCAGAACACGAACTTTTCATTACCAACACGCAGTTTCGGCTACCTGACCACTTCAAAACCACGTGGATGCATCCTCGTTCCAAACATTGGCACATTCTTGATTATATCATTACCCGGCAATGTGATAAGAAGGACACTCTTATTACCAGAAGAGCAAGGAATATAGACAATTGTTGGACAGATCATAAACTTCCTATATGTAAGCTCAGGATATCCATTAGACCTAAACCATCTAGGAACATAAAAAATTTGCCAAGAAAGGAGTTTAATACATCCAAACTTCAGGATGAATCCATGTACAAACATTTTGGAAACAGGATCGTCACCCAGTTATCAGAAAACCCAGTAACAAATGATATTCAGCAAGAATGGGCTACATTACAGAAGATTATCACAGAGTCAGCTGAGGAAACCATTGGTTTTATTGTGCGGAAAAGACAAGACTGGTTTGATGAAAACAATGAGAAAATTCTGTCTCTCATCAATGCCAAAAGGAATGCCTATCTTGCCCATCTTCAAGACCCAACTTCCAAAACAAAGAGAGATAAACTACTGGAACTCAAGGGTAAATGCCAGACGCAGATAAGTCAGATTAAAATACTTGGTGGCAACAGAAGGCTCAGGAACTGCAGAGACTATCGGATGCTCGAGACTTGAGGAACTTCTATGCCGTACTCAAGGAAATATATGGACCATCTCGCTCATCATCAGGTACACTTAAAAGCGCTGATAATTCTACTACCTTTACTGATAGTCAAGAAATCTTGGAACGCTGGAAGGAGCACTTCTCCAATCTCCTAAATCGTCCATCAGAAGCTGCTGAAGACTTCCTCTGTGATGTGCCGCAACAACCTGAACAACTGTGGTTGGCAGTACCTCCTACTTATCATGAATTCAGTGCAGCTCTCACCCAATTGAAACCCAGAAAAGCACCTGGCCCAGATAACATCCCTGTGGAACTAATTCAAGCCGGAGGTCATTCCCTCAAAACAAGAATTTTCATCCTTATCCTCAGAATATGGGAATCAAGAAAGGTACCTGGAGACATAAAGAATGCCACTATCGTCACTATCTTTAAAAAGGGTGATCGCAGTGTTTGTGGCAACTACCGTGGTATATCACTGCTATCAATTGTGGGGAAGATTCTTGCAAGAATTCTACTTAACCGCCTCAAGGTTATCTCTGAGAGGATCCTCCCAGAGTCACAATGTGGATTTAGAACTTCCAGAAGCACAATTGACTTGATTTTCTGTGTGAGACAGCTACAAGAAAAATGTAGAGAACAACAGAATCCACTCTTCTTAGTCTTTTATGACTTGGAAAAGGCATTTGATTCGGTTCCAAGACCAGCCATGTGGGCAGTGCTGAAGCGGTTTGGTTGCCCTCAGCGTTTTTTAGATCTAATCAAGGCTCTCCATGATGGCATGACAGGTCAGTTTTGCCATCAGAATACGATGTCTGATGAATTTCCCATTACCCATGGACTGAAACAAGGATGTGTACTGGCTCCAACGCTTTTTGCGCTGTACTTGGCTGCAATGCTTTATGATTCACTCACAAACATCCCAGGTGTGGAGGTCAAGTATCGTTTTGATGGAGGGCTTTTCAACCTAACTCGTCTCCGCTCCTTGAGGAAAACTCAGGTTACTAAGGTTACTAACATGTTGTATGCAGATGATGCTGCGTCACCAACTCTCACACCAGAAGAGCTGCGTGAGTCATTTAATTGTTACAAAAGTGCATGTGATCGCTTTGGTCTTACCATAAATGTCAATAAGACTTGGCACAACCTTCACCAGGCACACCTCTTCCTCAGTTCAATATCTCCATCTCAAATTTGCCATTAGAACAGGTAGACCACTTCTCGTACCTGGGCAGTACCATTTCTGTGAGCTCTGTGAGCAGGATGTGGATAAGAATTGGCGCAGCCCATGCAGCATATGGACGATTAGCGCACCGGGTCTTCATGAATAAAGATCTGTCCATGAGTACAAAGCTTATGGTGTACAAAGCAGTAGTCATTTCTTCATTGTTTTATGGCTTTGAAACGTGGACCCTTTACCGACGTGATCTTAGGAAGCTTGAGCGTTTCCACCTACAAAAGCTTCGATCAATCCTGAGGATTAAATGGGAAGACCGCATTACCAATATTGCTGTTCTGGAAAAGGCTCAAATCAACAGCATAGAATCATCCATAACAGGTCACCAATTTAGATGGATTGGTCATGTCCATCGGATGGATGATGTGAGATTACTTCGTCAAATGCTATATGGTGAGTTATGCTATGGCGCCAGACCTTATGGTGGTCCTAAGAGGCGCTACAAGGACCAATTTAAGCAGACCCTGAAATTGACAGGTCTTGATTCACAAACCTGGGACATGCTGGCTGAAGGCCGCTCAACTTGGCGCCGTACAATCTCGGATACTGTAAAGACTTTTGAAAGGGATCGACGCACACATGAAGAGGCCAAGCGTCAAGCTAGGAAACTTCGAGCAGCCCAACCACGTCCTCCTCCAGCAATACTATGTGACTTGTGTGGACGCTTGTTCCATGCCACGATTGGACTCTTTAATCACCGTAAACACATTCTCAAACTGGACTGAAGGAAGAAGATTTATACTTGGATTCGAGTTAAAGCCGATGATGATGATGACATCAATGATTAGTGTGGTGCCTCGGATGGATATCTGTATCAAATTTTACGTTGATCCACCCAGCCGTTCTCGAGTTATAAGAACACAAAAAATTGTCCACAGACAGACAGACAAAAAAATATTTTTGCGCGCATCCGTCATAAAACAGTCTGAAACGCGTAAATATCGCAAATTTCCGTGGAAATTCAGAAAAAACAGACAAACTTTCATTTATATATATATAGAGAGAGAGAGAGAGATGATGATCCTGATATAAACATTGTAATTGGTAATAATGATAATTTGTCTGTACAAGGAGTTGGTGACATTGCACTGAATGTAAGCGACAGTATTAATAATCTGTCAGACGTGATGCATGTTCCAGGACTGAGTGCCAACCTGCTGTCGGTCAGATGATTAAAAGGGGTGCTGATGTTGTGTTCAACAAAAATGGATGTTAAATCTTGGATTCAGAGAATTGCTCAGTGAATGGTAGCGTGCTAGCTTCTGGTTCAGTTTTGAATGGTCTGTATTATCTGAATGTTAACCAAGATATGTCTGCCCTTGTTGCTGATGTGTATGATTACAATTTGTGGCATCAACGATTGGGCCACGTTGGACAACAGAAGTTGCAGGTCTTAAGTCAAATGTCTGATGTTAAATTTAAGGAAATACCAAAGGAATTGTGTTAACCACGCGTTCTCGGGAAGCAGCAAAGGCAGTCATTTCCACAGGTAAGTCGCTCGAGGAGTGAAAGTATTTTGGACTTGGTGCACTCTGATCTGTATGGGCCGCTCTCTGAGACCTGGAATAGTGTTAAATACATGACGACAATTATTGACGATCCTTCCAGGAAGATTTTTGTTTATTTTTTGAAACAAAAATCTGAAACTAAGGAGAAAGCCAAGGATTTTGTTGCATATTGTGAAACTCAGAAAGGTAAGACACCAAATATTTTTGATCTGATAAATGTAAGGAATTTGTCAATTCTGACCTGAACAAGTATTTCAAGGAAAAAGGGATTGTGCAACTGAAAACGGAACAGAATGGCGTAGCTGAACGTCATACTCGTTCTATTATGTAAAGTGTTAGATGCATGTTGTTTACAGCAGGATATTCAGAAAAACTGTGGGCAGAAGTAGCCAATACGGCAGTGTATATTTTGAACAGGACTCCTCATGGTAGAGTTGATAATGCCATACCAGAGGAAATGTGGACTGGTAAAGCTGTAAGTCATGAGAATTTGAAAATATTCGGTTGCGATGCTTATGCCTATGTTCCAAAACAGGTGCGTACTGGCAAATTGGAACCCAGAAGCAAATGTTTTGTGTTTGTAGGGTATGATGGTGAAATGAAATGGTTACCGTCTGTTTGATCCCAATAAACCTTAAGATATTTTTGTAGAGCACAGTGTAAAATTTGTAGAAGATAAATTCAACAGGTGTGCTGAGAAAAATGTTGAAATGAGCGATGTAATGTATTGTCCTTTCCATAACATTGTAAATATGAAAACTTAATTGGACAGGATAATAACCTGCCAATCTTTGAAGTTTCAGGTGCTGGTCAGGTTAGTGACAACATTGTTGTTCCAGGTATTGCTGAGGTTTATGAAGACATTGTTGTCATTCATGATGATGAAAATGATGAGATTGACCAGTTTGGTGTTCCAGAAAATGCAGGTACGATGTACCCTTTAAGGGCGAGACGTCCAAAACAATTCCCTGATTATGAGGTGTATTTTGCTGAAAGTGGTGGTTATGTGGAACCAACCACTGTGTCTGAAACATTTAACGGTAAGGATGGCATGCAATGGAAAAAGGCGATGGAGGAAGAACTCAAGTCATTTCATGATTATGATGAATGGACATAAGTTGAGAAACCTGATGGAACAAATATTGTAAGATGCAAATGGATGTTTTTAAGTGAAACGTAATACTGAAGGTAATGTGTCTAAATTTAAAACACGCTTGGTGGCTAAAAGTTGTTCTCAACGGTACGCAGTTGATTATCTGGAAACTTTTCAACTGTAGTGCGGTATAGTACATTGAGATTATTTTTTGCTCTTGCTGTAAACATGGATCTGGAAGTTCATCACCTTGATGTTTCAACAGCTTTTTGAATGGCGTTCTTAGAAATGACATTTATATGTACTCCCTAGAAGGCTATGAGTGTGACAGTACTAAAGTTTGTAAGCTTCGAAAAGCTGTTTATTGCTTGAAGCAAACATCTCGCACTTGGTATGAGAGGGTTCATGAAATTATTACTGAAATCGGTTATACGAAGTCTCTGTATGAATCAAGTGTATATTACTGTAAAGATTCATCATTATTTTTTGTTATTGCCCTCTATGTTGATGATTTTTTGTATTTTTTAATAATCATGTCCAAGTGGAGAAACTGAAGTCGGTGTTGCATTCTCATTTTAAGATCTAAGATTTGGGACAAGTCTCTGAATGTTTGGGGATGAGAGTTCAAAGAAGCAAAGATTTTATTAGATTGGATCAGAAGAGTTATATGTTAGATGTGTTGGATAGGTTTAACATGTCAGATTGTACTCATGTGAAAACTCCAATGGAAACAGGTTTGGTGTTGGAAAAATCCACATCCTGTGACAAATCCTATCCCTATCAACAGGCTATTGGTGCTTTGTTATACCTTTCCATTTGTACCAGGGTAGATATTGCATATGTAACTAATTATTTGAGTCAGTTCAATAATTGCTATGGTAAGGAACATTAAACCAGTGTCCAGAGAGTGTACAGACACTTGAAGTGTACAGCGGATTTTGGTATCATGTATAAAACATCAGAATGTGATGTCAAGGGTTTTGTTGATGCTTCTTTTGGAAATAATTTAACTGACACGAAATCTGTGAGTGGTTATGTATTTAAATACGCAGAAGGCCCAATAAGTTGGGAAAGTAAGAGACAGCCAGTTGAGGCACTGTCTGGCACTGAAGCAGAATACATAGTTCGGACTTTAGCATGTAAAGAAGATCTGTTCCTTAGAGGGTTTTTCTTTGAGTTGTGTAAGAGAGGAGGTCCAATTCAGTTGTGTAATGACAGTCAAGGTGCTCAGAGGTTGATTGAGAATGAAGATTTTCATCAGAGAACAAAGCACATAGATGTGCGCTATCATTTCAATAGGGACATCTTAAAGAAATGAAAAGTAAAGTTGTCCTACATGCCTACTGCTGAAATGATTGCTGATGTATTGACAAAAGGTCTGCCAATTCATGGTCATGTGAAATGTGTTACTGGCTTTGGTTAGTCCTATAATGCAGCATTACCTCGATTAAGGGAGAGTGTTGAAGAGAATGAATATTTCTCATACTTTCTAATCTCGCAAGTAAATATTGTTTGTCTTTTGTCAAATGTGTATTCTTTGACTTTATGTTCTTTTTACTTTGACTGTGTCCTGTGACTTGTTCATTACACCTTAGTCAACAAGTGTTCGTGTTTTATAATCCGTTCATCCCGTGAACAACTGATAAAATAGAAACCCATGCATAGCACAAGTAGTTTCAACACCTTATGTAGGCTAGTGTTCCATGAACCAAGCATAAATTTACGTTTAGAAAGTTTTCATTCTGATTTGCCTATTATTTCATCTCGGGTTTGAATGGATATGTACGACATTTTTCTTTGCCGCGAATCCTCCTCTAATCACTGTAGTGTTGTTCATAAATAACGCATTGAGGTGAGGATTTATGCAAGGAATCGACGATCGCAAAAATTACGTAAATATTCCTAATTTAATTTACGATGGCTACGTTGGTCAATTATTCCTGTTCAATGACAGAAGTGTACTTGAAAACAATTGTTTCACCAACTGTATGTGAACGATTGCCAAAGAGTTCTTTCAAAGGCATGAATAACCTCAGCTAACAACTATTACAGTATTAGGCATATATATAAGAAAATAATGTGCAAATTACAAACGTCAGATTATTGAAAGAGAAGGAGGAAGGCTTAGTTGATTCGAATGAAAGCCTCCCCACATTAGTAAAGAAAGCAATTCTAGTCAAAGAAGGACATCCTCCAATAATAATCCTCATGGGCCGTGGGTTCGCCGGGGAGACACACCACCAACATATTTATTCCCCTTATGTCGCCCTCACCTACAATGTGAAATGGTTATTTCATACTTTGTGCCAGTAGTTAACATAATATTGGCTTACTATGAACATTGACTAATCCCAAATGCATTTATAAGATAATCCATTGGAAATGTTATTGCCAATTTTAAGTTTGAAACTACATGACGCTTACACCTGGTGCTGCACGAAGTTAAATTGGTGTGGCCGTGTCCCCATTTCATGCTAGCGTACAAGAACTGTGATAAACAGCAGTGTAACACTCAATTATCGAATTTTAGACCTATGCTCCCTACATATTAAATTGCACACATATTAAATATAAACCAACCTCTTTGTATCTATCAAAGCTCATAGAGATTATAACCCCACTCAGGCAAACAATTTTCTAGTAGGTCTATAATCACATTTCATACAACTCTTTATGTCTAATTCAAATGCAGAAGAAAATAACCATGTTAAAGTTAATCTATACCGGTATTGGTAAAATGAAGGTATGGACATACAGTTAACAGTACAGATTTGTGTTGAACATGTTAGTAAATCAACAGATTTTTCTCTCTCGCCCTTAAGCAGCCTCAAATATTAACCGATTGCTCAGCGATTCGATAGCACAGCCTTCTGCACATCAGGAGAGAACCTTACCGCTGCACTATGCAGTCACACAAGAATAAATTAAAGGGTGAGGCAAGAATGAAAGGTTATAATTCATTATAATTAAAATATGTTATTACAGAAGCATACAAACATATGATACAGAACAATCTCTTCGTGATGGCGGCAAGTGACAGATCTCGTGTTTCAGTAGCCCTGTCATTACTGTATTTTACTGGTATTTTGCGGGGCGTGGTGGCTCAGCGGTCTGGCTGAATGCCTCTCACCAAGGCGGTCCGGGTTCGATTCCCGGTCAATGCATGTGAGATTTTCGATGTGAAATGCCATGTCCTGTGGTTCGGATTCCACGTAAAAAGGAGGTCCCGTGGCTCATGATCTCGAGATTAACGGTCACGTTAAACTACAAGCTTCCTTCCTTTTTTTTGGTATTTTGCTTGTTGAAGTGTGCTATATGGTGTGCAACTGTGGCTGAAAACATTTCCGACCGTAGTTATGTGTCGTGTGACCAAGAAATTCAGTGGTACTGTGCAGAGAGACACTTTACTTTCTCGACCGCGGCCGCCTGTAACCTCCCAGTGCTCCGCCATGTTTCCACCACACCTCGTGGATCAGTACAAGGTTGTTGTGCTTCCTCCAGTGCAGTGTACTTGATACTACTACTACTATCAGGTGACATTCATTTAACCTCTACTATCAGAACGCACAGAGCATCAAAAATAAACTAACCGACTGTTTAGCAAATGTAACAGAAATTAATCAATTCGATATCCTCTGCCTCTCAGAAACATGGTTGTCACACTCTGTATCATGTGGGGAACTTCCGTTTTCATCTGAGTGCAATGTGTTTCGGAGCAATAGGTCCTCAAGGGGTGGTGGTGTTGCAATCGCAGTTCATAACAATCTGAAGTCAAAACATCGGCCTGACTTAGAGACTTCCTGCGAAATAATATGGGTTGAGATTAGTATCCCAAAGAGGAAGAATTTAATCGTAGGTTGCTTCTACCGCCCACCGACCAACAAAATTGACACCTTAGAAGAATGTTTCAACTCTACTGTTCTTGCCCTCAACCATGAAACTGAAATAGTGTTGCTAGGTGATTTTAACTGACATATCTCCTGGACATCAATAGACAATGGTACAATTTACTCTCCCCGAATCGGTACTTTCATCTTATCAAATTTTATAAACGGACTGCATTTGAAACAGTTCAATCTACACCCTACAAGGAAATCCCAAACACTGGACCTCATATTCTCAACACTGTGTAATGTCACCGTGGCTGTTGGAATAAATATCCTGAACACCGACCACAGATCAATAGAAGTCACCCTCCCTGTGTCAGCCAGCAGACATAAAAATAGCCCAACCGCCGAGAAGAAAACTTTCCCTCTTTGGACGAAGGTCGACTGGCAAGCTGTCAATCAGGATTTATCATGTCTTCCCTGACCGGCGCAGTGGCTAAATGGTTAGCTCGCTAGACTTTGGCCCAAAGAGCCCCGGCCGAGCCATCAGATAGTTTAATCTCTGGGGTTAATTCCCGAGGCTATGGGACTAGGTGTATGTGACTTCCTCATTCTCACGTCATCCTCCTTACGAAGCGCAGGTCGCCCACGGGCGTCAAACAGAAAGACCTGCACTTGGCCTCTCCGGAGGACACACGATCATTCATTCATTCATCTCTTCCCTGGTGCCTACTAACAGCTGAGAGAGACGTAAATAGCGCAGTGGCCTTGTTCGAGGATTTCCTTTACTCGGCCATTAAACAACACGTGCCTTTATCCATACCCAAATCCAACAAATACCCACACTGGCTAAGTCGAAACACCAAACTCCTTCTCCAAAACAAAACTCGAGCACGGTCACTGTGGCAATCAGTTCCTAATCCTCATACACGCAATGTATTTATTTACCTACGGAACATTTCAAGAGTTCATATGACAGAAAATTACAACCGCTACATTTCTTCCATGACAGGAAATCTCAACATTAACCCGAAGAAATTCTGGACACTTATATCATCCCGTAGAAAGACTCCTAGAATTCCACTTAACCTAAACCTCCGTAGTGAAGAAATCCCATTTGAATTGAGGTCCACACAGTTCAATGAATATTTTCACTCAACCTATTCAGTTCCCGTACCAATCCCCAGTCCCCCTCAACTTACTAGCGTCTGTTCTTATTCACTGTCTCAAATTTCAACGACCCCCGATGAAATCCAAAATATTTTGAAAGGTCTGCCCGCAAACCGATCTACCGGATCATCAGACGTAAGCCCTATATTCCAGAAAAACACCTCTGTATCTCTCAGCATCCCCTTGTCCATAATACTCAACTGGTGCATGACCTCTAACACTTTTCCTGACTCATAGAAAAGAGCTGATGTCACACCTGTCTTTAAATCAGGCAGCAAGCACGAAATTTCCTCATACAGACCTATATCTATCGTCCCTATACACTCTTCAGTCTTCGAAAGAATAATCCATTGCCGTCTCCTCACTTTCACCAAACCACGCCTCTCAGAAGAACAACGGGCAACAAAACATGCTATACACGCTATTAAGTATACAGCAGGCACGAATGCGAAGAATACATGCACGACTACGTACACTACATACACGATTAGAGGCGGCACAGGTTAGAGCAACGAATACACGATCGGGACTAACAAATATACGACTAAGAGTCGCACACAGTTAAATGCGATACATTCATAACTACATACGGAACACATGAAGGCTAACAAGATACATGACCGATTGAATACGATATACGCTCAATTGCAGCCAAACGCCACCATTGAGAAATTAAATAGGGAGTGCGAGAAATTACACTCAGCCTATAAGCAACTAATACGAGAACATGCACAATTAAGAGTTCAAACAATGGACATACACATTATTGCCTACCCCACACAGGGAGGGCGACACTCGACTCCATAGTCGGACATTGTTTACCTAACACCATTGTTGCCTACACGGACTAGATTGGGACCGCAAGTTGGTGGAAAATATTTTATGTCCTTTATTTCAGGTTTCTGTCAAACCCATACGTGTGATTCAGGTGTGTGTGTTGTGTCAAGGTGTGAGTATTGATTCTTCGTGATGAGGGGTAGAATGTGCCTACCGCCCTCAAATATTGTGGTTGTATTTTTATGGAAAGGCAGAGCGCTCTCAGATTCCACTTAGCGCCCGTCTATGTCTGGTGATTCATCGTTTAGGCAGTCCAGCTGACCGACTGACCCCTGTAAGCTACCTGTAGCAAACCTGTTCTTTTTAAATGGTCATTGGATCATAATAAATTGGGAGTTTGCCATGTCCGTTACGAATTACCGCATATCGTATGAAAAGAAATATTGTTTTCATGATGTAAATGTTGGCTGTGAGCCTAGTGATTTCTATGACTCATTTCATTGTTACTTTTGTCTGTTGTGACACCGTTGGGTGTATTTTATATTTTCTTGTAAAAATGGCAAGCGGCCATATGTGTATTTTCTTGATTGGTCACGTGTTAATTTACTTGTATTGATTTGAAAAGTCCTAATTTTAGGCGTTAATGTTGTTTGCTACGGAAGTTCTTGATTCCAATTTCATGCGGAAATTAATTTTGTTTTATTTAGTGTAGGAAGTGTCGGATTAGTTTAATTAGTGTTTAGTTGGTTCCCCGTGTCTGTCTAGCTCTAAGACAATGCAGATTCGTCCCCTGAAGGTTTACTGGATGGTAACGAATCTCGCATTAATTTGTACACATCGTAACGCATGTAGAACAGCCGCACACGCACATGTCATTGTAGTAATTTGGCACATTTGGTCCAGATGTTTACAATCTCTCCTGAGATCAGGCCTAGTTTGGCATTTTATTAATTCAAGTGGGAGTCATTTGGGAGACTTTGTTTTTTTATTGTAAATAGTGTGAATTTGTTGATCTGTTATTAAATTCATATGTTTTAATCCTGGTATTCACTTTTTCCTGCATGTTATTTTGTTATATGTTACCCTGCATGTTATAAGAAGCGCTTAACAACAACTTTACGAAATGGACTGTTACACCCCCCGAAACTGAGTCTCATATGCTTCTTTGCAAGGGTTCAGTTCATACACTCATTATTTACAGTTTATTGTTCAACAGATATTACAGTTTTAAGAGTTTTACAAACTTTGCTCTTGTATAAAAGAAATAATTAAATTATGTAACATAGTTAAACAATTTATACATCAAGTGCATAATGTCCCCATGGCAGGCTTGAGAGTTTATCATTAACCCATGAGCGTTTATCGTCGAACGCAAGCAAGGAACGTCTCATCTGTTAAGCAAGAAACACTTCATGAGAATGGGAAGTTATTCGTGCCTGTTTCGTATACTGTTCATTGGGACTATATAAAGCCTCACGATACCAAGCCATTCATAACGTTCTGATAACACTGGAGCGAACGCCTTTTGCTCGGCTGACATTCCTTGAACTATCACAAGTATAACAATACATTTTTGTGGCAAGCCCTAAAAATTCTATCATAAGGTCAACACCACATTCGTCTTTCATTAGTCCCATAACTTTGTTGTTTTGAGGTAACAAACCAAATGTGTTGTCTGCAGGAAAGGAGGAAGTGTCAAATTGTTCTGGATGGTCACGAATTACTTGATAAATATCAGTAGACATAACCTGATAAACAAAACTATCCGTGTCCATGTAAACAAGTTGAACATCTCGAAAATAGCGGCGAGCAAACCCATAATGAATGTTATACATTGTTAATTTTGAAAACTCTAATATAGACATGCCTAAGTATATTGGCTTATTATACACAATTTCAACCTTACCTAATTCAATAGTAGCTAACTCATCAGTAATAATTTTCATATATTTAAAATTTGACATAGCAACATATTTTCGAGCGCCGTACCTACCCTCCCATGAATTAACTAAATGGATCAACTGGTGTTTGCGTACATTTTCAGGCGTTTTACCATAACCTGCATTATTCATTAACTTGAAAAAATTAACCTCGAAATGCTGCGTAGCACGTTGCCGATGATAGGTGTTAAGGTCCATGTAAGGCTTCAACCAAGGCCTTTGAGCAAATGATATAATACGATGGATTATGCTCAATACGAGACCATATGTTAGACATTGCAAAAGCACTTGAATGTGAATGATATATCTTGTTTTATGAAGAATTGTTCCCAATAGTTTAGCATGTTTTGAGCTAGAATTAGGAGCAATCATGCGCTCTACACAAAACGGTAAATCTGCATGTTCATCGCGTATATGTGTGGGGTATTGTATATCAACCTCCAAAACATAACCGCAATTTTCCTGATGAGCAGCCGTGTGCACGTCAAAGCGTGCAATTTCCTCTTCACTGAGCCATGCAAAATCTTTATATGGAAGTGGTTGACTCATAGCATATCCATATAAATGATTCACATCATAGTGTGTTAAATAGGAGGCCGGCTGTTGTGAATTATATGTTAACATATAAGGATTGTTTGCACGTACATGTCTATTTACAAGAGAAACAAATCCGCCTCGAATACCCTTTTCAAAAAATAAGAGTTTGTCAATGTCTGTAAGCAAATCCAACTTGATACCTGTATATAGAAACATGGCGTCCCAAGATAAGCCTGGTGCTGTGTAATAGTGACACGGGTCCAGCTTGTAAATATTCAGACACATGCGACGGAATTTTTTCAAAAATATCTGTTAACAACAATGTGTCTACTGTGAGATATAGATCGGCATATTGCCCAAGAGATGTAAATCCAAACGTATTCCACACATTGCTGGCATGTATGTAATCGGTATCGTTAATACAAGTATTATGCAACGTGCTAAAAAACGCAGCCTTTGACGGAAACTGTGTCTCATCCATGGAAGACCAATTATTGACATAGTCATATGGAAAGACTCCCTTTCGGATGCATAGTTTAAATTTGGCATCGTCGGCAAAATGTTTGCGTGTATAATGCAATTCATAAGGAGAAATTCCCTTTACTAATGCGCCTAACGAAGAGGACATAAATCGAAATGAATCGAGAAACCGAACTGTAATACCATGTTTATGCATAGAGAAAGAAATAAACCGTTCATGATTTTGAGGAATAATTGAAAAATGTTCCTTGTCTAAATTAGCAAACTCACGAATAATAAAGTGTGAATCACAGTTTGATAATCCATGAGTAAATACAGGTATATACTTTGCTGCACAAAAGGTCATATTACATGAGTTATGTGCTGGTCCTCTATAGATGCCTGTGTAGTGACAGTGGTCACGTACCTTAAGATTATCAGGCAAAATAGGCTTTTGACAAATATGACAAGTATGTGTATTATCATGACGTATTATATCGTCTAGACTCATTTGTATTGGTTTAGGAGCCTGAAGAAGCCATTGAACATGTTCGGCTAGAAGATTCAATTCTCTTAACAGCCATTGAATGCAGTCAGGTCCTCGAAACAATTTAAAATAGGATTGATTTGAATCATATGCACACACTACCTGAAATGCAGCTGAAAATGGAGTATGCCTCTGAATACTATCTGGATAGGATGAAGATGGATTTGGTTGGCAGCGTTGAATGGGAACAGTTAATATTTCTTTGTCCGCATACACAGTATAGGCAACCGGATCCAGGCGATGAAAGTTTGTAAACAATATTTTGGCATCTTCTGGTTTTGGAAATGTAATTTTTACAGCCGGATGAGTAGCACAATCTAACAAATGACTATCTAGTTTAGACTGTGTTGAAAAGTACTACAAACACCGCTCACAAACAAATTTTGATGAATGATGAGTTGAAAATAGGCTCCCAACTAGTCTGGAGAGGTTTTTAATTAAACAATAGTGGTTAGTTTGCTGGTTGGAAATATATAATAAATTAATATGGTGTACCTTATGCTGTTGCGTGCAATAAAGTGATCCAATAATGGTAGTCTAATCAAGACCATAGATAAAAAAATTAGAAGTCTGGGTTAAGCAGTTCAAATCTGGCAATAGAGGTTAGTTCCATAGGAAATCTAATGTTTGAAAAGTTAAGAGTGGAAAGCAACTTGTTAAACATCACCTTGTACGAGGATATTCGAACAACAATATATTTGGCAGGAGCTAAAAAAGCAGCAATGCACCATAGAAAACAATAGTTATCTTCATTTTGGATATTGAGAACAGCCTTTTTACGTTGAACAGAAAGAGGAAGTGAAAAGTATAAAGAACCTGAATTTATAGGGTCAAAGCAGCAAACATTTACCTGTAAAAATGGAATGATTTCGAACGATTTGCCGCTCTCGCCCTCAACTTGGCTACCAATGCATCAATTACATGTAGGTTATACCAGGTTTCCCTGTTATCAGTTCGATAAAAAGGTCTCATTTTTGTAGCCAAATATATCGTTTCACGTCTTTCTTCACCATCCTTCTTTAGAAAAACAAAGGTGCAGGCTAATTCAGTGTTTACTTTTAAAGCTGTAAAGCGAATAAAATAACTTGAAAATTTAATTAAAACTATTGGTTAACAAACCTGCAAAAGCAATTTAGGATTTAGAATTTTGTCAGTATTACATATTTGCCCACTGCACAGTCGTGTTTGAAAACAGTAACGAACATCTTCCAAAAGAAGCGGTGCCATGGTAAAGAATATTAAGAGTTAATTATTTACATCAATACTATTTAAAAATTGTGAATGAAATAAAAGTTAGAATGTTCTTCAATAAGCCGCATAAATTCTAACACAAAACACTCAAACTGTTTCTTCTTCAAAATAATTAGACAAGCATGGTTCTGTATGCCTAAATACTTCATTATAAGATTGCTTGAATTTAAAGCTGCTAATGCCTCGTCTGATATGCAAGCAAATCTGCTGGGTAGAAACACCATAAAATCTTGGCATTGGCAGATGATTCTAGGCCCAAAACGTGTTTTAATCCTCTGCAAGTTATCCACCGGAAACGGTTGGTTCACCGGAAAATTCTTTAAACGCCTCGTTTCAAGCCCAGCCTGAACACCAAGCTTGTTTAGCTGTTGAAGAGCGTCCATTTGTTTTTAACTATGAAAGAAAAGCAATTTTCTATAGATATGCTAATTACCTATAAACCAGTGATAATTATGATGATAATTGTTGTTTTAAGAGGCCTAACATCTAGCTTATCGGCCCCATATAAACAAGTGAATGTTTATAAGAATAGATGTTATCTTACCTTGTACAGAGATGTTCACTCCAGACGAAGATTAGTACAAATGTGGTTCTGTGTATAACTTACACCTGCATATATACTGGAATTACAGGTGAGAGGGTAAAGGGAGCCCTGCCTGCAACACAATGCGGTGGAGGGGAGGCGTAAAAGTGGGGGACTAATTACATTTAATCACGCATGCGCAGTCACACAGTTGTGCACACTACACTATTCTTACTCTTGCAGGAGATAAACAGTGTTGGTAGTAGGGCACCAATGATATGAGAAATAAAGGCATCAATAGTGGGAGACCAATCACAATTGTGTAAGCCAGAATTCGCGTTCGGGGGGAGGGGAAATCAGAAGTGAAGGTAGAGGGAAAACTAACTGAACAAGGTGAGGTTGCTCACCTCTTAAAGGTGAAACAGGGTTACTCAACTGAAGCCGTGTTCATGGTCACATTTACCGGATATAACCGACCTTCAACTATACTTGTCTAGAAACATCAATTTAATTTTTTTTTGAAATTTTTAAGAAATCTGGTTTAGGTGTGGTCACTCTACACTTGAGGGACAAACAAGCTAAGGTCACTCTACCCTTGAAAGCAAAACAAGGTTACTCCACATGTTCGCGGTTACGTATGTCAGATATAACCGACGTCGAACTCTATACCAATAAAGACACTGTCTAGACATATTATTTGAAACAAGATTGCGCTATCTTGATGAATATGTCAAATAATAACTATTAACTGCATTATGTGAACTGGTTAAGACAATGCCACTCCATTCCTAAGCTGATTCCTTGGTCACTTCAGTCGGTTAAACCAATCTTGAACTTGTTTTATTTGACGGGTTAAAAAACTGATCATGAAAAGGTTTTTCTACATGTCAAAGCAAAACAAGGTTAATCTGCTCCAAGGTATATTCGCGGTCATTGTAGCCGGATATAACCGACCTCGAACTCAGCTTGTCTTGGACAACTGCTTGCGCATGAACTCGTTCTATTTAACTAGTTAAAAAACTGTCCATGAAAAGGTTATTCTCCCTTTGATAGCTAAACAAAGTTAATCCACTCCAAGGTGTATTCACGGTCATTGTAGCCGGATGTAACCGACCTCGAACTCAACTCGTCTTGGACAACTGCCCCGCGTACAAGAAATACTAGTCAATGTAAGGTTACTCTATCCTTGAGAGTTATACAAGGTTATTCAACCTCAGATGCTTTTACGGTCATTGTAGCCGGATATAACCGACCTCGAACTCAACTTGTCTTGGAGGACTGCCCTGCGTACTAGAAAAACTAGTCAAGGTAAGGTTACTCTATCTATATCCGAAAACTAAAAAGAATTAAATTTCACATCTAACCAATTACTATGTTTCATGAAACACATACGCATGCGCAATTGCACAGGGGCGAGGTTTACACTCACGTAGTAAGTAAAAGGACCAATCACATGTTTAAAACAAGTTCTGTTCAAGTTACGTAGAGGGGATTTGTACGAGAGGTGGTAAATTTATGAAGAGGGGGTACGTGTAAGAGAGATAGACACAACGCATGCGCAGTTTCACAATGTTGAACAATGGAGAGGGTAAATTGGTGTAGATGGTAGGATGACTGTTGTGTATATAAAGAAAGGGATATGAGCTTGAAAACATTACAAGCATCGGCAGAAGTAACAAGTGAAGCAAGCATTATTATTAACAAGATGAACAGCAATACGTTAGACAAGTGGATGGAATGTGTACAGTAATCGTCACAAACAAACAACTGGTAAGTTATTCTTGTTACACCTCAATGCTGAACTATTTGGATTCTGTAAAGTCATTTGATACAGTTGATTTGTTCTTATCACGGGAATATAGGATTAGTTTGCACAATGATATATTATATGGTTTTATATACAAAATAGCTTCTCAAATCTATTCCAGTATCACATCTTCTTTCCCGGAAAAAGAGACGAAAATACAAGTTGAACTTTACGAGGGGATAACTATGGATGAATTTACTAATCTTCTAGAATCACCCACACATAACATTCTTCTTCCACCACTATCAACGCACGGATTAACTTCGTTGCGAATCATGTTCTGTAATGCTCAGTCTTAAAGGATCAAGAGTAGTGTCATCTTATAAGATGAAATTTGAAAATGTTTTTGATGTTGTATTGACTGAATGTCATACATATTGGTGCAATGGGTGTAAAAACAATTGTGGTGGTGTACGTGGGAAAATTCCCCAGACTGTTTTATAGACTTTCCAGCTAAGCGGTTATTTGATACAGAATTTGAATATGTTTCTAATGATGAGGATGAAAAATATAGCATGTTATGTGAAGACTTTAAAATATTAAAAATTAACAAAATAATGTAAACATTTTAGGTGGGCAGATGACCTTGTAGTTCAGCCTCCCTTAAAACTATTTATTGAATTTTGCTCTTCAGCTTAACAATCTTGGAGCTCAGGCTGGGCTTGAAACGAGGCGTTTAAAGGATTCGCCGGTGAACCAACCGTTTCCGGTGGACAACTTGCAGAGGATTAAAACACGTTTTGGGTCTAGAATCATCTGCTAATGCCAAGATTTTATGGGGTTTCTACCCAACAGATTTGCTTGCATATCAGACGATGCATTGGCAGCTTTAAATTCAAGCAATCTTATAACGAAGTATTTAGGCTTACAGTGCATCGCTTGTCTAATTAATTTTGAAGAAGAAACAGTTTGAGTGTTTTGTGTTAGAATTTATATAGCTTATTGAAGAACATTCTAAATTTTATTTTTAAATTGTGAATTTAAAGAGGTGGAAGTGTGAAATATACTGCTCAAAAAAATTAAAGCACCACTTTTTTCAATGGCCACCAAATTTGGAAAGTTGACTGCACAAGGTCGAAATCTCAGTATGACGTTTGCCCCGACGCCTACCAAGCACATGCTTCAGCACAACTCCCCAACTTGTGTAGTTTCGGGATAGCGCCCCCAAAACCAGCCCATTTTTGAAAACCGTAAATTGAAGTTTGCGAAAAACGCTGTAGGACTTGTCGCAGGTTGCCAAAGCAGTCGAAAATGAATGAGTTTTGCTCTTAAGGTTCCACGAATACGTTGAAATCGTTACATTTGACGTTTGGGCATTTTCAACCCCCTTCATCATCCCCTAAACATGGACTACCATTGGGGGCGCCTGAGAAGGTACCGGATGTGTTTAACCACCTGAAAACCTGCACACCGTCCTCAGTTGCTGATTGCAGTAAGTTCTTAAGGCCTCCGACAATGTTCACCCCTCCTAACACCCTCAACTGGCAAGGGACCAAACCACCCCGTCTTGATTCACCCCTAAGGAAGGTTTAAATCGACATTTTTATCAGTGCTGCTAATGGGGGTGTCTTCCTCAAACGTTTCAAAAGAGGACCTGCGCCTGTGTCGCCACCCCTTCCCCTGCAACCCCCGTTTGTATGATTTTTCAAATCAGGCCCTTTTTAAGGGCTGAAATGAGGTCTTAATCGCTGAAAGGGCTGTAAAGGTCCTTAGAAGTAGTGGTGACACGAAATCAACCCCTTCCGATGTTTGATTGACATTCCATCCCCCAAAGTTGGCATTTTTGCACCCTCAACCCTCCCTGTCTGGACGCGTAACGCGTCATGGCAGAGTTTTCAGAGTTGGATCAAAATGATGCTTATGGCCTGAAATGGAGCCCAAAACAGCAGGTTGGATGGAAATTCATCGGTAGGGTGGGAAACGGGACCAAAAATTTTCAAAAAAGTTAACAGCCTCTAGTAAGTACACCAATGCATAGGCAACCCACATCACGTCATTTTTCTCCCATTGCCAAACTTTGTAACCTATTGCCGATCATAGGCAACCCACACGCACGGACGTGATGTGGGTTGCTTATGCATGGGCGTACTTACTGTAGGCTGTACACTTTTTTGAAAAATTTTGGTCCCGTTTCCCAACCTACCGATGAATTTCTATCCAGCCTGCTGTTTTGGGCTCCATTGCAGGCCATAAGCTTCATTTTCATCCAACTCTGAAAACTCTGCCATGACGCGTCCAGACAGGGAGGGTTGGGGGTGCAAACATTTCGAATTTGGGGGACGGAATGTCAATCATCGATCGGAAGGGGTTGATTTCGTGTCACCACTACTTCTAAGGACCTTTACAGCCCTTTCAGCGATTAAGACGTCGTTTCAGCCCTTAAAAAGGGCCTGATTCGAAAAATCATACAAACGGGGGTTGCAGGGGAAGGGGTGGTGACAAAGGCACAGTTCCTTTTTTGAAACATTAGGGGAAGACCCCCCAATTAGCAGCACTGATAAACATCTCGATTAAAACCTTCCTTAGGGGTGAATCGAGAAGGGGTGGTTTGGTCCCATGCCAGTTGAGGGTGTTAGGGGGTGTGGACATTGCCGGAGGCCTTAAGTACTTACTGCAATCAGCAACTGAGGATGGTGTACAGGTTTTCAGGTGGTTAAACACACCCGGTACCTTCTCAGACGCCCCCAATGGTAGTCCATGTTTAGGGGATGATGAAGGGGGTTGAAAATGCCCAAACGTCAAATGTAACGATTTCAACGTGTTTGTGGAACCTTTAAGAGCAAGACTCATTCATTTTCGACTGCTTTGGCAACCTGCGACAAGTCCTGCAGCGTTTTTCGCAAACTTCAATTTGCGGTTTTCGAAAATGGGCTGGTTTTCGGGGTGCTACCCCGAAACTACTCAAGTTGGGGAGTTGTGCTGAAGCATATGCTTGGTAGGCGTCAGGACAAACGTCATACTGAGATTTCGAGCTTGTAGGTCAACTTTTCAAAATTTGGTGGCCTTTGAAAAAAGTGGTGCTTTAATTTTTTTGAGCAGTATATTAATGTACTGCTGTTCATCTTGTTGTTAATAATAATATTGCTTAAAATAAAAATGACGAACGCTTTTTGTTTTGTATTAATTTATTTTAGTCATAAACATGATACATGCAATTTATTTTTTCTTTTTGTTTTTTAAATTGTCCCCCACTGATTGTGAGCTTCCCCTACATTGCTCCTGCAACGACAAGAGCTGTCATTTTTTCCGCAACAGATGCTGAAGGTGATGATACACGTTCCATTGCTTTTCTCAAAAGAATCTGATCGGCAACACGTCTTAGTTCAGAAATGTTGTTCTCACGTTTAGACGCTCTGTAAGCTAGATCATGCTGCTTGCAGGCTGCGTCCAGATCATTAATTCCAGGATCCCCACGTGCCAGTCGAACATCCAAATTAGTACCAGGTCCTCAGTATTGATAACCAGGCAGATGTAACTCAAAAGGTAGAAGATCTATTACTTTGTCAACGAGACCATGACCCATTGTTTATATGGGGCCGATAAGCTAGATGTTAGGCCTCTTAAAACAACAATTATCACCATAATCATCACTGGTTTATAGGTAATTAGCATACCTATAGAATATTGCTTTTCTTTCATAGTTAAAAACAAATGGACGCTCTTCAACAGCTAAACAAGCTTGGTGTTCAGGCTGGGCTTGAAACGAGGCGTTTAAAGTTTTAAAGGATTTTCCGGTGAACCAACCGTTTCCGGTGGACAACTTGCAGAGGATTAAAACATGTTTTGGGCCTAGAATCATCTGCCAATGCCAAGATTTTATGGTGTTTCTACCCAGCAGATTTGCTTGCATATCAGACGAGGCATTAGCAGCTTTAAATTCAAGCAATCTTATAACGAAGTATTTAGGCATACAGAACCATGCTAGTCTAATTATTTTGAAGAAGAAACAGTTTGAGTGTTTTGTGTTAGAATTTATGCGGCTTATTGAAGAACATTCTAACTTTTATTTCATTCACAATTTTTAAATAGTATTGATGTAAATAATTAACTCTTAATATTCTTTACCATGGCACCGTTTCTTTGGGAATATGTTCGTTACTGTTTTCAAACACGACTGTGCAGTGGGCAAATATGTAATACTGACAAAATTCTAAATCCTAAATTGCTTTTGCAGGTTTGTTAACCAATAGTTTTAATTACATTTTCAAGTTTTTTTATTCGCTTTACAGCTTTAAAAGTAAACACTGAATTAGCCTATTCAAAAAGCAAGGCATAAAGATAGCTTTCACGACGAAATACACAACCGCTAGGCACCTCCTAAATAGTAATCTAAATAAACGTGACCCGTATTCAAGGTCAGGGGTATATTCTATAACGTGCCAAGACACCGATTGTCAAGCTAATTACATCGGGCAGAGTGGAAGGCGAGTAGACACACGTTATAATGAACATAGGAATGCGATAAGATACGGAACACATTCAGCCGTGTGCGAACATATGTGTGACGCAGGGCACAGCTTAACCAACATAGAGTCGGACCTTAAAATAATCCATCACGAATCGAAAGGCAGAGCTCTTGACATAAAGGAAGCAATCGAGATACACCTAGCCAAACGAAACAATCCCAACAATCTAAATGAACACACGTTCATGGAGAGCTCGCCCCTCTTCACGCTACTAAAAACACACCCTGTCGGAAACAAAACACAATTTAGTGACACAGCCAAGGTAGATAAAAAAGGGGGGGGGGGAATTAGGGGGTTATTAATAGGTAAATGTTATCTGGATCAGGTGTACGATGTACTTTTCTTCTGCAATAAACCAAGTCCCATATTCGCGGCAGTAATAAAGGTGCCGGGACGTCCCCATAAGACCGTCAACGCTTAGTTCGAATGGGTTATGCTCCACGCGTGGCGAGGGCTAATCCACGGTCTTTAATAATTGTAGACCCACCTCATTCAATAACATACATCTTATCTAGGTTGGCAACACCTCACATAAACACATCGCTATCACTCCCCACAGCACGTAGGAGCAGGGGGGAGAAAGCAGGGAAAAACGAGTCGTTAAGATAAACACCGCAGTCTACCGCACAGTGAGTTCCAGTGAGCACGAAAACTGCGAGTAGCTGTTGTACGGAAGACAATCAGATAAGTAGTTAGCCTAAAATTTTATAGTTTAACCATAGTTTACAACCATATAATCTCTCTAAAGTACAATCTACGGATAGCTATCACCATTTAGCTTTTCACTTAACATATATACTGCATTTAGCATACACTGACAGTTGCAGTACCAATACTGCAACTAAATAATTGTACATATTGTAAATATTTTCACCTGTATTTCAAACATAGATTTTGTAGCCTAAGTGTAATGGATCTGATGATGATCGCTTGACGATCGAAACTGGTCATCCTAGTGTTTTATTAATCTCATGTAATTTATTTCAGGATTAGGGCATAACCCATCTCTTTTGGGTGCATTCGTGTTGACCGACTGAAAAGCACTAAACTCTTGTTTACTAAGGCAACACTGAAAATATGGCTCCAAACACTACAATGTTCACGGCTAGTCAGGCAAATCGTGAAGCCAAGAAATTCAAATCACTCAGGCTTAAACTCATGAATTTAGACAAGTCAATTTGGTTCAACAAAAAATGTATAGAACTAAACCTCACCCCTAAATACGTACCAATTAAAACCGTACGGAACACACCAGTCTCGATCATTTCAACCAAACAAGCCAAAGCGCTTTGGATAAAAAACGAATTAAGATTTGCATACATAAGAAAGCAAAAAATTAACCAACAATTGTACGACATTCAATTGCAACTAAGTAATTTCTGGCACGCAGCCCAATGGGACAGCTTCACCGAGCACCTACATGACACCATCAAAATCAGAGCAACGAGGAAGCATGAAACGCTAGAAAATAAATTAAGAAAACTAGGAGAAACACAGAACCATCAATCTAACGAACAACACACGAATAACAATGAATTCAATTTCCACAGCAGAGTAAACAACAGAACGAACGTAACCTTTTCTCAAGGTGAAATGAATATGTTAGACAAAGGTTTGAAATACAACTGCACAGACGCACACACGAACCACAATATAAAACAGTTAATCACAGATATTGAGATAGCCAGTCACAAGCTCCCAGCAGAAGACAGGGAATTAACCAAAAATCTCGCCACCAACGAAGCCAAAAAAATCCTCAAACGAGAGGGCGATAGCAATAACATTCAAAACAACAAACAACTCAAAGAAATAAAGTTGTTGAAACAAAAAATAAAAGAACATGACTTAATCATCACAAAAGCAGATAAGGGAAACACTACAGTAATTTTGAACAAAACAGAATACATTGAAAGAACAGTCGAATTCCTAAACAACAACGAAATCAAGGAATTAACAAAAGACCCCACCAACAAATTCCAAAAACAAATAAAAAGTGCGCTAAAAGAAACAGAATACATACTGACCAAAGCCGAAAAATCAAAACTAATAAACATGAACCCGAAAATACCGTCATTGAGGGGACAAACAAAAATACACAAAAAGGAATGCCCAATGAGACCAATAGTCAATTGTAGGAATGCCCCTAATTACAAAATCAGCAAAGAGTTGCTAAAAATCTTAAAATGCCGTCTTTCCAACGACAAAAACAACTCTGTAAAGAACACAACAGAACTAGTAACAGCATTGAACACCCTACAAATGAAACCTAGCTTCAGGCTAGTATCCTTCGACGTAACTAACATGTACACCAATATTCCGATTATTGAAGCAATCAACACTATCGAAAACAACTTAAAATCCAACAATTCGGTAAAAGAAATTGAAGAGATTGTGAGATTACTGAGGGTCGTTCTCACCCAAAACGTGTTTCAATTCGACAATAAAATATACACACAGAGAGAAGGCCTAGCAATGGGATCGCCACTAAGTGGGTTAATTGCTGACATCTTCATCAATGCACTAGAAAATGCGTTCTTAGAAAAGACTTCAACAAAGGGAATAGTAATATGGAAAAGATACGTAGATGATGTAATTTGCATCTACGATACTGAACTAACAAGCGAAGAAACAATTCTCCAATCCATTAATAGCCTTCACCACTCTATCAAATTCACTAAGGAATCCGAAATAGACCGGAAAATAAATTATCTCGATATAACTATTGAACGTAAAGACAACGACCTTTCATATTCCATATTCCGGAAAGCAACACAAACCTCGCATGCAATCGACAATTAGTCTAATCACCCCAGTACGCACAAACTAGCGGGTTTCAATTCAATGGTGCACAGAGCTTTAAACATACCCATGTCAAAAGACAACTATAATAAGGAAATAAGAACTATTATGCAAATAGCAAAGGAAAACAACTTCTCGCCAAGCAAAATAAATCAAATTATAGCCAAACATAAAAATAAAGATAAAACGATTCCCAAACCGGACAGTAATGAGAAAAAATTTGCGCGTTTCAACTATGTGAATGCGAATACATATAAAATCACTAACCTATTCAAAAATCAAGGCATAAAGATAGCTTTCACGGCGAAAAACACAACCGCTAGGCACCTCCTAAATAGTAATCTAAATAAACGTGACCCGTATTCAAGGTCAGGGGTATATTCTATAACGTGCCAAGACACCGATTGTCAAGCTAATTACATCGGGCAGAGTGGAAGGCGAGTAGACACACGTTATAATGAACATAGGAATGCGATAAGATACGGAACACATTCAGCCGTGTGCGAACATATGTGTGACGCAGGGCACAGCTTTACCAACATAGAGTCGGACCTTAAAATAATCCATCACGAATCGAAAGGCAGAGCTCTTGACATAAAGGAAGCAATCGAGATACACCTAGCCAAACGAAACAATCCCAACAATCTAAATGAACACACGTTCATGGAGAGCTCACCCCTCTTCACGCTACTAAAAAACACACCCTGTCGGAAACAAAACACAATTTAGCGACACAGCCAAGCTAGATAAAAAAGGGGGGAAATTAGGGGGTTATTAATAGGTAAATGTTATCTGGATCAGGTGTACGATGTACTTTTCTTCTGCAATAAACCAAGGCCCATATTCGCGGCAGTATTAAAGATGCCGGGACGTCCTCATAAGACCGTCAACGCTTAGTTCGAATGGGTTATGCTCCACGCGTGGCGAGGGCTAATCCACGGTCTTTAATAATTGTAGACCCACCTCATTCAATAACATACATCTTATCTAGGTTGGCAACACCTCACATAAACACATCGCTATCACTCCCCACAGCACGTAGGAGCAGGGGGAGAAAGCAGGGAAAAACCAGTCGTTAAGATAAACACCGCAGTCTACCGCACAGTGAGTTCCAGTGAGCACGAAAACTGCGAGTAGCTGTTGTACGGAAGACAATCAGATAAGTAGTTAGCCTAAAATTTTATAGTTTAACCATAGTTTACAACCATATAATCTCTCTAAAGTACAATCTCCGGATAGCTATCACCATTTAGCATTTCACCTAACATATATACTGCATTTAGCATACACTGACAGTTGCAGTACCAATACTGCAACTAAATAATTGTACATATTGTAAATATTTTCACCTGTATTTCAAACATAGATTTTGTAGCCTAAGTGTAATGGATCTGATGATGATCGCTTGACGATCGAAATTGGTCATCCTAGTGTTCTATTAATCTCATGTAATTTATTTCAGGATTAGGGCATAACCCATCTCTTTTGGGTACATTCGTGTTGACCGACTGAAAAGCACTAAACTCTTGTTTACTAAGGCAACACTGAAAATATGGCTTCAAACACTACAACCATGACCAGTACAAGTCCGGCATATTTTTTTCAGTCGGTGACGTACACTTTTGTTCTTTCTCCGCTGCTGCGGACGTTGCTTCTTTCTTGCCATCACATCCGTGGAATGAGAAAACATAGTCTTTATATGAGGTTTTATGTCCATTATACAGTTTAATTAACTGACACGTTCTACAATTGTGAACTGATGGCATTTTGGAAACAGACACTTGTTGATGATGATCATAATCAGTGCATGGTTGAAGTTCACACACCACAGGATCTTGAGTCCAATGACTAGGCACACTATCTCAAATCTCCTTCACTGCATTTGACGCGACATAAAACAAAAACGCCTTGGGTAGAGCATTTAATTCTTCTTCTGTAAAATTATGCAGTTTCTTCTTACAAGCAAAAACTTAACAATTGACCGTTCAACAGCGTTAGAATTTAAACTTTCAATGGTATCCATTCTACACACACGTCTGTACTACACATAAGCCACTATCTCACTGTGGCTGTCTACATTCATACATCATGTTTTTACACTCGACTTCCACGTACCGACATGCATTGCGATTTAGCCAATCAAAGTGTTTTGTCACATGTAAGAGTGTCTTTTTTGTACACGTTCAGCAGGCTCGTACAAGGTGTGTAGTGCAGGACATCCCATCTCGTGAAGATCAATGAGTTGGCAAGATGGTGAAACGTAGTGACGTAACCATTCCTTTTTTTTCACCTCCCTTTACAAAACATGGTTGGCACTGAAAAAGTAGGGTTTCAAAACAAATGATAGATAATGATAAGGAATGTCTCCTTGATCCAGTTTAATCCTAAATTACGACGCTGCCACTCTGTTTGTTTTCTATCTTCGTCCGACTGCATGTGCAATGGAAATGGTGGTTCAAAAGTGAAAGCACTTACTCTAGGCGCCAACATGTTTGTACAATATATAATTGCGACCTCTTTGAAAACAAACTTGTTTCCGTTGACTTTGAAGCCTTGAATATAAACAATCAGTGTTCTGGACATGGTTACTGCTTGATGACACGCAGACACACCTTTCTTCACCGCTACCTTCTACCAACTAACCAATGTCTACCTATAGTCCTAATAGTTAAGGGAGTAAAATGGGTGAGTTTTAACTAAAAATAAGCACAATGAGATAAATTATGCTACTTTATTTGTAAAGAGATCGGAACATTGTTTACAATTTTTTATCATAGGATTCGGGCCATCCCAATCAGTGTTAGAATCTCCTCGATGCATGAAATGTCTACGGCAGCTGCGACAGGCTTCAACATCCGCTGACATACGGAGGTGTAATGGTAGCTTATCCCAGTTGAAATCAATATCATGAGCACCGTACGTGGACAGAAATCCAGCTGGTAAATAGGGGATCAGATGCTGCGGCATTTTATGAAGCAATTCTGCTTTATGGTAGGAGGTGATGGCTGAACTTATCAGGCTGCGATAAATTTTAAATACCGCATCAGCGTCTCGACTTGTTAAACAACGATCACATTTACAGTTTAACCCATCGGCCCGTTCTCCATCATGGCATGAAGCTTTGACGACATCATTTTTCTTCTTCTTTGAGCAGAGATTCTTGTACCCCCTGTCGTGAATGCCAAACGTTGACATAAATCCATCTGGTAAATAGGAAACCGGATGTGGTGGAATTCTATGCACAGTATGAGTCTTGTGATAGGCGGTAATAGCTTCACTCACTAGAGAACGATAGATGATAAACCTCGAATCCTCATCTTCATTATGCGAGTCACTTTCACATACACAGTCTGTTGCCCCCCCCCCCCTCGGGGAGGGGGTGTTGACTTCATCGTAGCTTTCCATGACTGAGCAGGGGAATGCAGGCAGACATGCTATTTATACTCTGGTCACCATGTTGGACAGCGGCTGATAATACACCTGTGCCTCGTGAACAATAAGGCAATAGGCTGTTGTTTTTTTCTGGAATAACTGTAGATGTTTCAAATTCTGATATCAATAGTTGTTTCCTTCATCGACTCCTCCAAATACGAACAGTCCATCACAACCAGAGGTGCCTTGGCCTTAAAGTCTTGTGGTGATAATAGCGGACAAGCTTCTTTCTGATAATAGGATGACTGAAAATTTGCAAACATGTCATAGAGCCTACCATATTTGTTCTTGGTAAAGTTAAAATCCATTCCTTCATAGGGGAAGGTAACACCGTTCAGGAAGAGTCGTATATTTCGCAATTGGATGTGACCAAATTGTGATGCATCTTTATTCTGTTGATACTTGCGATCTGTTTGAAATCGAACAATGACGTAGAGAGGTCGCTCTGTGTACCGTGATGGTTTTATGGACCATGTATGTGTATCAGTGAGTGGTAATACTGGATATTCATGCAGCTCCCAGCTTCTAAATTGTATGGGTAAAGCTGTATCCTTTTCCACAGTCTTGAGCAGACTCAACGTTTTCTGATCAGATAGAGTAACGTGTGGTACTTTCCATAGAATTCGTTGCAATATAATTTTTGAATCTATTGCGGCTCCATCAGCACCCTTCAGAGCATTATAATCACTCCTATCTCGGACAAGAATCAGATCCTGTTTTGCGTTCACAACAATGCGCTTATGGTCCTCTGCAAAGCCTAGTATTAATTTTAATGGTAAATGACCAGTAAATGAACCATCAGTGTTAATCATCCAGTTGTTGGTCGAGTCTGGACACCAACCGGCCATATAGAAAGCTTTACTTTCTTCAGTTCCATACGAGGGAAAAAGTTTCATAGCGCTTGTTATACCAACATTTCTTGTAGTATCCACTTCGATTCCATTGATCACGTAGCGAACCTCGGAAAACAGAAAGGCAAGAGCATTATTGGCCAACTTTGACGTTGTCGGGATGGTACCATCTGATTTGGCGAGTTGACCTTCAATCTGGATGTAACTTTTATGTGGCAGGGTGTAGATATCTTGTTGATTAATGGTAATACGAATCTCATCATTATTATTTAGTCCTTGAGTATACGGTTGGTAGGAATGGTGTTCAGTTCTTACGATACCCTCCTGTACTTCGACTGGGTTTGTCACGTCGAGGATCGAATTCATGGTGTAAGGTATAACCCAGTTGTTGTTAGATCTGCTTGTTGACACGTGTTAACCTGTACACGCGTTGAGAACAACTAACACCCACCCTAGATGGTGTTGGCGCTTTATAAACTTGTTTCATGCTGACTTCAGATACAATTTGTAGGTTACAGGTGTATGCCGGTCTAACTGGATGAGATATTGGTTTTTATTCACCAGTCTTAAGGTAATGTTCCTAATATTGGTTACACTCACAGGATGATAGAGCTCCACGGACGGGTTTTCACGGATGATATAGCCACTGGGTGAAGTGACAATAAAATCGTAGAACGAATGCGATGGTTCCTGATTGGTGTAAACGTCGGTGATGATGTTACACGTGACAGATACGTGAAGGTCTTCAATATTTTTTTCTGGTTGGGCAGACTTGTGCAAGACGTTTGGTTCTAACACTCGTGCTGAAAAACCAAGCAATGGACCAATTGAGTCTGGTTCTGATTTAAAATCAATCCTAAAGGAAGAAAGAATACTGCAACGATGTGTCACGTTGTTGGCTATGAGTTCAAACTTGTATGTCCCGTCAAGAAATGCTTTTAGAGTAAATTCTTTGATGAGAGTTGTATAGATGTGATCGTGAATATCATCTACCGTGTAGCAGCCAGGCGGTAGAGTTAACTCATCGTCATCGTAGTAGAACTTATCGTTGACGCCTTCATGTACTTTGTAGATTCAATTATAACCTTCAAACGAAACAAGTCCCAGCACCTAGGGTCGTTGTCCCAATTCAATCGGAGGATAAAAGTCAACAGTTACTTCAGCTCCTTGTCCGTGCACTGTAAACGTTCTACTTTCTGCCATTATACTGCTCACATTACCTCATGTGCTGGGTCTTATATAGAAAGGTCAGACAGAGGCGACCACAGTGTTGAGTGTTAAAATTTTGTACTCGTTTCACATTATAGTTTATTGTTGCACTGCTTCCAAAATAGCGAACAAGCTCTGTCGGAGGAGAAAGGTTTTCAAAACTGTCAAAGTACCACACAGTGGATCCTTGTTTTATGTAAGCCACATAATGTGTTCCTGGTCCATGACTCTCATCCAAATTAACAACTGCACTTTCACGGTTTCATGGTCGAGTAAGTAATTGATTACGCATAAAAACACCTCGAAAGTGTGATATCTTCAACCGTTTTGCATATCTAATAACTTCCTCATGCGTCATAGCTCGCCGTGGCAGTGCATCTATTAAACTTTCTTGGCGACATGTAAACGCCTAGTCCTTTCTTGTAGGGTGCCAGCTTCATGTTCACACCTTTACCGCGCAGTGCAATGGCTTCCATAGTTTTATTATGCCTTTCACTTTCCTTCAACTGTTGCTTCGTCTCCTCGACAGCTTTCACCGTTCGTGTGACCGCACTTGCTCCACTAAGAAGTGAACGCAATAGTCCAGCGAATAGTGCGGGTAAAAATCCCCCACGTTTCGGTACAGGAAAAACACGCGCACTTTTTCTAAAACGTAGTTCACTTTTGGGATTCGCATGCAATCGTGCTGCTCGGAGGGCTTTTTTAATGGTCAAATCGCTATTTTTTCTCCATGAGAAGCTTGACGTGCCCCATGAAGAATTGCTTTAAAGCCCCCTTTCCCAATGACTTCTTCTTCTTCTTCCCCACATATCTTTGTTTCACCATCGCGAGCAGGGAATGAGACAACCTCACGCTGTAAAGTATGGAACACAACTAACGCTCCTTGGGTAGAGAGCATGCAATTATTTAAGCAATGGTGGCGGTATATTCAAGTTCAATATACAGTGGAAAATTGTTAATTGTTTTCCCCATCTCTTTTACTTCAGACCACAGTTTCAGTTGAAAGGATAATTTGTCCTCGGCTTTCACCGCCAGATCGATGAGTGATGATGATATAACACTACCGTCTAAATGTTTGAAATCTGGTGTATACTCGATAACACGAATGGCACCATCATACAAAAACGATAATTGCTATAACCCGAACGTAGTATGTAGGTGGGTTCATTGGGGTCTTTTACCGGTTGTTGATTTACAATGTGCAGCAAAAATATGGAGGGTATTGATTTAATGAAAAGCGATAACCGTTGTTCCAAAAATCGCTTAGTCGTCACATCATGAGTTTGCACAGGATCAGCAACTTCGGCTATTCGTCTTCGCTTCATCTGTAGTGCGTTCTCCCTAATTTCCCACACCTTTCCCATTTCAGAGGTTAAAACCGTTTTGTACAAACATCTTGATCATCCTCAGGATCAGCCACATCCACAAGGCGTGCATTATTTTCCGTATAACCATTTATAGATAGGGTAGGTACAATACGGAGTAGCTCTTTCACCTTGTTATCCACATAGTCCTTTCTAGCAGCGTCCGTGTCGTTTGTTGGAAGAGCAAGCTGAGTGATTCGACGTTGGTGTACGTCATAGTCTTTTGCTTCCGTTACCACCACAGCATTGGTTAACATATAGGCTTTGGTGCACACATCTTGATTGTTTACAGGGTCTGCAAAGCTCGTGATACGTTTATTCTGTGCGTCATAATCCCCCTTGAAACGCCGTAAGCGATAATATTCTACATACATTTTTGAACATGCATCTGAAGCTAATATTGGTTCTTTTATATTGGTTAATCGCTTTCCATTAAAGTCATAATGATCATACGTTGTGCGTGGCAGTGCATTGGCATCAACATATCGTTTATTAGCTGGATTAGTATCATGTTTTGGATCGTTTGTTGAAACAGTTGGTTCATTTATTTTCTTTGTCTTATGTGTTCTTCCAAAGGCATCCATGGTTACACTGGATCTGAAACAACCACTTGCTTCATGTATATAGAGACCACCTCTCCCCTTTTCACAGTTAGTCAATATGCAGATTATTAAGCAACAACATTCACTTCCAGTGGGAGATTTGGTTTCTAACCTCTTCTCGACAACATCCAAACAACGTCACGGCTCGCTCTTTCCGTCTTCCATTCGCTGTCTCATCGCCTGACCATCAGGATGTGGAAAAACAAATCTTCTGCTTGCGCTCATCACCTCGTTAAACGGAGTACGCTTTCAAAATATCTACATTTTTGCCAAATCACTGTATCAACCACTGTATGTGTACTTGGAACAGGTCATGTCAGGTCTTCGCAACATGGGCTATTTCACATTCCCTGCACACGAAGATGTTGTCTCACCAGATCATGTTCGCCTAAATTCGCTCATGATTTTTGATGGTGTGTCCACTGAACGGCAAGCTATCATTCAAGCCTATTTCAGCATGGGACGTCACAAATATATCGACTGTTTCTATCTATGCCAAACCTATTCCCGAATACCCAAATAGCTCATTCGTGACAATGCCAACATAATTGTTCTCTTCCGTCAGGATGAACGTAACGTCTATGATGATCACGTTAACTCAGACATGACCTTTCAAACTTTTACACATTTGTGCGCCACGTGCTGGAATGCTCATCATCACAGCTGTCTTGTTATCGATAAGCAGAGTGACATCAACAACGGTCGCTACCGTAAGGGATTTGATCATTTCATACGTATTTAAGGCGCTGCGTGGCTTTTTCAAACATCATTTCTTCAGCTATCATGGAAACAGCAGGAACTCAATTAAAGAAACACATTATCCGTGCGCGAAATAATATTCGACATAAGTTCCGCGAACTGAAACGCACACATGCTGATAGTGAGCTGTTTATCTCGAAACATTTGAAATCAGCTCTGGAAGCCGTGTTAAAGGGAACAACAAAGTCCAATAAGGCAAATGTAGTATCAAAAGGAACACAAACAATCGAGGAGGAGGAACAAGAAAAAGAAGATGAAGAAGCTGAGGATGTTTTTACTTCCGGAACAGAATCACCGCTTCCAGAGTTTCTAAAAACTACAGTCATTGCTCAAACGCCCTCTAGCTCAAGAGAAAAAAAAACCTACTCTGTCAGAAATCTTGGCTACACCTGAAAAGTATGTGCAGCTGAAAGGTATTCTGGTAGAGCATTTTGGACCGTTGAAGACCTTTTTACTAGAAAAACTGATACGACCTACGGTGTTCGCTATGACAAAAAGCGTTTTCGAATTGGTGACTCAGAGATTAAAATAAAAGATAATGCCATGATTGTTAAAATAGTTCGATATAAATTGACGCCAGGTCTTTTAGAACTTTTATTTGCACGTGTACCTTCTAAGGATGGCTATGACGAAGATGATCTTCAAAAGTATAAGGACATCTTAATGGCTACAAATGGTTTTAGACGTAATTATAAACGTTCTGAATCAATCAATGCATATAAGAGTTTCAAATATAGGGCCATCATATCCAAATTGTTTCCCACCTATGCTGGTGTGCGCCATGAAAGCTCAGCGTCCGGTGTCACGTTTAAAACTTTAAAACCTTTTGTTGATTTTGCCTATTGGAACAATCCTAATAAGTTGGTCAAAAGTCTACAGCTCCTGCACGCTTCCCAACAGGATGGACATACCGGTCATGAAGGTGAAATTGTAGAAATAAAGAGGAGCTTCGTCATGCAGGCATTATTGTGTGATGGGTTCACGTGACAATACCCCTTCACCTATCAAAACAGCAATTGCTCGCGAGTTGCTTAAACAGCTCGCCGTATCTATCCACGTCGTCATGTTGTCTCGCGAGGAATTGATGAGCTATGGCAAGCTGATATCGTGGAAATGATTCCCTATGCCAATACTAACAACGGCATCAAGTATCTGCTCACTGTCATTGATGTCTATTCCAAAATGGCTTTTGTTGTACCTGTGCGAAATAAAACAGGTAAACTAGTTACTACAGCTTTTAAACATATTATTCAAAGAGCTAAACGACAACCACACCTCCTCCAGACAGATCAAGGAAAGGAGTTTTTCAACAAGGAGTTTTCTTCATACTTGCAAGAACTTGGCATTCATCATTATTCCACCTATAGTAATTTAAAGGCAAGTGTGGTTGAACGTTTCAACCGAACATTAAAAACCCACATGTGGCAAGAATTTACAGTCAGAGGATCTTATCGCTGGGTAAACCTAGTGCAGCATCTAGTCACGCGTTACAGCAATACCAAACATAGAACTATTGGATTAAAGCCACGTTTGGTAATAAAAAAAACACTCCACAGTTGAATCGCATTCATCATGGCATCAAAACTGCTGACCCACGACGTCTTCGTTTTCGCGTGGGTGACTATGTACGCATTAGTAAACATAAATCAATCTTCTCAATAGGGTACACACCAAACTGGAGCACCGAAATATTCACCATTCGTCAAGTGAAACGTACCCATCCAGTCACCTATCTACTCCAGGACAGTAACAATCAGCCCCTCAAATGAGGATTCTACATCGAAGAACTTCAGAAAACACAGTATCCCAAGCATTATCTTGTTGAAAAAGTGATTAAAAATGGCGATAAACATTATGTAAAATGGTTAGGTTTTAATTCCTCTTTCAATTCTTGGATTAATAAATCTGATCTTGTATAATGATTCTTTTTTTATTTTAACCTGTCTAATCCCCTCCTTGTCGGGTTGGCCGAGTGGTCTGAGAAGTTCGACTTAAGATCGAATTTTCTACATAGAAAGCGAGGGTTCAAATCCATTACCCGACAGCTCATCATGGGTTAGCTACAGTCATACCTAAGAGCAGTCCTCTCTTTTTCATTCAGCTCGCCTTGACTCGACAAATACAGCTCCCAAAACAAGCCTCAACCTCAACACTCCGATCTTGCAGATCGGCAGCACTCGGCTCCCAAACAGTGCCGAAGACAGGGTTCCCCATCCATCTACCCTCAATCTCGAGTCGGTACATAGCTCGCGGTTCCAACAAGCTTTGTTCTGACCTCAGCTCCATCCGCTACCGCTCGGGTCATGCGACTATAAGAAGCTTCGCTCGCCTCGGCGGGACTCGGCTCCTTTCGCTGACGCTCGGGTCAGCTTCGCGGGCATCAAGCACTCCATGTAGGCGACTGCATAATCAGTGAGAGCGGCCAGTCTTCTCCCATGACTGGACCAGCTCGGAACTCTCCCGTGCTCCTTCCGCCACTCCCCTCCCCTCCCCTCCCTCACCCACTCCCCTCCCCCATTCCCCTCCCTGGCCACAGGCTGGGGCCTCCGGCGAACCACAGGTGCGGGTCGGGGAAAGTGGATGGCCTTGAGATAACCATATAAGGGCTTGCTCCAGAGTCCACTTTGCTTAACTACTGCCGTATAATAGGCACAAATATTAGGCAGATAGTAATTGCCACAAAGAATCAGGGTATGAGATAACTATTAGTATTTAAGTGTCAGAGCGGGAAGCACGAAGCGACAAGTGGTAACTAATAATTTGACCGCTAAACGAACGCAAAATACAGCAGAATGACAAATTTCCAGTACTTATTATTATCATTATTATTATTATTATTATTATTATTATTATTATTATTATTATTATTACTCCTATTATTATTATATGCCCTCCCATAAAGGCATTTAGAACTCAGCTAGAACACTACTAGTGGCGTAACGTCAGCAAATTACGGCGCGAGACTATGACCATTCTTCCCCACAGCCAAAATTAAAGGCAATCATTTTTTTCTGGCATACAATGTGACTTACAGCAGGAGCGCCACAAACCCCTCCCATAAGACCTCCATAACCTACAAGTACCATCGTCTCAGTAAGAACATGAGCGGCAGCATTTAAATAGCTCACATACGCACAGACTGAATATTAAAATAAGAACACTGTGGAAAAAATAACCCTAATCCGGCAACATGACCAATTTTCCTACTGACAAAAAGGAATATAGTAGATAGCACACATCCTGCATGCAAATGATATAACTAACCAAAAGCTAACAAAGACCTTAACCCCTCACCCGCAACCGCATTTCCTAAAATAACTAAACATTAATACTAAAACTAACAAATACATATAAACACCTTTCCCATAGCTAGTAAGAGGCCATTCCTTAGCCCAACTAAAAAGGATGAGCAATAACATGGAAGCTCAAGATGAAGATACACCATCCCAACCATTTCCTACCAAATGCTCTAACTAACAATTAACAAAACAAATATAACCAAACACCAATTAACAAACCCGATGTTTCCATCCAACCCCTCGACTAACAATCAACTTGGCATGTGACGGTATTAGAGCAGCATCCGCTAGTCCAGCGTAAAAGGAGCATATGCAAATTTACTTCCTACCGCCCCATATGAAGCCTATCCAGAACCTGAGTCACACACTATACCTAAATATAAGTTCAGAAGGGCATTAAAACATAAGACGACAGGCAGATCAACGGCGACGGTTCCAAAGCAAAGGAACTATCAAGGCGGTGAGTTTGGAACTATTAGCCCAAAAGACATACGTTACGATCAAACCAACCTTCTCCAGGGTCCTAGCCAAACCAGTGGAAATAGGAAAGGTGGATCTAACGCAGTCAGGCCAACACAATTAGAATTAATTAACACACATACGTTGCATGAAACGTAGCAACACGACTGGAACGTGAGAACCAGGCTACGTTTATTGCCAGTATGAGATCATGCAACGGGTGATACACGCCAAGCCAGTGCGGACGCCTGTAACGGGATAAAGCCGCAACGATTGGAAACGGTCCCCCACCTAGTATATAAGTTAGCTAGTTCTTAAGTAAGTAACTGTCACCTATAAGAGTGGTGTAGCCCATTCCGCCAGAGAGCGTTGATATGAAATCAATGAAATAAATGATATATAATTCCGCCAGAGAGCGTTGATACTATGACATAAATGAATGAAGAAAAAAGAATATATGAGGAAATAAAGAAATAAGCGAAGTCTATCTATCTATCTGTCTATTCAGCTAACTTTCCCTCTCTAGGCAATAAAGCCAAAGGATGGGGAGCGCGAGGGCTGCAACGGCTTAGTTGCTCGTCTCACCCAAATCACGGTGACAGTAGAGTGAAAGACGTGTCCGAAATATCGCGTGGCATTAAGCCGTTAATCCTCATCCTAAGAATGAAAGAAGAATATAATTAAGGATATAATGAAGAATATTTTAATAATGAAGAATATAAGTGCACCCTATCTATCCATCCATCTATTTAACCATATATCAACCCACGAAAGAAAAGAAGAATACATAATGAAATGAAGAATATAAGTGCACCCTATCTAACTATATATCTATCTATCTATTTAACCATCTATCAATTTAAGTAATAAAGTAAGAAACTACTAATTAACTTAGTAAGTAAGTAAATTAAGGGAGGAGCGTGAGTGCGCAGTGGCCTATATGCTCGTCTTTCACCCGGACGGCCGCGTTAGAATCCCAGTGACAGCACGGTGGACTCCACGTAGCGTTAGGAAGGGTAACCGACCCGACAAATCCTCGACCAAAATTTAATTCTCACCTGAAATTTTCACCAGGACGACCGAGGTTCGAATCCCGGAGACACCGAGGTGGAAATTTAACCTGAAAATTCACGTGGTGTCAGGAAAGGCATCCGACCTTAAATATCAGGCCAACACCATAGTAAGTAAGTAAAAAGGGAAATAGGGAGCTAGAAATCAAAGAAGCAAGTAAAGGAATGAGTGTGAGAAAGAGGAAACAAAAGTGAGTATAAGAGGTAAATGAGTCAAGGAATACGGTATTAAACGAGGTAAGCCAGAAAGTAAGAATGTAAGTAATTCGGAACATTAGACAGTAAGGAGCTAAAGTAATAAATTGGTAGTCTAGTACAGTAAAATTTAAGTAAATAAATAAGTAAGCTAGCAAGTAAGATGCCGAGGTTAACCTCTACACCGTACGGACAGACTGACATGACCAGCCGCATCATTTAACGGACAGACAGCGGCTAAACGATTGACGAAGCACAACAAATGTAAATGATAACTGACACAGGTTGGCTGGGGGTGGATGGGCCTACTTACCTTTCTTTAGAGGTCCGCCTCGCTAACAGCAACTCACCGCCAGTTAACATGCCCCAACAGAATAACACCTAAAGGTGGAAGAAGGTGGAGAAGGAGAAGACCCACAGGTTCGTCTACAGAAAACCCCCGATAACCAACCGAACTGCCACCGACGAAATGATGCAAATATAGTCTTTTGTTTAATGACGTAGAATAATATACTTTTTCTCAAATATGTCACGATGAGACGGGATCAGAAGGCACCAAAGTCTCACTCTAGCGGCAGAAGACACAACTCCAGCCCGAGGAGCCGAGAGATGCTGCCAACTCAAGTTCATTAGCCAAACCAAGGCATTTTAGCGGGCACTTTAAAAGGCGAAGATACCAATACATCAAGATAGATGCATAATAAAAATGTTGGGACGGGCTTTGCACGTAACAGTCTCCCTCCCTTAAGCGTGAACACCGTTCACGAACACGCCTAGGTTAGGCATAGGCAGTACTCCATAACTAGTCGATTCACGAAACATGTTTCCAGAAGATAAAGTTCACCAGTTAACTCCAATTGATGGATAAAACCGCATCGTTTTGGTTAGGAGGAGTGCAGGGTCAGATTATCAGTGATGGGATAATTGATCACCTCGCAAACCACTTAGTCAACAGCATCACTGTGTCCATAAGTCTTCAGAAACGCATTTCACCAGCACCTGCAGTGCTTTCAGAGTCCGAGACGCGTTAGGTTAATGTTCAATAAGTCCCATGTTGTTAGCTTTTGACGAAGTAGGTGGATGCAATGTGCAAGATACCATGCGACGAGTGGGCAGCCATTTACAAAACAGTAGTTAATCTTATTTCAAAAATAAAAGTTTACAGAAATTACTAATTCTTAATACATTTTACATATGAGAAACAAGGTTGAATATATATGAAAAAAATCCTGACCATGCCCTAGATCCCTGCTCACAATAGTTCATTAAATAACAAGAATTACCGAAGTAAGGTTCATTACCAAGATTACGTTTTTACAGACTAGTTAGACTTTTCTAGAATACACGAGTTGAACGACAATACATTCAGAAGGAGCTACGGTAGAGGAATGACCACTCAAATTCCCAAGGAAACAGGTATACAAGATCACCATGAGTTAGGTCTCCCACCGAGTCCTACTTACATGCTAGCATCTTCTACGAGAACCTCAAAATTAGTTCCAATTTCACAAAGGTAGGCTATTACACGATGTTAACTTTTTACCATTAAATGGGAATTACCCAACAGTTACAAGCTGTATCCCAGTAGAGTTTGCAAATCCAATTCAAAATTCCAGAAGGAACAAATGCCTGAAGGCTTCAATGAAGGTTAGGGATACTCTACATTATACAAAATACCAGTTTACAAATTTATGGTAGCATTTCTTCATTACAAATCTCTCCACCTCGTTTTATGTGCGACAGATGCACTCTGGATATTTTGTTGGCCTTAGGGTTTCGAACAAGAAGAGTAACAGGAGTCAAGAATGCTTCTTCATAACAGGGGCCCTTGAAGCGAGGGGTCAACTTGCTAGATACTAGATTACTGACGCCCTAGGGCTCGAAATTGCGGACGTACCCAACATCCCCAATTTCCAAATCAGTTGGCTTGCGACAGGCACTGTATCGCTTGGCAAGTTGGTCATGCGATATCTTAATACACTCGCTAGCCTTGTCGAATTTCGCCCTCATATCCTCGGGCGTGAAACTGTCTGGAAGGAGATCGTGCAGGTTCCACAGATTAGACAACGGAGAATTAGCCATAAACGAAAACATTAACGAAAAAGGGGTGGCTTGCGTGCTCTCATGCACGGCGGTGTTGAAAGCAAAATTGAGCCAATGCAAATTAGAATCCCACTTGGAATGGTCGTCGTGGTGGAAAGCAATCAGAGCAGAACGGAGATTACGATTGACTCGCTCAGAGAGACGGGTTAGGAAAATAGGGAGGGGTGGTTACATGCGAAATAGCATAATCAAATAAGAATTGACGGAACTGATGTGATACAAAGCACTTGGCATTATCTGACACCAGGAACTGACATGGCCAAAAAGATGAAAAGATGGAATTAAGACACTTTATGACGGAACTGGTCGTAGCCTGTCTGGTGGGGAATATCCAACTAAACCGGGTGAAACCGTCAGTGCAAACAAGCGCAAATTGGTTTCCCCGACCAGAACGAGGGAACGGGCCAACATGGTCGATAAAAAGCCTCTCCATGGGTCTAGATGCCGGTTCAGATGACAACAGGCCAACCTTAGTAGAAACCGGAGGTTTGCTAATATTACATGGAGCACAATTTCTACTGAGCCTCCTGATGTCGCCATCCATACTTCGCCAAATGAAAAACTGTCTGATCTTAGCTCGGGTCTTGAATACTCCTAGGTGGCCACCAATAGGAGATTCGTGATAGTAACGAAAGATTTCCGGAATGAAGACCGACGGGAGCACAATTTTAGGTAGACGGTCATGACGAGACGAACAGCACAATACAACATCCTTTAGAGAGTAGGGCTTGATCACTTCCCCAGAATTGATTCGGTCAATTAGGCTAGATAAGGAGGGTTCTTCTTTCTGGAATCTCCTCACATCTTCAAAAAGCATAGGGGAATTGCTGAGAACGACATTGACATAATTTACAGGTGATACAAGGTTTACGGGTTCACATTTTTGAATTTCCTCTTCGGATGTTTCCTCATACATGCGGCTTAATGAATCAGCTACCGCATTTTCAGACCCACGAATATGGCGGACCGTGAACTGGAATGACAGGATCCTAGTTTTCCATCTGGCAATCCTACCAGTTTTACGGGGTTTCCCTAACACCCAGCTCAAAGCCTGGTTATCGGTCTCGAGGAGAAACTTAGTGTGCTCAAGGTACATTCGGAATTTTTCCAGGGCAAACAACACTGCTAAACCCTCAAGTTCGTATATGGTATACTTCCTCTCTGCGTCCGTTAAGTTACGAGAAGCGTATGCAATGGGTTGCCTACCCAGATCAGACTCTTGCAGTAGGACACAACCAACACCACGACCAGACGCATCAGTCTGCTCAATGAACTGCTTCCCAAAATCCGGAATGGCTAATACAGGGGCGTTAGAGAGCGCAAGCTTTATATCTTCGAAGGCTGCCTGCCGAGAGGGACCCCACTCAAACTTCACAGCCTTTTTGCGTAAGTGATTTAGAGGAGCAGCACGGTAGGCAAAGTTACTGATGAACTTGCGAAAGAAGTTCACCATTCCAATATAACGAGCAACACCCTTGGCGTTCTTGGGCGGTTTAAAATCTCTGATGGCCTGAGTACGAGACTGGTCCACGGAGATACCAGATTCGGAAACAATATGTCCCAAGAAGGAAATTTTGGGCTTGGCAAAGGAAATCTTGGACAATTTGACGGTAAGGCCAGCGTCACGCAACCGATCAAGTACAACCTTCAGATGATCAACGTGTTCCTCGAAGGACTCAGAATAGGTCACCACATCATCAAGATAGTGGTACACAAATTTGAATTTAATTTCCGAAAACACCTTATCCAGAAGTCTACTCAACACAGCGGCTCCGGTGGATAGGCCAAACGGGACACGGGCATACTCAAACAGGTTCCAGTCAGTGGAAAAAGCAGTAACATGCCTGGTTTCCGGAGAGAGGGGAATTTGGAAGTAAGAAGAATTCAAATCGAGGATCGTGAACACCTTCGCGTTGCGAAACCAACTAAAGCATGTTTGAAGATCCGGCAAAGGGATGGATTGTAAAACAACTTTTTGATTAAGAGCCCTATAGTCGACCACCGGCCGAAAACCACCGTTAGGTTTTGGCACAAGGGAAACAGGGGATGAGTAGGCAGAGATAGAAGGTTGGATTACACCTTCTTCCAACATCTTGTCAATAATCTTCCGAAGTTCGGCATTCTTGTGCGGGGCAAGGCGATACGGGCTGGAACGCACCGGCACACAATCGGTTAGCTCAATCTTGTATTCCATCAAATGGGTTACACCCAACTTGTCAGTAAATACATCACTATACTCCTGACATAACCTCTTTATGGCATCCTTTTGAGGACTCGTTAAATTTTCCAGATCGAGATCCTCAATAGTCACAGGTTCACTAACTGAATTGACAGCAGGAGAAGATAAAACCGGGTTAAACGATAATTTAATTTGCGAATTAAACTTAAACCATAAGTTGCGAGCACCAAAATCAAGAAGCATACCAACGTGGGACATGAAATTAGCTCCAATGACCAGAGAACAAGAAAGATTTCTGGCAACAAAAAATTTAAACTTCCAAGAAAAATTTAGAATATGGATTTTGACTGTCATACTACCCAAAATATTTAAGTTTGAACAATTTGCCGAAATAAAAGATTCATTGTTAGGCTCTAACTCAGGTAGATTGCAAACACTCTTCATAGTTAATAACCAGACCTCGCTTATAACGGAGGCAACATTACCAGAATCAAGCAATGCAGAAAGGGGCTCGTCATTAACACAAATTTTTATAAACGAGGATATTCCCTTAGCCACAGGAAAAATTCCAAAATCATTATTCACTCTAAAACAATTACAATTAGATGGCGAGGTCACCCGCACCACAGGTTTCACATTATGTTTAGAATTAGGCTGACTTGCCACGACATTGCTCACCGACAGGTTAGGTAGGTCAGAGACATAAACAGAATTAGCACGTGATGATTTAGTTTTCAAAGGATTATCAAGATTTTCATTAGTAGGGCGACCAGAAACTTCACACGGTTTTCCCAAATTCTCATGCACAGAAATATCCATAGAAGTAACACCCGAATTGGTCTCCAAAATATCCCGTCATTGGCGATACACAACTTGGTTATTCGGACACACCTTCTCAACATGTCCCACGCCACCGCACGTGTGGCACTTAACATTGGGTCTAGGATGAAACATAACCTTAGGAGGGGGACGAGACATCAAGGAAGGAGGGGGAACATTAGCTACACGAAGGGAATCTGCATGTTTCACAGCCATAGCCTCTATAACGACCTGTTTTAGCTCGACAAATGACGAAGGCCTGGTACACATAGTCATGTATGACCTATATTGAGGCGAAACCCCATTTACAATAGACGACACCAATTGTCGTTCAGTTAAAGGGGATGCCAACACCTGGGCATATACCTTAATGTCACTGACATAGTCGCTAAGTGACTCGTCCAACCTTTGGACTCGATATAAGAACTTTTGCTCGAGAGTACTAAGGGCACTCGCAGGGACAAAAACCCACAACACTTCCCTAATGAACATGGCTAAGGACATGTGGAGGTGGATAGCTTCAATCAGCTTGTCGCACAGCATACCGGATGCAACAGGATACAACAGTTGGAAAATCTGATTTTCCGACATTTCAAAAATCGAGGCATGGTTACCCAATTCGACCACTTGCTTTAAAAATAAGACCACCTGAGTAACGTCATCTAGGTTGAAATTCTTCAACTTAGTTATAAAACTAGAAATAGGGTGAGGAATCGACCCATAATTAACGGTAGGCGTGTACGTAGCATTCGGAAAAGAGACATTATTACCAGGGTAGCTTCCTCGCACACCCTCTACCGGAGACAGAACATTTACATTGCCAGAGAAAAAAATGGGATGCAATGGGTCGGCCGGACCCAGGAAGTCATTAGGTGACCTAACATGAGAAGAATGACCGTATCCAGGGGTAACTGGTCTGGACGAGCCAGAACCAGGCAATAGAGGGGCAGGCAAACCACTACCAGTAATCGATCCCAAAACCTCAGACCTAGTAAACAGAGCTGACTCACGTTCAACCCCAGAAGAACGCTCCAAATTCACAAGGTTATCTCTTAAGTCAATCAAATCAAAAGCACTATTATTGTCGGCCATTTTGAAAACACAGAATGCAGGCAGACAATACAGAAAGAAACAAATTTTAGGAATTACGAGGACAGTTTACAATTTCACAACAATACCATATACTACCAATTAACAACACCATAGATTAGGTTGACACTCGAACACTGCCACAATACTATACAAAATCATGCACAATGCTGCCCAGAACTGCAGACGTCATCGCTTGCTTGGCTCCAGAACAGGAAGCTAATTTACAACAAATTGCTACAAATCACAGGGCGAACAGCTTCAGACAGGGCTCCCCGATGCCTTCACTCGCAGCATGTAGGCTATCAGAATATCAAAAAACCCACATTTCCCATGCCAAGAATACAAGCCAATCACTTACCAAACCTCTTTTTCATTGGGAATGTTGCATCATAAATAGGATAATATTCAGCACAGAAACCTTCCTAGGAACAGGACACTTCCATATATCACCACATGGATTTTTAGAGGCAAACATGAAACCAAACAAACGACAAGGATTAACATAAAATAACATAAAGCACACTGACATGACACATCTCATCAGTAACCGTCCTATCAGCACCAGAAGGGTCCATAAACGCTCTTGCGGGTAAGGGGGCAGGGGATAGCTGCAGAAGCGATAAACGAGCTCGCTCTGCTACCAAAATGACACAGGTTGGCTGGGGGTGGATGGGCCTACTTACCTTTCTTTAGAGGTCCGCCTCGCTAACAGCAACTCACCGCCAGTTGACATGCCCCAACAGAAGAACACCTAAAGGTGGAAGAAGGTGGAGAAGGAGAAGACCCACAGGTTCGTCTACAGAAAACCCCCCGATAACCAACAGAGCTGCCACCGACGAAATGATGCAAATATAGTCTTTTGTTTAATGACGTAGAATAATATACTTTTTCTCAAATATGTCACGATGAGACGGGATCAGAAGGCACCAAAGTCTCACTCTAGCGGCAGAAGACACAACTCCAGCCCGAGGAGCCGAGAGATGCTGCCACCTCAAGTTCATTAGCCAAACCAAGGCATCTTAGCGGGCACTTTAAAAGGCGAAGATACCAATACATCAAGGTAGATGCATAATAAAAATGTTGGGACGGGCTTTGCACGTAACAATAACAATGTACTAATACTAAATTTACTCCCATACAGAACCGGCTTTTCCTTCACAGCAGCCACGACAGTGATAACATACCTAATTAATTGTACATTCCTTTGCAGATAGCTGAAGCACCATTACTACAGGAGTATAGCATGTGCACTTTCAATTTTCACTTGCACAAAGCAACAGTCTGTCTCTCTTTCTACCACAACACACTACCTTTCTTTATTTTATTTTCAACACTACATTACAATACCTTGGTTTTCTGTCACTCACACCAGCAGGACGACGACGACAATGAATCCGTAAAGTAATGACCAATATCTGTAGGATATCAGGCGTTACCGACTGATGACTAGCATAACGCCATACATGGGGCGTAACACACGGTGGTGAAGGCCGTCACAAGCCTGTAAGTGACGATTTTCACTACTAAGGTGAGCATACCCGCCAACAGGGGGTAGCTAACAGGCTAGACACTAGATTAGTCATAGGCACTGCCGTATAAATACTAAGTTTATTTAGTAAATTTAATTCCTAAGTTTAGCCCATAAGTTTACTTTGTAAATAGGAATAAGGTATAAGCGCGCATAATTTGCACATTTACACGCCGACAGAGCTCTGAAATACACTGGTACTGAACTCGAATTTGGTTTGACTCAAGGGATTGTATGAGGCGAGGATCGAACCGACATGCGTACTAAATTTATGCAAGAAATAAAAATTAAGAATGGAACAATATTTCATTCACATAACTATTTTATGATGTGAATGGATCATATTGATGAGTTTTTGGAAAAATTTTCAGCATTTTTAGAGAATTAAATATTGGAAATATTTCATAGAGTGTTATTTTAACCAAGGGAGAGTCCAATATATAGACACTGGACCAAAGTTTCATGTTTGCAAGTCAAGGACCGGTTTTTGTTCGCCGAGTCGACAATAACAAAATCTTGCACACGACACATTGATAAGAGGCTAGAACAATGAGTTTTGCTTGATAACTCAAGTCAATCAGAAAGAACTATATAAATATAGAGGGAATTGTTATTATATTTAATTCTGAAGAATAAAACGATATAAGCACTCCTACAGTTAGCGAAGACGAAATTATATTTTCTCATAGAAACAGAATTAAATATTATTGAATATGAGAGAAGATATGAGCAAATTACAGAAATTAGGACTGTGTTTGAGGCTAGTCCGCCATTTCTGACAGTAAGGAGTGCGGCATTGGAGAGCGCAGAGATTCATTCCTTTACTGCGACAGGTACAGTGCAGGCCTGTGTCACTGATCGTCCGAGAGAAGTTAATATGCATATACGTGGTACGGCAAGGAGCTAAAGACTTGGCCGGAGGAGACGCAGCACTCACCGAGGAACAGTAGGAGATGCCGGTGAAGAAATAATAGTAGTAGTTTGAAAATTTGAAACTGGAAACGAAAGATTACAATTCGACGTTCACAAGAAGCAGTCTATATCAATGAAAGGAAGATACTACCACAGCATTAAGAGTAGTACATAATACATCGACTGTCATAGAGAAGAAACCACAAAAAAGTATATTTATCATTTATTCATGATGATACAAATTTCAGGTAAGGGGAATGTTCCCACTGTGAACATATTCTGAAGATAGACATGCAGTACTAAATCATGAAGGGAAGTTAGTCTACATTTACGGAGTGGAATTCAGAGTGGACCGGTCAACAATGAGTTAATCATTCTACAACTGAAATACCAACAGCAGTGGTCTGAATTACCCGCATTAATCTACAAGAATTTCCATTTCCAACTTGGGAAATTCTACAACGAGACATCCAATCTACTATCATGAGGCATTGCGACGGGAGACCAGCCGATCGAAGAACTCGTTCAACCAGGTTACGGAAGTCCAGATTGCTAATCGCGAAGCAAGAAGACCTTTCGATGCGAATGGAGTCCAAGCAGCCAGCTGCAGGCGGGGAGGAGCGTGCCGACCAGCTGACTACTTGCAGGCCAAGGGGAACCCGTTATCCAACGTGCGTCAGGCACGTGGAGAAGCAATGGCAGAAACACCTTACCCGTCCAGCCAGGTATCACGAGAGCCGATCATCATGAAGGTAGACGAAAGATTGTCCTAATATCTTAGTAAATTGTTGTATTTTGGGGGTATTTCAGACATGACCAACTTATATGTAGATTTTCCTCACTCATAACTCATGGTATTATGTTGTCAGTTTTGTAAATTTCATTGTAAATTTTATTCTACGTCAGCGTGTGTCGTTTTTGACGTATTTTAACGATTATTTGGATTTTAACGTTTTATATTTGAAGTTGGCTGATACGTTTTTAATTAAACTCATTTTTTAACGAAACTGCTTTATACAAATGGAATGCTTCGATAGAATGCGTAATTATCTATAGTATGCGTCAAAAGTTGCTAGATCACATCGATTAATTAAAGAAAGCAAAAATGAAATATGCTGAGGCATTTATTATAAACATTTTAATATGTAATAGAACAAGTGTAATAATTATAAAATACTTTTGAAGTATAATAATTCCATAACGGAATGTTTTCAGAAACATGACATTGTTATAGTCATTTGTTATTAACATGGTAGATAAATGAATGAAAATAGGATCATATCGTTGACAGACAAAGTCAAGATGATGCCAAAAGATATAAACAATTTTATTGATGTAATTGATTGTTACGAAAATATAGACCAGGTGAGTTGTAGATCAACCTGAGGTTTATTTTAAAATGAATCACATATGTACATGAATAATTAATTAATTAATTAATTAAGAAATACCAGGAAGGGAGGACATGTTTTATTTTTATTAACAGTGAAGACGAGCGGACTAAGTCTTATAATGTTGATATTCTATTGTAACGTGGATAATATTATAATGTGAAGGTAATTAACGGAGTTTAGTCAGTTGAAGCAATGTGGAAAATCGTACAAAAATGTAATTATGTGAACAGAAATATTATTGAAGTATAACGAGCACGAAGGTAATAGTTTGTGGAATAGTGTTGTTAGAGTGCATCATGAAAGATATTTCACAGGTTAGTGATTATCTAGTAGGGTCACTATTCTTATACATGTTTGGAAATGTATCAATATGGGTTTTTATTGGAGAAATACCGTGCTTTATTGTCGTCGGAAGGAAAGGAATGTGTTGAGATATGTATGCGTAAAGCTAACGCACTATTAAGAAGTTGTTCACCAGTTATGTAGGTTTTTAAGTATATTGCTAGTGAGAGCAATCGTTCAGTACAGTATGTCGAAGAAGTTAACTGATATTTAAGTGTTTATTTGTGTTGTACATGTCAGTGAAGAGTAATTACTCAAATCCACGAAGTGTATAGAGTAATAGATTAGGCCCGCATTGTACTTCCAGTATATCGAAATAGTACTCTTGATAATGACATATCAGAGCCGTTATTAGCTTTATTCTTTGTTACGAAGGTTCTATTGATTGTGACAAAAACATTACATACAGGTGAAATGTTTGTTTGTGAATTGTATTGGAAGAAATGTGGTAGTGAAGGGAAACATAGCGAGAAAAGTAGATCACGTGAGATCTTGTAAATATTTTAATAGAATATCGAGCTGGTCATGATAATTAAATTAGTGTAAATACTTTAATAATTTAATAATTTTTATTAATATCATGTTAATGTGTTTTAGGAACGAAAAATATATAATTTAGGGTCTTTTGTGTTATTTAACTACAATTTTATCAAGCTATTTATAACAGCTGATCATTTCAGGCTGTTCTTGAGACCAAGTCACATGGTGACCTATGAAAAGACTTTCAGTATTTTTAATTTGCGAACAATTTTGTTTATCGAATTCTTTCGGCTGGAAAGTCAATTCAGATAGAAGAACTATCTACATTTTATGTTCAAATATTTTATTTTTAAGTTTTTAATTTTAATATTTGTGTTAGGGACATTTTTATAGTATGTAATTTTTTAAAATAAACTTACAAGCACTTTTAATTTGCTTATCCATTTTATAGAATCTGATCATCTTTTCATTTTGCAATCGACATGCGGTAGTACTACTGTTTGGATACTAGAACTCACTTAGTCTCAACTTATCCGTTCACGCTCGAGATCTGAGATTCTCGTTCTTTCCCTTTTGTCTTATTTGTTTAATTGCTAGTAAATGTGTAACTAGTTTGTAGTACTATTGCATAGCCGGTATGCGCCGAGGATTTCCTAGTTATTCACCTAGTAGGGACATGTTGGTTTATCTGGCTGGGTATCGACGTCCTTACAATCTTTCCATCTCAGGGGATATAGGTGGTGGCTATGCGGAATTCGGGCACAATACATTTGTTTTTATTTTTATTCTGTTACCTCTATGTACACCTCACAAAACTTCTACAGCAAACCTACAGAATTATTACGACGGGATTGGCACATCGGATAAGCATCGGCCAACTGTACTAAGTGAAGCACCTGTTTTGCCACTGCTGAATCAGCAAAGACACCATCTATAAATTAATCCTTAACCCTAAGGAAGGGATCTGTCTGTCAATACCGCTGTCCGAAGGCTCATCGAGGACCATCAGACACCGAGCTGCTGATCAAAGGTTAGTGTGTACTCAGTGTAATTCCCCAAAGCTAACTCATTCATAAACCTCACCTAATAACTTGTAATCACCTCAACTTATAAATTGCCTCTCGCTAAAACCTTTCTAGCGAAGCCAGTTCAGTGCGATAACGCCATAACATTAAACCTCTACATTTCTTCATAATTGGCTTCTTGTCTCATTCATTGAAGCGTCCACCACAATTCCTCATTTCCTAGTTTACATTTAGATTCTGCTGCGTCGGCAGTAACGGTAAGCTGCTCGTTATCATTTCATGACCGGCCCGAGCTGTACGCGTGTGCATCAATCAAGGTCACTCTGCAAGCACTTTATTAGTCAGCGGGTTCCACGCCGCTTCCTGATTATTTGCTAACCACTACACTCTTTTGTGAAACCCCTCTTATTTTAGTACTTAACCCCCAGGGACCTCTATACCCTCCAACAGGTACTGAAATTGTTAGACACACAGGGAACGCCAACCTCTCACATTGGTTTACACCCCCAGTTTAATCTAAACACTCACCCCCTTATGACACGTCGTTATGACCGATTAAAGTCATAACAGTATGTTCTCCTTATCCAAGAATTCTCTTCTCCAATTTGGTCTACTTCGGCTATAACCAATATTTCTAAATTGAACAGTGTCTTTAATTTCTTTATATCAATAGTCAAAGCTCGCAATCCTTCACTAAGGCACTTTGCCAAATCCGACATTCTAAATCAGCTCAATGTACTCGACCTGAGAAGCCGTCTACAATTTACTGACCTGTGTTTCCTACATAAAAATATGAATGGTTACACAAAATGTAACATGCTACTAAGCTACTTCCCACTCCACGTTCCCTCCCGTTCAACACGTACTCGACCTGAGAAGCCGTCTACAATTTACTGACCTGTGTTTCCTACATAAAAATAAGAATGGTTACACAAAATGTAACATGCTACTAAGCTACTTCCCACTCCACGTTCCCTCCCGTTCAACACGTCAGCACCATTTACACCACATACCTCGCCCACGTCTTGAAGTACAGAAGCGCTCTATTTTCCACCTTCTACCTACCCTTAGCAACTCCCTTCCAAATTTTGGCATATTCTCTCCCTATAGAACATTCAAACGTAACATTAGAAGATCCCTTTCATCCTCAATTCCTACCCCCTCACCCTCCTGATCACCCACTACCCAAATCATTCCCTGCGTCTTTCCCGAGATTTATCCCTTGCTGCCATCACTGCCATTTGTTACCTGTTATTGTTGTTGTTTTTGTTAATATTATTTGAAATTGTGAAAATATTAGTGTAAGATGACCTTTTCATGGTTGTATCTAATAATTATTAAATAAATAAATAAATTTAGAAAAGGAGTAAAACTGAGGTATCATTTCAGGGTGACATGTGGCAGAGTTTTCATATCGTAGAGAGACACCGAAGAGTTGATAGACCATCAATACAATTCATGGATGTCTCCTACTCCTGTTCCCCTGTAAAAGAGAGAATACGGATAATTCGTACAGTATCTGGAACAGCAGGAAAGTAAATAGGCACGGGATGAGAATCTACATGGTTATAAAGTTACCTTGATGTGGCAACATGACACAAAATATCAGAATAGACTATATGAAAAATAAATAAACAAACAAAAATACAAGTAATTTCAAAATCTATGATGTAATGCATCTCTTTAGAAAAACAATTCTTAAGAAGTCATGCAATAAAAGCCTCCGACTGGAGCTTCATTGAGAGATCACAGACACATGAAGAGTAAATACTCTTTGCTCTCCTTATGGATGACCGACCCACTATCCACCACTCTGTGACGCGAGACTTGCTTTTATTTTTCTTCTGTGTGATAACGTGTCACTTTGCTCTCACAATATACCTATATTTGACTTGCACTGCATACTCGATCAGTTCACTTACAGTTAAGAAGCTTCAAATTGGCTAGCAGGCAGTTGGGCTGGAGAGTCATGGGTTAGGTTAGCCTAGATCAACACACTTCACAATAACAACATTTTATAAAAGTGCATTCCCCAACCCATAATTAACATATCGATTACATAGGCCAAGTAGATACTTCAATGCATATTTTTCCAGGCAAGCAACATTTAAATAAACAATGTTTACATGTAAAATTCTTTGTGTTAACAAACCTAACCTGAGGGATTATGCCCCAAACCCTGTTGCTTGTAGTACAAGCTGTAATTTAAATCTAGCCAGTGATCGAACCTAGAAGTGCTCAATGGTTTTTGTCATACAGTCTTCTAACCTAGTTGCAACCAATGGTTTCATCTTGGCATGGCTTTAGGGACGTGCAGTGCAACTTTTTGATTAAATTATCAACTAAAAGTAACATTCGTAACTTGTCACTAAACCTTGCACACTACTGTCTACACGTAATCGAATGTAACTACACACTGATTCAAGCCCACACCAACTCTACAAACAAGTGGTTATGGCTTCAGGATACACCTACGATCGAGGATTAGAACAATGAATGACATAAGTAATATTACCCTCCTGTTTAAGGCAAAGGTTGACTTTTGGACTCGATCTCATAGGAGAGTAACTTTCCTATAAACAACTGGAGGACTTAGAGAAAATCAAGCTTGCTACCTCAAAAGGGTGTTGGGAGTTTTGAAGACTGCGAGATCGCGTTTGGAATGTCAGTTGATGATGGAAAGATACCTCATTGAGGACCTCTGATATGAGCTAATATTGCCAGCAACTTTGGCCTCCGGGAAGCTTCTGCAAGATCGAAAAGCCAAGAAAATGGATATTTCGGAATCATTCTACACCACTGAGGCTATGATGGACAGACAATGAATGGGGACAAATTACCAGCTGCGCGATATCGCGACACATATGGCGGTCTAAGGTTTCCATTTTAAATTGTGTTCGGAAAAGGAATTCCAAGATCCAAGGATCAGTGTATATGTAAACTATGTGGTCAACTCTGTGGGCATTACCATATACAGGTCCGAGAGAAGGCGCTCAATTAGTGAACTTGCTACGGACTAATCTCTGACTGATTAGGCAGACATATTTCTATGTATATGGCTTTTTGTATTCTTGTTTCTTATGGCCAGTGGTTGCAATAATCCACTTAAAAACAACAGAAGAGATAAATAGCAATAATTCAGGACACTACATCAAACATCAATGTCTGTATGTTATCTGCGACATCATCAAGCACAAGGTGTATTACACAATACATATTACCATTAGTCAATCAGTGTTACCAATTTAACGTGGTTAACGTATAAGAATTTTATCATCAAGTAAACTAAAATATTCCTCTATACAGGTACGTATTGCGGTATAAAATTAACACTACAATTCTGGCTGCCGGTAGTGTTTGTTACTTTTCATTTTAGGGGCTTAGATATCGTTCGACATCCCGTGTCGCTATGATGGCTGTACCAGCGTGTGTATATTTGAGACTAGGATTTGGAAGGAGACAGCCGTGGCATTAATTAGGTATTTACCTGGAGTAGAAGTGGGAATCCATAGAAAACCACTTCCGAGATGTCTGAGGTGGGAATCAAACCCACCTCTTCTCAGTTTTCTTCGTGAGGCTGAGATTATCCCGTTCCAATCCTCAGACCAGAATTAACTTTCTTGGCAGAGCCGGGAATCAAACCCAAACCTGTGGCGTGACAACCAAGAAAGCTAGCCACTACACCACAAGGCTTTCTTGCCGGTAGCAACATATTACAGTAAGTTGTGGGTAGTACATTTCTAGGAGAATTAAAGCTTACAACTGTCTCAGGCAGCAATCATCATGTAGAACAAAGCTAATAGGACCTAAGCATCGTCATTAGTTAACATAATCTTAAAGTAGTTTTTTTTGAATCACAGCGTAAAATTACCAATAGTAGTGAAGGAAATGAGTGCTGCACTAGTACAGGTTACACGAGTTCAAACACACTTGAACTCAATTCATGTATTTGGTCAACATAAGTGGACCAAGTGGATTTTTAAACTAAAAAAATAGTCATCCGATGGGCCTACTAACTTATTCACCGGTTTCCAAATTAGATCACGTCCTACCTACAGTAGGATTAACCAATCTATTCAGTAATTTTTGTATTCCAATGTCCCTGCATCAAATTTCATAGTAATTGAAAATGATACATTCAGCTTAAACCAGTTTGCTAGCATCACGCCCCAGTGTACAATAGGGCTCGTCAGTTGGTATGGTACAGCCAGGGTTGCACTAGAAGGTTTCCACTGGACAGTAGATGTTTTTTTTTTTCACATTTCTAGCACGGTATAGTAGATGCTTTTTTCCACAACGTCTCCTTTCAAACTATGAGTGAGTGATATAATTTCACCGACACTTAGTAAAGCACAACCTAACCTGTCAAAAACTATAACTTGCAGGGGCTTTCTCAGCACATACAAGCCAGCGTCTTGGTGAGGTGTATCATATCAAGTGACAAGCCCAATGGTAGAGAAATACTAGTAAATTGGTGCAGTGCAATACTTTGTCGCTCACCAGAACCTAGCCGACAAACGCCAATGATAAAAATTTAAAAAAACATACACATAAAGCCCGTGTTAACACACTACTTCGTTCGTCGCTGGCATCAGGAGAATGTTGGTTTGAATCCCACCTCGGCTGTCCTGAAAATGGTTACCGTGTTATCCCATTTTCACCACCAGGCAAATGCCAGGGTGGTTTCTTTCAATAGGTCGACGGCCAATTTCCTTCCAATATCCCATCCCTGACCAGTCCTGAAAATAAAATAAATGGCCATTGGCTGCACTAATAAAATTATAAAGCTTGTATATACTGTATCCAGAATGTAGATTATACACACATGATATAAATAGTATCGCAAAATATTGCTGAGAGTAATCAACCATATGGTCAAAGAAGCTGTGACGTAGAAGCAAGGTACAAAGCATATCAATATGTCATTACATATTTTGATCTGTTGCCTACAAGGCTGTTCCTCTAGTATTGCACTTCTCCAATACACCAGTTTCAGATATAGGAGGACAACCAGGGATTCACTAGACAGTTGATTTTGAGCTGCACTGAACTATTTTCTCATTCCTAGCACAGCATGCTACTTGCTTTCCTTCTACCTCTCCCTTTCAAAATATGAGCACGTGATCTCCTTATGTCACCAACACTTGAAACGTTTATTAATGCCCCATGTTGGTAGCGACAAATGAAACGTCTTCGCTAGCCCCTAACTTTTGGGTGAGAAATGTAACTGTTTACCTTTGCCTAAGCTATGTTGTTTTAATGGGCGCCAAGGCCTCAATGCAATGTTGAAATCTAAATTTGTATTTAACAACGTCTAGCTCTGGCAGAACACATTCAAGACTCTATTCACTCAGATCGTGGTATGATTTGATCATTAACCCAACAAACAATTGTATCAGGAGAAGGAATTGGTCTATATCTAATGCTACCTACTGAAAGCAAAGATTGCATTGTAAAAGAAATGAATTTATTATATAAAACAAGTATAGCAAAATTAATAATAACAATAAGTTTAAACTTTAAATTGGAGCGTTGTGATTTGAATATTACCGATAGAAAATTACGTGAAAACGGAGTCTGATAAATTGATTTTACTCTTATTTCCAAGCTATGAAGTTACTGAAATATGAAATATAAAACCAAGAGAAATGAGAGATTGCGTATTTCTGCGTCATTGGCGCTTACCACTGGAAATGCCCGAAGCCTTTCCCTCGTACTGGATGATGCTGTGAGCTTCCCACAGTCTCCTGGATGTCGTCATCTTCGTCGATGTTTGATGATATACTGGTAGATTAGATAATTCTATGGTCCGTACCTCGGACCCAAACACTCGTACAACCAAGTTTTACAAAAGTTCGTCGCTAACTCCACTGAACATCGGAGCGACACGCACTTGCGACCGTACTCTGCAAGTTCTACACAGATTGTCCCTAACTCCACTGAACATCGGAGCGACTCGCACACGCATCCATACTCCTCAAGTATTTCACAGATAGTCCTCGTTTCACGGCGCGTCGAACGATATATCCACACGCCGGCTCCCCACTCTTCAGCCGACTCCTAGCTTACGTTGTCTCCGCTGATTGGCTGTACCCCACTCGCTATACTCCCCTTCTCTGGGTCATTACACTCGGCGGGAGGGTTCCGTTCCAACAATTCGCCTTTCCTGGACGATGCGACCCAAGATTGCGTCATGCTTCTCGACAGGAATCAGCTTGTACTAGAAATCCCAGTGAGTCATGTCTCTCAAATACCCTAACTGACAAAACTCCGTAAAATTCCGTAATCAGATAATTTTCTATGATATCGTCGTACGTAATAATTTGCTTGATAGCGTTTTCTAAGACTTAGAAAACCTATCTGAATGCTAATAATTTTTATAAGATGCTCCGAAAATATCTAAATAATAATTATAATAAATTAATAATAATAATAAATTAACATGAAAAATTCTCTTGGCTGAACAATTTGCAGCGTAAATAAATATAGAATGGCTTCCTACTGACTTATGTCAGTTGCATAAAACCCCTCGAAAAACACGTTACATATTCGCCTCGGATCATCGGATGATTTACCGTGACGACGGTCCATTATCCGATTATCCCAGACACGTTAATAAACCCCATCCAAAATACATATTACATAAACGAAGTCACCCTAAATTACAGATATATACACTCATAATTTTTCTTCACGCACTTTGCGTCAAAGTTTGTTGTCACTATGGATTGCACTTTGCAACCAGTCCAATGTTTCTCATATAAAATAGTGTTCCACGGATATTTCCGCCTCTCAAATTCCTCTATGTAGGAAAAATAGAAATAATTAATGTGTGAGCACTATGTATTTATGATGTCATATCACACGCATTGAAGGTGTTCTGATATATTTATATCACCATTGAACTTCCTAATTTCACTGGAGGTCCCTTCCTTATGGTGAAATTTAATCTCACTTATCACTGAGCACACGATCACACTATTGTGGCAGCGCCTCGTGACCATAATACTTAATCTCTCTTTAAAGTAGATTAAATTAATATTGACTTCTGAAAAAAAAACAGTAAATGCGCATTACATATAACACCAAATATTTCTGTGCCGTAATCGCCCTGTCTTGTTAAGTTCGCGTAGACCATATTCTACTTAATACTAGTTCTCAACACAGACCAGTTCTCCTGACACAAATAATACCTTTGTACAAATTACCTTAAATTATACTCTTACAAATCTTACATGGCGAGGCCGTAAACAGAAATCACGTGTGCTGATATGTATGAGTTTCATGAAGGACTGTCTCGCATTCTGATGGCCCATCTTTTGCCTCGTGGACGCCTTAAGCTAACAAGCCCTATTCAAGCGCTCCCCCATCCCTTGGAGATAAATGGGAACCCATCAGCGCTGCCAAAATGGCCTTGGTGCATCGAGACAATTTAGTGCTCAACAGCATCCGACAATCCCGTCATATTTCCCTGTACCTTAAAAACTCTCATTTACTTACATACTACCCCCCTGTGTGACTTCTGATACGCCTGCCTTAAGACCAGATCTTCCACGCACCAGACACCACACTTACTCATTTGATAGGCTGGCTCGCCAGCTAAACACACTCACTTTATGACACATATTTTCGTAGACTATGTATATTATACGTCCCGTATAATCTGTTTCCCTCACTATTCTCCAGCACATATGCTGTTTTCCCAATACGTTTGGAAACTATAAATGTTCCTGCGTCACCTTCTTCCAACCTTGCAAGTGGCTCCCTTAAATGAACGTCATCACGTTGCTCTACCTAGCATATTTCTCAGTATCTGTAACGATGCCCTGTTGCTACTGTCCACACATGCTAACCCTACTTTCCTCTGGTGTAACACCTCTACTCGACACTCTATGACCTAAAAATGTCACTTCTGACTGACAGAATGACGACTTAGACAGCTTCAAAGTGAACCCTGCCTGATCTAACTTCTGAAAAACTATATCTAAATGACGTAGATGCTCCTCAAAACTGCGTGAACTAATTACCATATCATCAATGTAAATGGTTACAAACTCTCCTGTGTCATCCCCTAATGCGATGTTTAAAGCCCTAATTAAAGCTGCTGAACTACTCTTTAACCCATAAGGTACCCTGCAAAACTGATAAAGGTTATATTTATGACTAAAAGCTGTAAATGGTCTATCTTCGTACATAAGTGGCACTTGCCAAAAACTGGAACTCAAATCTACACAAGTGAAATACTTCTTCCCCTCAAATGTTTGCATTAATTCCTCTATTGACATAGATTTCAGCTGATCTGAACTAATTCTACTGTTAACCAAACGAGCGTCTAAACAAATACGAACAGTGCCGTCGGTCTTGGGTACCGTGATCAAAGAATTAACATATGGACTGTTAGAGTGCTCAATAATCCCATCTTCAAGCATCTGGTTAATTTGTGCCTCAACTGCACTCTGATAAGCGAAAGGTACAGGATATCTATGTCCTGTGAATACTGACCTATCAATAACGTTCAATGAATGGGTATAGCAATTGGCCATACCAATGCGATCCTCAAAAACTCTCCTATTACACCATAACACATCATAGAGCCGAACACATTGTTCCACCTCTATATTTCCCAGAAATGCAGCATCACGTAACGAGTCCTCTAGACTTCCGTTCGTAATCACACTGCCCACAAAACATGGAGAACCCCGCTCTACGGCTGGCGATATCTCATTTAAAGTACAAATCACACCTACAATACTACTCCTCTGAATATGGTCATTGAACGCTACTTCTACTTCAGAATCTCCCCATTTAAATTTCAAACTCCCTACATCATAACATAAGTTACCCGACACTCTACTTAGCCACTCTGAATCCAAGATAACACTGAATACTAAATCTGGAATTACAAGGCAAATGTGCTTCTCTACATGATTATTAATTTTAATGTCTACTAAAACTTGCTTAGAAATTACTTTAGACCTCTTCCCAACAGCTGTGATAACAAAAGTGCTTTTAATTGGCATCTCCTCAAAATTTACTCCAGTTCCTTTCATTTTATCATAAAATGCACTACTTATGCAACTCTTCATACAACCACTATCAATTAAAACATCTGTGTACGCCTCGGACACGTTAAAATTAACTATGGGGCTCTTACTAACCACTTCCTGAATAATACCTTCATCATTTAGTTCAGGTAATAATTCATTTCTTACATTTAGGTCATAGGGTTCCTGTATAATTGTATGGACAGGGCATGCTACAGACTGAGATTCTGATCTTACTTCGCAGCCTGGTTCGCGTTTAAAGAACCGCTACAGCTGGCAGTAGTACTAGTTACTACTGCACTGGTCTGGTTGTTCTGAGTTGTGTTGTCATTGTTTGGCTGTATATTACTACCACTAGGCTGTCCTCTTCCTTGACCCCTATTCTGGTTGTAATTATTGTCATTATAATTTCTTCCTTGATTTCCCCTGAAATCATTGTTTCTCCCTTGATTTCCCCTGTAATCATTGTTCCTCCCTTGATTTCCCCTGAAATCATTGTTCCTCCCTTGATACTGATTACCATAGCCATTTCCTCTGTTCTGATTTAGCTGATTATTATTATTTCTATTTTGAGCGTTGGCCCCTTCGCCACCGTTCCCTTGAACTTCCTGATGCCTGGCTTCATTAGGTCTATTATTATTATTACCCTGGTTCCTATTGAAATTGTCCTCATAACCCCCTCTCCCTAGTGCATCAAATGTGCTTAACAAATTTTCTACTTGTGATATTGTCTTTACATTCTGGATACAAGCAGCCTCCTTGATCCTATAGGGAAAGTGCCTAAGTAGCAACCTTACCACATCACTTTCCTCCTTCAACCCATCCAGATATTTACACACTAATACCTGCCCTAAAAAGTATTCGGTCATGGTGGAGCTTCATTTAGGGTTATATTTACCACACACTACTCCCTCACGATGCTGCGACTGAATAACCTCATTCCAGAACTTTTCACAGAGTTTCATTTTAAAATCATTCATATCAGTAAACTTGTCTCTGTAGACAGCAAACCAATTCCTCGTTTCCCCCACGAACACTTGTTCTAAAATTTCAACTACCTGGCACCACTCAATACTACCATTTTCCAACCTCTCCACGAATTTATTTTCTATAGTGTCCATGAACTCCATTGGGCACCCCTGTCGATTGCTGAACTTACCCAGTTCTACCTCCCTGTGTGTGCTATTCACAAAAACTGGCCTATTCTGACTATTTTCTTGCCTGATCCTAGCTTTTAATTTTAACTCTAATTCTGCGATTTTCTCCTCAGCCTTCCTCTCAATACTGTTTACTGTTAATTTAATGTTTCCTTCTGATTCTTCTACTTTATCATATAGCTTTGCTTGTTTCTCCTCAATCTTGCTAATGCTCTCTCTATTACTCTCTCTTAAATCATTTACTTCTGCAACTATTTGTGAGTGGACTTTCTCAATTCTACCCCCCAGCTGTTCCTTAACCTCTTTAGTAGCTACCTGAATTTTGTCAATTTCTCCCCCCAATTGCTTTTTGACCTGCTGTGTTTCCAGTTGCACTAGTTCTTTTAAATTTTCAGCCTGTGTACTGATTCTAATTTCCAACTCCTCCTGTACTTTTCCTAATTTCTTGTCTACATCTGCAATGATCTCTTTAACCTTCTCTTCCATTACTCCTCTGATTTCTCCTCTAATCTGTTCCATTTTCACACTAATTTCCTTGTTGTTCTTATCTAATTTTGCATTATTCTGTTCTAATTTTTTATTTAAAGCTTCTGTACTTTCTTTATTTTCCCTACTGTTTTGTTCTAATTTTGCATTATTCTGTTCTAATTTTGCATTTAAAGCTTCTGTACTTTCTTTATTTTCCCTACTGTTTTGTTCTAATTTTGCATTATTCTGTTCTAATTTTGCATTTAAAGCTTCTGTACTTTCTTTATTTTCCCTACTGTTTTGTTCTAATTTTGCATTATTCTGTTCTAATTTTGCATTATTCTGTTCTAATTTTGCATTTAAGGCATCACTACTAACTTTGTTCTGATACATGAACTCGAGAAGTAAAGTTTTAATTCTGGTTGGCCGCCTACACTCCCTGTTTCAGTATCGGGATTTACCTCCGCTACCCCGGTACTACCATCACTCGACATACTGCTCGTATCATCACTCTCCCGTTGATTACCACTACGTAACCTCATCTGTCTTTCTTTCTCATCCCCCATAATGATATACACTGATAAAGACAAATAACCCCCAAAATACAGGCTCAGAAATATATACCCTTCCCCTTCCACAAATGTTATTAGGTTTTCAGCCCCAAGTTGTCGGCGACAAATGAAACGTTTATTAATGTCCCATGTTGGTAGCGACAAATGAAACGTCTTCGCTAGCCCCTAAATTTGGGTGAGAAATGTAAGTGTTTACCTTTGCCTAAGCTATGTTGTTTTAATGGGCGCCAAGACCTCAATGCAATGTTGAAATCTAAATTTGTATTTAACAACGTCTAGCTCTGGCAGAACACATTCAAGACTCTATTCACTCAGATCGTGGTATGATTTGATCATTAACCCAACAAACAATTGTATCAGGAGAAGGAATTGGTCTATATCTAATGCTACCTACTGAAAGCAAAGATTGCATTGTAAAAGAAATGAATTTATTATATAAAACAAGTATAGCAAAATTAATAATAACAATAAGTTTAAAATTTAAATTGGAGCGTTGTGATTTGAATATTACCGATAGAAAATTACGTGAAAACGGAGTCTGATAAATTGATTTTACTCTTATTTCCAAGCTATGAAGTTACTGAAATATGAAATATAAAACCAAGAGAAATGAGAGATTGCGTATTTCTGCGTCATTGGCGCTTACCACTGGAAATGCCCGAAGCCTTTCCCTCGTACTGGATGATGCTGTGAGCTTCCCACAGTCTCCTGGATGTCGTCATCTTCGTCGATATTTGATGATATACTGGTAGATTAGATAATTCTATGGTCCGTACCTCGGACCCAAACACTCGTACAACCAAGTTTTACAAAAGTTCGTCGCTAACTCCACTGAACATCGGAGCGACACGCACTTGCGACCGTACTCTGCAAGTTCTACACAGATTGTCCCTAACTCCACTGAACATCGGAGCGACTCGCACACGCATCCATACTCCTCAAGTATTTCACAGATAGTCCTCGTTTCACGGCGCGTCGAACGATATATCCACACGCCGGCTCCCCACTCTTCAGCCGACTCCTAGCTTACGTTGTCTCCGCTGATTGGCTGTACCCCACTCGCTATACTCCCCTTCTCTGGGTCATTACACTCGGCGGGAGGGTTCCGTTCCAACAATTCGCCTTTCCTGGACGATGCGACCCAAGATTGCGTCATGCTTCTCGACAGGAATCAGCTTGTACTAGAAATCCCAGTGAGTCATGTCTCTCAAATACCCTAACTGACAAAACTCCGTAAAATTCCGTAATCAGATAATTTTCTATGATATCGTCGTACGTAATAATTTGCTTGATAGCGTTTTCTAAGACTTAGAAAACCTATCTGAATGCTAATAATTTTTATAAGATGCTCCGAAAATATCTAAATAATAATTATAATAAATTAATAATAATAATAAATTAACATGAAAAATTCTCTTGGCTGAACAATTTGCCGCGTAAATAAATATAGAATGGCTTCCTACTGACTTATGCCAGTTGCATAAAACCCCTCGAAAAACACGTTACACACTTGGTAGATAATAACCTAACCTGTCAAAACTAAAAACAGCTTATTCTTTTCTGAAAAATCATCATGACAAGCACTTCGTAAATTATTTTTCAGTAAATACTAACCTAGGAGTACTGTATGGTAGTCATTGTGATTTGCTAATGAAAGATCTAGGCCTTATAGCTTTCCATTTTCTGAGGACAAAATGAAATTCAGTCACTACACATAATTTCAAGAAGGTTATTCCACTTCTTGTTATGTAACGGAATGTTCAGCTTCTACTAATGTGAGAAATTAATTCAGAGAAGTATCTTCCAAGAAGGAATGCTAAGCTAACCTCTTGGTCCATGACCGGTGGTGGTGGCAATTGTTTTAAAAGGTGGAATATTGACGTAATATATTCCATTAGTAGTGTGGTAAGGGGAAAGCTGCTTCCCAGCCTACTTTCCTGCGAACATTGGCGATATCTCGTGAACGCATCGTCGGATTTTGATGTGTGATGTGTTGTTGGCGTTGGGGTGACGTTCTCGTTGCTATAAATACGTGTTGGTATAAAAAAAAAAGAATTTTTGTTTTTGTTTGTGAAATGGTGTGTATTTTGGAAACGATGAAGTTGAGAAAGAAGGTTGTTTGACGTAAATGACAGGTGTTTACCCTCTCTACACCCATACCAACTTTCAAGTGTCTAGGACAAAAGAAAAATTAAGCCTACTTTCCTGCGAACTTTGACGATATCTGGCGAACGCATGGTCGGATTTTGATGTGTGATGGGTTGTAGGAGTCGGCGTGATGTCCTCTTTGTTATGAATGAGTGGTACTATTAGAAAAAACAATTGAAAATTTTTGTTTTTGAAATGGGTTGTATTTTGGAAACGATGAAATTGACAAAGAAGTTTGTTTGACGTCAATGAAAGGTCCCTAGCCCCTCTCGGCAGAAACCAAGTTTCAAGTCTGAAGGAGAAAAAAACATTTGAAAACTGCTCCCAATTATGGAAACAAAGAATTTTACAAAAACATTTGTTTGAAATGAATGGTTGGTATTTACCCCCCTATACCCCCACAATAAATGTCAAGTCTCTGGGTGAAAACTTGTGTACGTTCTTGGGGTTTAACCTATGTTTTTGACATTTTCCAGATATTTGGAAAACGGGACGAGTTATGGGTATGATGGCCATGATGATGTTTTGTCTCGTCGTCCTCTTTACGGGGATGTAGGCGTTGAAAAGGTGGAATCATAGATTTTGGTCTAAAAAAGGCGTTTCCGTTATACTTTCAAGATATTTGGGGAAACGGGGGGGGGGGGAGTGACATTGTGTTTGGTAAATGATTTGTCTTGCCTGGCATGCGCTGTCATGTTGCTAAAACATCATCATTTGACATTGCTTGGATTTGCTCACACACACTTAGCGAAAAGAGAATTGGAAGCTTTAGACCGTCCGCTGCTTGCAGATTACTGCTCTTATCATTGCGTGGGCATGAAGCTATCGTCTGGCCGCAGCAAAAGAGATAAGAGGGTCTAGCTCGCAGACGGGTGCTGTTATCAAACAAAGACAAGTAACCCGATCTCTTGCTCAAGGAAAAACAGCTTTGTCTTTAGAAGCTGAGCAATGCTTCCCACACACGCAGGGTCTGCTATGGTTGTGGGAATCAATTTCGACTGGAGCGTTTCACGACACCCACACGTAGGAACAAAAGTAATGTGTTAGCATTGCAACTTGTTGAAGAGTCATGTACTGTGCCCGTTTCGACGGAAGTCTAACGAACACATTTGCCAATTCCCAAAATCAGTCTAGCACAAGAACTAAAATCTCAGGGTCCATCCGGGCAAAACTAAATTAATCGCTGGCATGACTGATTATGGCAATTAACAAGCAAGGGAGACGAGAAAGGAGAAATGAAATGTCACAATTCCTTAAAATTATCTCATTTTATTAACAATTAAAATACTAAGATGTTATGCAAAAGCACTCAAAAAAACTTCACCAGAAAAATACCAACACATACAAAAACACTCCCTACTCTAAATTATGGATAACCAGAAATTAATAGTCAATCTGGGTATCGGTCCCTACTCCAAATTGTTGTATTTACGCGATAGGCGGCTCATTGTTTATATGCCCCTACCTGTACACTGGTCACTTCCACATTGTGTTTTCACAAAAACAAAATCACTCATGGTTTTGAAAATCAATGTTCATTCATGGCTCAGGTTGAAAACTAATTGTTTATAAACAGGGTAAAAGGTATCACCTCATGTGATATCGAAATGTATTTGTGTTAGAGTAATTAAGAGTTTTTCCGTGTAGGAACATTGGGTTGTAAGAAAATATCAATATTCGACAACATGACGTCAGAATATTAACATTCTTTATATGACCTCAATATCCTAATTGATTCTTTTCAAAATATTTGTTTCTATGGACTGTCGTATTAATCCATGCTCACATATTCATAATTCAATTTAACATTGTAAAAAAATTTGAATTTTCATAATTTTTTCTTTGAATAACCATATTGCATGACTCAGTGTGTTAATTGTTGTTGACATCATGTCATTTACTCATTCCTTTAAATTTTTAAATGCTATATACCATAAATTCACACAACTATTAAACTTTCAAAACTATCAGTATTATTATTATTATTAATATTCAAAAGAATCTCGGCAATTATCTTTCTTTTATAAACAATATCTAAGATCAGGAATATCAACAGTTATCATTATTTTATCACTACATAAGCATCACTCCCATTCATCTTGTAATTCGAAATTTATTTTATACACTCACATATCTGTATATATTTTATTTCATTTGAGGATCCGGCTAGGCTTTAACAAAACTAAATAATCAGTGGGCTCCATGATTGAAAATTAGAATGATTGACCCAGGTATTTAGGCGATAATGTGTCTGACTAAAAAAAATGTAGTTGGACAGAAATATGGGGCGGTAACACGACTCAACCCTTCTTTTTCACAATTAAGCAGCAAATGCTCTCACATCACTCTAACAACATGGAAATACATATTCCAATGGACGGCTTCTAGCCTCCACATTCTTTCTTTAAATGCCGACCTTCAAGTCGCATTATTATTATTATCATTATATTTTTCTTATATATATATATTTTTCAATATTTAAATCAACATATGATTTATTCTTTTATTCTGTGCACTATTTCTGCCTTTAAACAACACGCATTCGTCTCAAATCTTCCAAGATCTGATTTAAACAAAAATTTTCCATAAGGAAATATTGTTAATATTTTTTTCCTTCTGGTCATTTTCTTTTCTACCTTCATTTAACAATTCTACGCCCTATTTTATACATGTTCATCCTTAATTCACCTACCGTTCCTCTACTCTTTCTGAATATTGTGGTGCATTTCACAAATATGCCATTTACTTCTCCATTTATTTATTGACTGATATGCTATTTATTCCCTACAAATATTTTCAAATAATCACTGTTATTATTATTATTACCGTTAACTATACACTCAACTCCTCAACTTCCCAATGGCTATAATATTTATTCGAATTTATTATTATTATTAAATTATATATTCTGAAATCTTCAACTGTTTATAATGTTAAATAAACTTAACTGTTATTATTATTACTGCATTAAACAAGAAGTATTTTATCACTTCCCTGAATTTGATTATTTATAATTATTTATAATCATTTTATAATTTGTTTATGATGATTATAGAAATATTTCATTATTATTTTTATTTTCAAATGGATTTACTCATGATCGTTATGAAATTTGTCTTTAATACTGTTTAAATCTTTAAGTTGAATAATTTGAAGATCCAAGCTACCATCTTCTACGAAAATATTTAAATCAACGAAAAACCTCTTTATTTATGTTACCTGGACTGAAATAAATTTTCTCAAGACTGTACAATCGCTGTCAACTACCACTGATATCTCTGGCTATAGTCTCGATAGACTTAGCTGTCAGAACGAAGCAAAAACAAATTAAATTAAAGTGTTGGTAATTTCTAAGCGAAATAGAAATTTAACTTCTCATCTACTCTATTCTAGAAAAAGTACACAAGAATGTAGCTTACATATTCTTGAAGTTCACATCGTTGCAGATCCTTGGTTGATGTCGAAATCTAATGGTACATTCCTCCCTCCATTAGCATGGCACAAATCCTTGGCCATCCGCCCCGCATTCGGCTAACCTTCGGGTCCCTCCATTTGGATCCTATCCACGTGGTATCTAGTGACCCATATTCGCGTTCAAGATTACGCACTTTTCCACTCCGCGATAATTTACACAACTGTTCGACATGACTATTGACGTCATCGTTGACTGTCCTATTATTTTAAACACTTGTTTAAGCAGCTCAATGTTTATAACAACTTGAAAAATATACCGTCTAGACTGATTCTGATGCCACTCAAAGATGAAAACGTTACCCAACATCTGCAAACATACTCTTACAGTCAGTGGAGTATATGGAAACATAGATGGAATATTTTCCAACACTGTTTGTTTGAAACAAATGACCCCAAAGTCATAAACTAAGTTCCATCTCCTGACCTGTATGACGCGATAATTCTGAGTACTTTCCACTCGAGACAACTGGCTCAGCTATAAAGACTAAGTCCGCAAGCTTAGCTCCAGAGACTAAGTCCCACTCGATCGGTGATAATGACGGTCTATAACAGCGTAGAACGGAGTATGGTGACGTTACGACGGTATCTCTTCGAAGACTGATGTAATAATGATATACTCATGCTCCAGACACACGGCTATATATACAGGCACAGAGCTGAAATGCCGTGCGTTCGCTGTTCCGGGTGGCGAGCACGCCCCGCTTTTCAAAACTCCAGCACACACCCTACTTCCTGTTAAAACATCTGCTTTACAAAAATACCTATAACTTCCAAACGACTGGTCCGATTGTTCTCAAATTTCTTCTGGCATTCCTGGAATTCCATAGCCAATATTATCCACTAGGTTCTAGACCTCAAGTCGTTGATTAATATTTCTCATCAATAAGTTTCAGCAGCTCGTCCGCTGGCGCCACAGGTACCTCTCCTAGCGTATCCTCTGAGTCGCTCGGTGGACTAGTTGACTTCGCGCTCGGTTCAAAACTTCAAGCTAGCGTTCTGCTCATCCGAAATACAAAATATAATTACGGTGGCTTCCGTAATTGGGCACATCCACCCCTCAAGCCGTAAAAAATAAAATCGTTTTTTTATATTCAATTTGTATTTCTCAATATCTGGCTCTTGATTAGAAAATCTTCAACCTCGTGGCGTTAAACATTCCCACGATGTTACCAGTGTCTACATCGATGAGTTTATAGCTTCCATAGCTTGCAAACCGGAAGTACTGGGTCGATTCTTCAGCTCGTCGAAATATTTTTTACTCTCTTGATGTCTATTTTTGAGATTTTCTCTCGATTTTTGCTGGAAATCTTCCTTTCCCTTGTCATAATTCTGATTTCTTCTATCTTGCGGATTGTATCGTTGTTGTTGCTGTTGTTGGTCATACTGTTGCCTATCGTATGGTTTGGATTGAAAACCAGGCCTTCTCCATGTGTTCCATCTATTTTCGTACCTGTATGGTCTGATATAAGGTCTGTTTTGATACTGTGCATCTCTCCTGTCATTTCCATCCCTTTCATCTCGTCCGTGTTGTTTCCATGTTGGATTTGTCCGACATTGACGATCCGCCATAACAGTGTTAACCTCTGCGTTTCCATTCTTCCCACCACGTTGATGAAAAAATTGGGTATTTGAGTGATCAAGCCCCTGCAACACTTCGTCAAATTTCCCCATGTTACCTATGCTTGCCGCTATCAGAGTTCTCTGAACTTCGATCGGAAATTGTCGTGTTAATGCTGAAATTAGTTCAAAGTCAGGCATTGGGGGTTCCAAAATTGAAGATTCGACATTTGTTGTGCAAAATAAGCCGAATATTTGGTAGGAAGAGACGTGGAATATCGTTTGGAGTGCAAATCTGCCCTAATTTGTTGTTGTGTCTCTGGAGACCAAAATTTTCTCAAAAGTGCTTGTGAGAATTCTTCGAAGGTGTGAAAACTCGAGCGAAAAGCACTGAACCACGTAAGTGCTGGTCCATCAAGAAAACGACTAACTACTCGTATTTCCCTTTCCTTAGTGACCTTCGAATCTCGGAGGTAATCTTTACTTCCCTCAAAAATTCCGCTGGTGGAATATTTCCGGTACCAGTAAACTTATTGGGTTTTTCCTCTTTTTCCATGTAGATGGCAATATGTGAAGTGTTTTTCAAATTAGCAACTTCCTCATTGCTTCTTAATGAATTCTCCTTCCTGTCTGTGGTCGACTTCTGGATCATTCCTGATGCCTGTTCCTCGAGTTGAGATCGGTATTTGGTTAATTCATTTTCCAATTTTTCTACAGATTTCTTTGTCTCATCATCATCTGTTTTCTTCTTCACTTCTTCCAACATTTCTTCTATTTGCTCTTTCACATATTCTTTGGTTACCACTTCGTTTCCCTGTTCTCTTGTTTCATTGTTTTTAATATCCTGAACTATCTTTACAATAATCTTTTCATGACTTTTGACGATGTTGTGTACATTCGAAACGTCCTTCTGGATTTGATTAACATCTCCTGAAATGACCTTAATATGGGATGAAAAAATCTGTTACCTCTTGTATTTTTCCTTGAGTATTCTTGATTCTTGAATGTCAGAGGTGACTATCTCTTTTATACTTTCTCTCAATTCTTTTACAGCCTCTCCTTCTCTCAATTGTTCGACAATAGTATCTTGGAAGTCTGTTGCTACTTTCTGTAATACCTGTCTGGCAGTGACGTTACATTCTTGAGAAATCTTGATCTCTAAGTTTGCCAAATCCTCAGCGACTCTTTTTGGGTTTAATTCGAATAAGTTTTCGAACGCTCTAAACCTATCATTCGATTCAGATAATTTATCGTTAAGTGATTTATTGCCTTGAGAAATTTTATTTTTTAAAGAACTATAATTTTCGCCTACTCTCTCCTCTAAATTCTTGGATTTATCAAACAATTCATCGAGTTTACTCCCAAATATTTTTGATTTTTCCGTTAATTTAGCTTCTAAAGTTTCTGTTAATTTCTTCTCTAATTTCTTAGAATGTTCATTTAAATCTAACCTCATTGTTTCAGCGTTTTTCAATATTTTTAATTCCATAATTTTATTGCTTTCAGTTAAATGGTCAAGAGTTTTAGAATTTTCTGAAATCTTTTCTTCTAATGTTTCCCTTAAAGAATTAGAATTCTCAGCTAATTTCTCTGTTAATCTATTCTCCAAAGAATTAGAATGTGTTCATTTCTGATCTCAATAATTTAATATTCTCAGTTAATTTCTCTGTTAATTTACATTCTAACGAGTTAGAATTCTCAGTTAATTTCTCTGTTAATTTACTCTCCAAAGAATTAGAATTCTCTACTAGCTTACTCTCCAAAGATTGTAAATTTTCTATTAGCTTACTCTCCAAAGATTGTGAATTTTCTACTAATGTTCTTTCAAGTTGAGAATTTTTCTCAATATTGATCTTTATGTCAGCTTCCATCCTAGCCAACGCCTCCAAAACTTGATCCATTTCAAAATTTGAGAATACAGGATAGGATTCCAATGGATACCGAAGATTACTAAAACTGTCATGTACTAGCTTAGAATAGTTGAGAAGTCAAAAAAATAAAATGAGATATTACCCTACGTCGATGTTTTGATGGGAAAAATTCTCTACTAGTAAAAAAAAAAACAATTACAACAATGACAACCTTAAAGCAAAATTCACAAGTATCCTCCATCTGGATGCTACGGAATTGTGTATTTCATCCCTAACAAAGAAACCTCTCTCTATCATATTAAACAATAAAAAAAATCCCATACCATAACAAAACTTACTCCCAGACGGATAAGCCGTCACAAGATTTACTCATTTAAGCTTATTTCCAAAATACAAATTTAATAAGTCCTCTCTACTCAGACTTTCAACTCCCACTTAACAAAAATAATTACCAGCGAATGTCAATTTTCTAAGCAAGTGACAAACAGCTCGAACCCCAAAGTCTACGGCGCCATTTCTATTTCCTCTAACTTAATGTGCCCGTTTCGACGGAAGTCTAACGAACACATTTGCCAATTCCCAAAATCAGTCTAGCACAAGAACTAAAATCACATGGTCCATCCGTGCAAAACTAAATTAATCGCTGGCATGACTGATTATGGCAATTAACAAGCAAGGGAGACGAGAAAGGAGAAATGTAATATCACAATTCCTTAAAATTATCTCATTTTATTAATAATTAAAATACTAAGATATTATGCAAAAGCACTCAAAAAAACTTCACCATAAAAATACCAACACATACAAAAACACTCCCTACTCTAAATTGTGGATAACCAGAAATTAATAGTCCATCTGGGTATCGGTCCCTACTCCAAATTGTTGTATTTACGCGATAGGCGGCTCATTGTTTATATGTTCCTACCTGTACACTGTTCACTTCCACATTGTGTTTTCACAAAAACAAAATCACCCATGGTTTGGAAAATCAATGTTCATTCATGGCTCAGGTTGAAAACTAATTGTTTATAAACAGGGTAAAAGGTATCACCTCATGTGATATCGAAATGTATTTGTGTTAGAGTAATTAAGAGTTCTTCCGTGTAGGAACATTGGGTTGTAAGAAAATATCAATATTCGACAACATGACGTCAGAATATTAACATTCTCTATATGACCTCAATATCCTAATTGATTCTTTTCAAAATATTTGTTTCTATGGACTGTCGTATTAATCCATGCTCACATATTCATAATTCAATTTAACATTGTAAAAAAAATTGAATTTTCATAATTTTTTCTTTGAATAACCATATTGCATGACTCAGTGTGTTAATTGTTGTTGACATCATGTCATTTACTCATTCCTTTAAATTTTTAAATGCTATATACCATAAATTCACACAACTATTAAACTTTCAAAATTATCAGTATTATTATTATTATTATTAATATTCAAATGAACCTCGGCAATTATCTTTCTTTTATAAACAATATCTAATATCAGGAATATCAACAGTTATCATTATTTTATCACTACATAAGCATCACTCCCATTCAACTTGTAATTCGAAATTTATTTTATACACTCACATATCTGTATTTATTTTATTTCATTTGAGGATCCGGCTAGGCTTTAACAAAACTAAATAATCAGTGGGCTCCATGATTGAAAATTAGAATGATTGACCCAGGTATTTAGGCGATAATGTGTCTGACTAAAAAAAAAATGTAGTTGGACAGAAATATGGGGCGGTTACACGACTCAACCCTTCTTTTTCACAATTAAGCAGCAAATGCTCTCACATCACTTTAACAACATGGAAATACATATTCCAATGGACGGCTTCTAGCCTCCACATTCTTTTTTAAATGCCGACCTTCAAGTCGCATAATTATTTTTTATTATTATATTTTTCTTATATATATCAACATATGATTTATTATTTTATTCTGTGCACTATTCCTGCCTTTAAACAACACGCATTCGTCTCAACTCTTCCAAGATCTGATTTAAACAAAAATTTTCCATAAGGAAATATTGTTAATATTTTTAGCCTACTTTCGATTTTTGCAAAAAATGAAAGTAGACTTATGAGATCAACACAGGGCGAAAAAAGTGTGTCTTTCTGTGTGTATGTGTGTGTGTGTGTGAGTCTGTGTGTGTGTGTGTGTGTGTGAGTGTGTGTACTCTGAATGTCTGTCCCCCCTATCAATTCAAAGACGGTGAACGCGAATTGAACGAAATTTGGTACTAAGGTAGCACTAGCAAAGGACACCTCAGTGTCATGTTTTATAACGCTGCCATCTTGACGGAAACGTAATGGCGGCCACACAAATGTTCAAAGCTTAAATCAAATTACGACTAATTTAATCATCCGATCTCTACCAAATTTTGCAACAACATACTTTTATGGGGGGAGCATCCTTTGACCAAACTAATAGGTCATCAGTTTAATAGTTTGCGGATGGCGGCCATCTTTGTTTGAAAATAGATTCCCCCTATTAATTCGAACACGGTGAAACCAAATGGACCCAAATTTGGTACAGAGGTGGTACTAACAAAGGGCACCTCAGTGTCATGTTTTATATCTCCGCCATCTTGACGGAAAGGTAATGGTGGCCACACAAATGTTCAAAGCTTAAATCAAATTACGACTAACCTAATCATCCGATCTCAACCAAATTTTGCAACAACATACCCTTATGAAGGAAGCATCCTTTGACCAAATAAATAGGTCATTAGTCTAATAGTTTGTGGATGGCGGCCATCTTTGTGTGAAAATCGATTCCCCCTATTAATTCAAACACGGTGAAACCGAATGGAACGAAATTTGGTACAGAGGTAGCACTAGCAAGGGACACCTCAGTGTCATGTTTAATATCACGGCCATCTTGACGGAAACGTAATCGCGGCCACCCAAATGCTAAAAGCTAAAATGTAATTACGACCAACCTAATAATGTAGTCTCTACCAAATTTTGCAACAACATATCCTTATGTGGGAAGCATATTCTGACCAAACTGCAAGATCATCAGCCCATTAGTTTGCAGATGGTAGCAAAGTATGTGTGCAAATCGATTCCCCCTATCAATTCAAACACGGTGAAACCGAATTGAACAAAATTTGGTACAGAGGTAGCACTAGCAAAGGGCACCTCAGTGTCATGTTTTATATCGCCGCCATCTTGACGGAAACGGAATGACGGCCACCCAAATGTTAAAAGCTTAAATCAAATTACGACCATCCTAATAATTTGATCTCTACCAGATTTTTCAACAACATGCCTTTTTGTGGAAAGCATCTTATGACTGACTACAAGGTCATCAGCCCAATAGTTTGCAAATAGTGGCCATGTATGTGTGCAAATCCATTCCCCATATCAATTCAAACACGGTGAAACCGAATTGAATGTTTTTTTTACAGAGGTAGCACTAGCAAAGGGCACCTCATATTCATGTTTAATATCCCTATAGCACGTTGTATTTCAACAAGCTACTACAACCAACATTCAATTATACTCCTTGAAAAGGACAAAGGGTTATAACAATATCCATGCATTTAGGAGAAAGTAGGCTATATGTTCTTTACGGATCATCTTGTTTTCTTTCTGGTCATTTTCTTTTCTACCTTCATTTAACAATTCTACGCCCTATTTTATACATGTTCATCCTTAATTCACCTTCCGTTCCTCTACACTTTCTGAATATTGTGGTGCATTTCACAAATATGCCATTAACTTCTCCATTTATTTACTGACTGATATGCTATTTATTCCCTACAAACATTTTCAAATAATTACTGGTATTATTATTATTATTACCGTTAACTATACACTCAACTCCTCAACTTCCCAATGGTTATAATATTTAATCGAATTTATTATTATTATTAAACTTTACATTCTGAAATCTTCAACTGTTTATAATGTTAAATAAACTTAAGTGTTATTATTATTACTGCATTAAACAAAAAGTATTTTACCACTTCCCTGAATTTGATTATTTATAATTATTTATAATCATTTTATAATTTGTTTATGATTATTATAGAAATATGTCATTATTATTATTATTATTATTTTCAAATGGATTTACTCATGATCGTTATGAAATTTGTCTTTAATACTGTTTAAATCTTTAAGTTGAATAATTTGAAGATCCAAGCTACCTTCTTCTACGAAAATATTTAAATCAACGAAAAACCTCTTTATTTATGTTACGTGGACTGAAATAAATTTTCTTATGACTGTACAATCGCTGTCAACTACCACTGATATCTCTGACTATAGTCTCGATAGACTTAGCTGTCAGAACGAAGCAAAAACAAATTAAATTAAAGTGTTGGTAATTTCTAAGCGAAATAGAAATTTAACTTCTCATCTACTCTATTCTAGAAAAAGTGCACAAGAATGTAGCTTACATATTCTTGAAGTTCACATCGTTGCAGATCCTTGGTTGATGTCGAAATCTAATGGAACATTCCTCCCTCCGTTAGCATGGCACCAGTCATTGGCCATCCGCCCCGCATTCGGCTTACCTTCGGGTCCCTCCATTTGGATTCTATCCACGTGGTATCTAGTGACCCAAATTCGCTTTCAAGAATACGCACTTTTCCACTCCGCGATAATTTACACAACTGTTCGACATGACTATTGACGTCATCGTTGACTGTCCTATTATTTTAAACACTTGTTTAAGCAGCTCAATGTTTATAACAACTTGAAAAATATACCGTCTAGACTGATTCTGATGCCACTCAAAGATGAAAATGTTACCCAACATCTGCAAACATACTCTTACAGTCAGTGGAGTATATGGAAACATAGATGGAATATTTTCCAACACTGTTTGTTTGAAACAAATGACCCCAAAGTCATAAACTAAGTTCCATCTCCTGACCGGTATGACGCGATAATTCTGAGTACTTTCCACTCGAGACAACTGGCTCAGCTATAAAGACTAAGTCCGCAAGCTTGGCTCCAGAGACTAAGTCCCACTCGATCGGTGATAATGACGGTCTATAACAGCGTAGCACGTGGTATCTCTTCGAAGACTGATGTAATAATGACATACTCAAGCTCCAGACACACGGCTATATATTGTTTTAGATCCCTTAGTTGGGGGTGGCTAGGTCTAAAACAATAGTGTTAGTGTACTGATTTGGAAGGTGATTCCTAGAGGGGGCAGCTTACCGTAGCTGGGTAAGCTCACCAGTGTAGAGTGTTGTATGATGTTTAAATGATAGGGGGTGCTCCTATGAAGACGTAAGCGTCGATTAGGGGATGATCCTTTGAGCCAGGTTAATGCACTGGGCTCCCAGCTGGTCGAAAGGAATTATATAACAATCCTGCTTGTGTCAGCTATGCTGGCGACTTGCAGCCAGCGGTCGCGTGTGAGAGACACAATAGAACTTGAGCCGGCGATTACAGGCTACTGTTGTCACGCTTACTCGTGACGAGAGTCGGGAAGGGTTTTGGGATGTGAAGAGGCGTGTAATTACGAATACAAGGTGTAGTTTACTGACCAAGTATTTATTGGTCAGTGATGTATGAAATTGTATGTCCCTTTTAGGGAAGTGTGAACAATAGTGCAAATTAGGTGTACAAGTTTGTGGGGTAGGTTTTACAGAGTATAGGATATCTGAACACTGCTGACTCACCCGATGATAACAGCTAGGGCCTCCGGCTGACACACTGTATGACTGATAATCGAGAGAGAGTGTGTCCTCCTTAAGGCCTTCCTCTTATAGGCTTTGGTGTTGCTTCGTCGGCATTCCATCGATGTAGGTGTCCTAGTTAGTTATAGTGTAGATGTTTATAGTGTGATGCAAGTGTTTGGCAAGCCTTCCAAGCTGGTCGGCCGCCCTAGTTGTGTAAAAGATACTGTTCTGGACTTATGATGTTTGCCAGTTAGGGATGGTTTTAATAGATGATGGAGGGTGGCTTCCAGGGGGTGCAACCCCCTGGGGGCCTGTACAATATACAGGCACAGAGCTGAAACGCCATGCGTTCGCTGTTCCGGGCGGCGAGCACGCCCCGCTCTTCAAAACTCCAGCACATACCCTACTTCCTGTTAAAACATGTGCTTTACAAGAATACCTATAACTTCCAAACGACTGGTCCGATTGTTCTCAAATTTCTTCTGGCATTCCAGGAATTCCATAGCCAATATTATCCACTAGGTTCTAGACCTCAAGTCGTCGCTTAATATTTCTCATCAATAAGTTTCGGCAGCTCGTCCGCTGGCGCCACAGGTACCTCTCCTAGCGTATCCTCTGAGTCGGTCGGCGAACTAGCTGACTTCGCGCTCGGTTCAAAACTTCAAGCTAGCGTTCTGCTCATCCGAAATACGAAATATAATTACGGTGGCTTCCGTAATTGGGCACAGTACGTACTGAGAGGAAGAGATAGCCATTATTCTTGTGATCACATCGAAGACTTCGGACGCGTGTGAATTGAGCTCTTATTAAAATGTTACGTGAACCGTGACTGAACTTGTGGTAAGGTAGGTTCATAATTTTTAATTATGTCATAATTGGTTTTATTGTAATATTGTGTATGCGTGGAAAGTAAGTTAATGACTAATTGTTTTTTATTTTGTTTTTTTGCAGATTTTCAAAAAGCAATACAATTCAAAAAACATTCTAAGTCTGGGAAAACAGACACACAGAGAGAGAGAGAGACACAGAGGGGGAGAGAGAGAGAAAGTTTAATTGAGTGGGTAACATCAACAACAATTGTTTTCGTGTGGAATTGCTGGCTTTGGATTAACCTATTCTAAGGTAAGGTTACCACATATATTATTCCATTTTTTAAATTATGTCTATGCCGGGTAGTGAAGAATTAGTGTGGCAGCCTTTGGCCGAATGTTTTAAAAGCGAGTAGGCCGAATTTATATTGCGAATCACTGTATGTCCCTAAAGATTTTGTGGAATCGTGTTTCCCCATTTTTTGAGTGAAAGTCAGCAAGAGTTAAGATTAAATCAGGCATTAAAAATAAATTTTGAACTGCTATATGAATTTATCTTGATTAAAAATCATGTTGAAAAGAAACATAAATTCAACCTTGTACAGAAATGGAGAATTTACTGATAGCCGATAATTTAGAAATGTGGCATCAGGAAAAAGCTATTGATGCGCTTATCACTAAATTTTATAAGTTGCAAGACGGCTCAGTGGCTTGGCTCTGAATAGCATTGCGTATTTGCAAATCAATATTTGTAAATACAATCCATTAAATGCAGGAAGTAACTATATTCCCACACCGAGCTTTATCGCTTCGAGAAAGGCAGGGATCATCAAATTGAATATCGACAATCATTGTTTTTATGGAGTATGGCTAGTTGTCTGCAACCCTGTCAAGACAGAAATGGTCATAAACCAGGGAAGTACAAAGCTATGTTTAACCACTTAAAGCAAACTCTCAATCTGGAGCGTGTGTCATTTCCCATGCCTCTAAATAAAATTCATGTATTTGAGAAATATAATCCAAATTTCTCCTTTATGGTGTATGGCGTTGAGGGAAGCAACATTGTCGGTCCCTTGTATGCCACCAAACAGGTAAAGCAACATCACATTCACATTCTTTTCCTGGGGATAAAACCATTATTGTTGGATAAAGAATTTGAGTAAATAGGTAAGCAGCCAAATGTCCAATCATCATCCTAAGAAACATGTTTGTGACCGCCGCCTTCAGTATTTTGGAACTGCTGAACTTTTGGAACGACATACGGGAGACTGTCAAGGGCACCCGGCCGTAATGCTAGTGCAGCCCGAAGGAAATGAGGCGGTCTTAAAATGTAAAGCCACATACAAGCAAGACATGGTACCATTTACTGTTTACGCTGATTTTGAGGCCCTCAACGTACCCCTTCGGGGGTGTGAACCATCCCCCCATACAAGCTCAACGTATCCAGTGCAGAAACAAGAACCTTTTGCTGTTGTCTATTCCGTTGTCTGTCACTATGATAAATCCCTATGTGATTATGTAAGTCATAAAGGTCCCGATTGTGCGCGATGGTTTGTTGATCAAATGGCGGCTTTAGCGGGCAAGGTAGAAAAATTCAAATGAATGACGTACAGAAAAAAGAATATGATCAAGCCACCACCTGCCACATATGTGAAAAGCCTATTTAAGGCGGGGAAAAAAGTAATAAATCATTGCCACAGGACATGGCATTTTAGAGGTGCAGCCCATAGCGAATGCAATTTGAAGTATTCTACACCTCGCTTCCTTCCTGTCTTCTTACACAATATTTCCCGATACGACCTTCACTTCATAGGTAAAGAATTTGCTCATGTAGATAAGAGCAAATTCACCATTTGGGCAAAAAACCATGATATATTTACCACACTTTCATGGAGAAAAGGAAGCATGAGCATTCGCTTTCTCGACTCATTCAAGTTTATGTCTAGTTCGCTGGATAGTCTCGTTAAAGGTCTAAGCGAGGATGAGTTGAAACATACACAATACCACTTTACGAATACAGAACAATTTAAATTGTGTCTTCGCAAAGGTCAATTTCCTTATGATTACGTGGGGAGTTGGAAAGTGCTAGAGGAAACGTCTCTGCCGCCGCGAGAATGTTTTCTCAGTTTACTCAAAGCACCATCACTGAAGAAGAATATGCCCACGCATGCCATGTTTGGCGAGCAATTGGCATAGAAACCATGGGCCAGTATGCTATGCACTACTTAAAATCAGACGTGTTGCTGTTGACAGACGTTGAGACGTTCCGTCAGCTATGTCATACGATATATGGTCTTGATCCCGCACACTAATATACCAGTCCAGGGTTAAGCTGGGACTCTGCCCTAAAATTTACCCAATTTGAGCTTGATTTATTGACGGATCCTGATATGGTACTTATGATGGAAAGAGGGATTCGTGGGGGGGGGGGTTGTTTCGCTCCATCAGAGGCATGACAAGGCAAATAATCATAACATGCCTGATTATTGTCCCGAAGAACCCGAATCGTACTTGATGTATTTTGAAGTAAACAATTTATACAGTCACGCCATGAGCAAGTTGCTGCCGTACTAAAAATTTTGTCTGGCTGTCTGAGGATGAAATTAAGGATTTTAACGTGCATAGCGCAGCCCAGCAACAGGACGTAGGATATGTCCTTGACGTCGACTTAGTTTATCCCCCTATCTCAGACAGCAACATGGTGATTTCCCCTTTTGCATAGAGAAAATGGTGCCGCCCAATACTAAGGACAATGAAACATAATGATGGGCACCTTGTATGACAAAAACCACTATGTGTTGCATATTGACATGCTGGTAGAATGTTTAGCCCAGGACTTAACCCTGAAAAATATCCATAGAGGTATTTCTTTGTCAGAAACGGTGGTTAAAACCGTACATGCATTTGAATACCAGTCATAGGCAAAGTGCGCCTCAGCCATTTCAAATATATTTTTTTAAACTGATGAATAATTGTATTTATGGCAAGAGGCTGGAAAATGTACGGCAGTATAGGGACATAACATTGGTCAACACATGGCATGGGCGATGGGGGGGGGGGTAAGCAAAATACATTGCAAAACCAAATTTCAAATCTTTGAACATTATTGATGATGATTTAGTGACTATTGAACTAGCCAAAACTAAAGTGGTGATGAATAAACCCATCTATTTAGGTCAAGTTATTTTAGATTTTTCCAAATTGCACATGTATAAATTTCACTATGGATTTGCAATGCAGCGATTTGGTACCATTTCCTTGTTATATACAGACACGGATAGTTTCATTTACCATATCTGTGACTGTAACACGTACGTTGTTATCAAACAAACCCCAAAATGGTTTGACACGTCCTTGTTTAGTGATAAGAACGTGTTTGATATCCCCCGTTTGAATAAAAAAAGAAATTGGTTTAATGAAAGATGAGTGCTCAGACACCATGATGTTAGAGTTTGTTGGGCTTGCTCCGAAAATGTATAGTTTTCGGCAGATGGATCGATGTGAATCCATGCGAGCCAAAGGGCTTAGCCAGCATGTGGTTAAACGATTCTGTGTGGATGATTATTTGCATGTCCTTCAGATCCACACAGCCATGACACATAGTCAGTTTAGAATTCTGCCGAAAAATCATGATTTATTTTTAATGAAACAGCGAAACCAAACACTCGCTTTGTTGGAGGACAAGAGCCAGTGGTGTGAGGATATGATTACAAGCGTCCCATTTAGTTACAACGAGTAATGGTTGTTGCTATTGTTGTACAACACGGCGAGTGTTTGGTTTGTTTGCTATAAAGTGCGTGATGTCATCTCGAGCCTTGGAATAAAAATAAAATTGTAGTGTATCATATAATTTTTGTTCTTAACCTGAGTGCGTGGATGAGAGCATGGATGTGTAAATAATTGTATATAAACTGCATGTCTTGTGCTCTTTGCCTGTCAACGCATAAAGAGAGCCATACATCAGCGTTTGCATGGCTCACTGTGCACAGGCTAGATTAAAACATGTTGGCTTTTTAGGTTAGGAAAAAACACACAAGTAGCCACCCTAACTATTCATGTCGCTTAATAAGCCTCACTAGGAGGTGACTTAATTCGCCTCACTAGGTTTGTGACTTAATGGATCCCATGTTTCAGCAAAGTGACCACCCACCAACAGTAGGCAAGCGGCTTATTAGGCCTCGCTGGGTTGTGGCTTAATAGGCCTCATGCAAGAACAAAATTCTGCTGCTTTTACTGTGGAAAGCCCCTCTTTATGCATTGTCACTTTTTGTTATGAGTGGTGATCACTTTTCGTGATATTTTCAATGTTTAGCATGGCCCATTTGTCGGTCAAATTTGTTTCTTGTTACCGAGATCCTCGAATGATAATTATTTCTTTGGAAATTTATTAATTGTTTAATTAATATGCATAATCTTGTTATTAACCATCCATTTATAAGATATTTAAGTTACTCACCTAAATGTTTAAGGCTACCGCAACACATCACTGCATTATCTACACTGGGCTTGTCTGTTCCGTGCTCGCTGTTGCCTCGAGTTCATGACGTCATTTTCCTGGACAGCCAAATAGCAGCGGTGTTCCTGTCACCTGTGACTCAGCGGGTTCCTGGCCCTATATAACCTCGACTCATCTTATTGGTGATGTCCATTCCAGTCCATTCTTCGTCTGCGTACATTCTTCGCACAGTCTGCTGCCACCACCATACGGGCCATGCTGGGCCTATAATACTTTGAGTATTCTTCGAAGAGCAGGTTTCTCTTCTCATGGCCGCTCTGCGTCTACACTTCTGCCAAGATGTCAGAATCACCGCTCTGCAGATATTCTGAGGCCACTTTTCTTCAACCTTTGCTACAAATCACAGCAAGAAACATCGTACATACCATCAAGTGTGATTAGCAAAATTAACCGCAGAAATACTTCGCCGCAGATAAGCTTTAAGAAAAGATATGTCAACAAGGACTATCACGCACAGCTGTCAGTCACAGCATATCTTGTTTACCAACAAGATCCATCTGCTCAAAGTTCAAAGTAAAGTGATTTCAACTTCAAGTGTTGAGCGGGTTGCCTATGGACGTTGCGACTCATAACCACATCACTTCGTTTCCACCGCATTCCTTCTTATGAGGAAGGATCCTCTACGAACATCCTTTCAACTAATATACCAAAGCTAAGTTTAAACGTTTTATTATTTATCTTTTAAGACATTTTAATCACAATTTTAAATCCAATGTGGATAAGGTCAAAGAACTCTTTTCTGATGTGTTACTGATGGTTATTAATTATTTATTGTTGTTATTCATTCAAATTGTTGCACCATGTTGAAATAAATTATATATCGTTACAGAATATGTTTGAGTGTGAAATCCATTCAGCCCTAATATTAATTCAGTCTAATGCTTCCCCACAATGCTATACATTCCAAGCTAATGCTTGATGCAGTTCTCCCTCTATGAGTTGGAGTTTTTTAGGGCATACTCAACCAAACCTTTTGGTACCTCACCCCTGGGAATGTCACAAGTTTCATATCTTGGATTTCACATTAAACATTAACAATTTTGTTTATTGTATTTCAACACTAATTCTGATTGTAAGTTTCAGACTGAAGCGCGCATGGTCAGCAGGGGAGGAGAGAAACGTGAGCAAAGCCGGTTTCTTCCGCATCAGACTAAACCTTACTACCTAGCAAGCTGTCAACCTCTGTCTTCCAGTACTCGAATTCACAATACTGACGTGAGTAACAAACAACTTTTAATATGCCTAACCTTGATGAGGAACTCAGCAACGCCAGAGCCTCTTGTAAGGGTAAGCTCACACGGTTTCGTACTTTTTAACTTAGCTTGAACCCCAAGAGCGTAATCTTAACATAATTTCGCAGAGGCTTAAAAATTATGAACAAGCCTTTGAGAAATATGATGAGATACAATGCAGCATAGAAACTCAGCACAGGGACCAGCAAAGTGATAGGTTGGAAGTTGAAAAATTATACTATCAGGGATTTGCTGAAGCTAAAAAGCTTATTAGGGCCTTAATTATAAAAGAGAAACAAGATGAAACTTCTGTACCATCTTCTACATCTTCCTCACGCATCATATTACCCAAATTAGAAATACCCAAATTCATTAGTAAGGATATAAAATGGGAGCCAATTTTTTGAATTACTTAATTCTTTGGTACATGAGAATACTTCTATCCCGGTAATTCAAAAATTTCACTACTTGCGTCTGGCAGTTCAAGGCAACGGACTTAACCTGATTCAAGCGCTTTCTTTAACCAGTGACAAATATGAAGTCGCTCTGAATCTTTTAAGGATAGATATGGGAACATTCGTTTATCCATTCAACGCCATATACAAAACTTATTCGAGTTACCTAACGTGCAAGCAGACAACAGCTTATCACTTCGTAAGTTGATTGACACTGCAGAATTACACGTCAGAGCGTTGTCCAATTTAAACCAACCTGTAAATCACTGGAATTTATTTCTAGTTCACCTTATTTCTGTAAGATTAGATGCAAGTACATTAATGGCTTGGGAAACAGAACTTTCCCAGCATTTGCAATGCACTTATGAGGCAATTATTAACTTTTTGAAGGCTAGGAGCCAAGTCTTTTCCGCCATAGCTAATCAAAAACTAGTATTTCAGATTCAAGAGCCATCTCAAAAGACAAGGTTAGCAGTTCTAATCAAAGAATTTTAAGATCACATGCTCTTCCTGTTGACGCTCGGTCACCAAACTAAATGTAAACGTGCGGTCTGTGTCAGTAATCACATAATTTATACAATTGTGATGAATTTAAATCTTTATCGGTAAATGAAAGACGAAAGTTAATTACGAATAAAAAACATTGTTTTAACTGTTTGTCAGGAACGCATATGTTAAACAATTGCCGTTCACAACGTTTATACTTTCATTGTAAGGCTAGACATCACTCCCTTTTGCACAGACATGACAAATCACGGTTATCAGGACCAAGCAGTTCCAATACCAAGTCTAATTCTGAGACTTCTCAAAATAGTGCGCAGTCATATGCTCAAAGTTCTACCTCGCTTGGCAAAATTCAGGTTTTATTATCTACCGTGCAGGTTCTATTGAAAAACGCTTACGGAAAATGGATACCTGTCAGGGGATTATTAAACAATGCCGTTAGAAACAATTTTATTAGTGAATCTTTGGTACAAAATAAGGTCTCCCAAAACATCCTACCTCAATAGAGGTTACAGGAATAAACTGCTCTAAATCTCAATCCTTAAGCTTTGTTAAGTAGATCTGAAGGACCCTAATAATCTTGGTACGCAGTTGCAATTAGGTTGTTTGATTATCAAGAGTAGTGGTTTTGTACGGGTTCTAATGCCACCGCCACCGCTCCACCGCTGGAATACTAAAATGGCAATATCTCGCGAACCAATCAGGCTAGAGACTTGTACGAGGTGTCATTGAACTCGGGCTAACACCCCCTTTCCAATGGACAACATATCTCCACCCCAAAATAAAACCTACCCATACTAGGGGGTGAAATTTTAATTTTTTTAGAGAATCTCTCTTTCCAATTGCAACATGTGAGAGTTTGAATGCCAATATGGAATTAAATGTTGTTCTACATAAATTGCATGTGTTCGGTGGAAAGCCACTATGAATTAACATGCTTGTTTTCCGTTTTTTACACACATGTCCACTCATGGCTTTTGTAAGAGAGCGGGCTTTTTAAAGATGGTGGCTATAGTGTAACCTAACCCAAGCCACGAGGGGTGATCAAAACGTTTTCCAAGTGGTGCTTGTCGATAGGCAAACTGATAAACAAAGAGGGGCATGTTAGGCCTTGAGGTGAGAGCCCCTGTTATTGTTGATGAGCCCCTGTGGTCGGGCCCCTGTTGATGGGTTATTATTGACAGGTCATTGTTGACGGGTCCTTGTGGACAAGTCTTTGTGGACGAGTCCTTGGTGACAGGTCCTTGTGGACAAGTCCTTGTGGACGAGTCCTTGTGGACAGGTCCTTGTGGACAGGTCCTTGTGGACAGGTCCTTGTGGACGAGTCCTTGTTGACAGGTTATTGATGACAGGTCCTTGTGGACGAGTCCTTGTTGACGAGTCCTTGTGGACAGGTCCTTGTGGACGAGTCCTTGTGGATGGGCCCCTTTGGACTGGTCCCTATGGACTAGCCCATGAATTTATTTAAATTATGTCAAAGGGCCTAACTACATTTGTGTGTGTTGAACTGACGTTGTTCACTAATCCCCGACTACTATAATGGGATAACGATATGAAAGTAAAGTGACGAAATACATGTGAACACGTGTGAGATGACCTTATTACCGTCCTCCTTGTGAAACAAGTCACATCCTGTTTTGGTTCATACGTGAGAAAATGCGAGTTCATGTGTAATATGATCTAACACACAGGTGTTCACCTGTACACGCGCACGATAAGAGCTAACAAGTCACAACCTGTTTTGACAGTGGTGGGAGGTGAAGGGGAGGAAAGGGGGAGAGTTGGTGTAAGAGACAACACAGGTGAAGAGAGAAATAAATATGTATTGCTCATAATACCTGTAGAGCTGAGGACTGTACATAAGACTGTAGGTTAAGTACAACATGAGTGAAAAAATAAATACATGGCACACAGGTTCACACAACATGTAATTTATTAATCCAAGAATTAAAGGCTGAGCTAAATCCCAACCATTTATCATATAGTTTATTTCCTTTTTGTTTCAACACTTTTTCCACAAGGTAATGTTTAGGGAACGCTGTCTTTAGGAGTTCTTGAAGATAAAACCTGTCTTTTATGGGTTGATGGTTGAGGTCCTCGAGTAAATAGGTGACTGGACTGTTCAGGTTGACTTGACGAATTCGAAATAGTTCAGTTCCCCAATTTGGTGTGTAGCCCTTGTCGAAGACGGACTTGAATTTGCTCACACGAACATGGTCCCCAATGTTAAGGCGATGACGTTTAGGGTCTGCTGTTTTTATGGGGTTAAACAGTTTATCCAATCGCTGAATATTTTTAGTTACAAGTCGTGGCTTGGTCCCAATGGTTCTGTGTTTGGTGTCATTGTAACGTGACACTAGCTCAAGTAACAAGTCCAACCAGCGATAAGTGCCCTGAGCGGTAAACGCTTTCCACATATAGGTTTTCAATGTTCGGTTGAACCGCTCGACCACTCTGGCTTTGAGATTGCTGTACGTGGTGTAATGGTGAATATCCTTAGATTTGAGAAAACTAGAGAAATCCTTGTTGAAAAATTCTTTCCCCTGATCAGTTTGTAGCAGCTGAGGTTGACGTTTGGAGTGTTGAATAATATGTTGAAAGGCCTTGGTAAATAGTCGACCAGACTTGCGACGCACAGGTTCAACAAACGCCATTTTGGAATAAACATCAATGACCGTCAACATATAGCGTACACCATCTTTAACGCTAGCATAGGGAATCATTTCAACCAAGTCTGCTTGCCAAAGTTCATCCACACCCTGTGAAATCACCTTGAGTCGCTGATAGTGACGTCAAGCTGGACGATGCAACTCGTGAGCAATACCTATTTTAATGGGTGAGGGCTTAAACAATAATTTTGGCATTTCGAAGTTCTTCCTCAATTTCTTGAATTTCCCAATCGTGACCAGTATGGCCGGCTTGACGTGAAGCATGCAACAGGTGTAGTCGCTGGACGAGTTTATTAGGATTGTGCCAGTAGGTAACATCCACAAGGGGTTTTAATGGTTTAAATGTCACTCCCGAAGCGGACACTTTACGACGACCACTTTGATTATTGGGGAACATTTTTGCAATGATGGTTTTATATTTTTGAGATATATTGGCATTCACTTGTTGAGTGGGATCATACTGTCTTTTGTGAGCATGGATATCCAATAAAATGGATTTACATTTATCAAGGTCCTCTGACGTATAATCATGGGATGAGGGAGTCCGAGAGAATAGTAGCTTTAACAGTCCTGGTGTTAATTTATAGTTGATCTTTTTAATGACAGCTTTAGTACGAGCAAATTTAATCGATGAATCCCCAATTTTAAAACTATCATCCTCATAGCGAACACCATACGTGGTATCTGTGTTTCCAATAAATAGATTGGTGAAATATGGTTCCAGTGTCGATCCATAATATTTCATTAAAATGTTTTTCAGTTGAGCTTTATGTTGAGGGGTGGCCAAGAGTTGTGAAAATGGAGACGATCTGGAAGGGCAAGGTGTTTCGACTATGGCCAGGGATTTCTTTTTTCTTAAAAACTCTGCAAGGGGTAATGCCTTTTTTTGAGGCGTAAACACTTGTTCCTCATTATCCTCAACTTCGCTAACACTAGTTAAATCTTCCTGTTCCTCTTCCTCTTCCTCAGGGTCCTCGTGGTGCGTTTGAGTGGCTTGTGAAACGAAGGGTAGCGTTTCAGATGGCTTGAAAGAGGGTTTCAACATAGCTTTTATCGGAGGGGCTAAATGTTGTTGAATAAACAAAGCATGATCCGCACGTGATCGTTTCAATTGACGGAACTTTTGGCGAATAGTATTTTTTGCTCTAATAATATGCTTTTTCAATTGACTCCCTGCTAACGCCATGATGTCGTGACAAATGACTTGAGAGGGAATGATACAGTGCCTTAAATAGTAATAAAATGATCAAACCCTAAGCGATACCACCCTTGGTTGAGTTCACTTTGTTTGTCAATCACTAAATAGGCATGACGTTGTGTGTTCCAGCACTTGCCACACAATTCTGTAAACATTTGAAAGGTCATATCCGGATTCACATGTTCATTATAAATGTGACGACTGTTCCTCTCGTCCTGGCGAAATAAAACAATGACATTGGCATTGTCACGAATCAACTGTTTGAACATTTTAGAATACGTTTGTCCAAGATAGAAGCAATCGATATGTTTGTGTCGACCCATGCTGAAATAGCTTTGAATGATGCCTTGTCGTTCAGTGGATACATCATCGAAAAACATGAGTGAATCAGGCTTTACCTCATCCGGTGAAATAACATTTTCTTGCGTGGAAAATGTAAAATACCCCATATTCTCATTTTGTAATTCAGACATGACTTGATCCAGAAACACGTAGAGGGGTTGGTAGAGAGATTTTGCGAAAATATAAATATTTTGAAAACACAGACCATTGGGCGCTGTAATAAGTGTCAGCAAAAGATTGGTCTTTCCACAGCCGGAAGGTCCCACAATGATGCAGCGAATGGAAGATGGAAACAGTGAACCATGGCGTTGTTCACGTGATGTGGGGCAGAGATGGGAAACCATGTCCCTCACGGGGAATGACTCTTGCTGCTTAATTAGCTTCATTTCAACTAAGGCTTAGAGAGTCTAGCAGGCTGTCTATATACATTGCACCGAGCCTTGTCATAGAAAGAGTAGACTCGTACTACAGGTTGACGATGGATGTCTTTGGACGTGCGTTGATGGTCAAAGCTAGGTCTGTTCCCATACATGATCCTAAACAAGAAACAGATCCTGCTAATAAACACTATGTGGATAGGTCAGTAGTGCCACGCACAAAACAAGGAGATTATAACTTTAAAGGAAAGCGGTTAACTCATGTAAAACATCCTCAAGTGTCTACATACCAATTTGTTGAACAAAGTTGCTTTAAGTAATGAAGACAACAAACGATTCATTATACCCAGCACATTTGATACTCTTGCTTGGGGAAACAGTCGCATTGATAACTATTACTTTACTTAAGTCTAATGATCACTATATTGTAATATTTGTAGTGTGTTTTATATTGTAATATTTTTTGTAAAAAAAAGTATGTGGATAACAAGGTGTATGAGTTTTATGATAAAGTGCCTCAGCTTACGGTGAATGGCTATAGCGCTAATCATCACCGCATTATTCACGTGGAAGACCCACAAGAAGATGATGATGTCTGTACCAAGCGATACGTGACCTATGAAATGAAAAGTCTTTATAAATTTATCCCATCTGTATTTTTAGTGCATCTGACAAATGTAAAACCTGTGAACGAGAGAAACCATATACCGCTAGTTCATGACCAGCACTTGACCTATGTGCTTGCTTCGGGTTTAAGCCACTATCGACTACACTATGATGGAACCATTCACATCAAATATGCCATACCTGATGAGAACCATTTACAAATAGAGATAAATGGTCATAGGATGTTGGTCCATAACCATGAAATGGTCAATGCAGGAGACGAATTATCCTTTCATCTCATGTTGACATGGAATGAAAAGCAAGCTGGAAAAACCATAAACGATTTCCCACTTTATGTAGAATTGGAATATACAGCCATGAAATAACAATCTGACGTTAGTTGTGACTTAAACTTTCTTGTGAAAGGTTGTTGGTCATCATCATCATGGTGAAACAAAAATATGTGGTGAGAAAGACTAAAAATATGACCCTGTCCTTGGCAAAGCCTAGGCTTATGACATTCGTGGACAAGCCCTTGCGAAAGAAAAAAATTAAAAATAAAGTGTTGACCATAAGGAAAGCTCTTCGAGCAGCACAGAGACATGTTATTCCAAAACGTCAGCGACAGGGTTCAAAACAAGGGCGAATGATCCCCGTCCCTAAACGAGCGGGATTTTTACCTGCATTATTCGCTGGTCTGGCTGCTCTAGGTTCACTTTTAGGCGGCGCCAGTGCAGTGGCAAAAACTATTAAAGCCGCGCAACAGTGCAAGCAACAACTCAAAGAAAGTCAGCGACACAATGAAACATTGGAAGCCATTGCTATGGGGGCTAGAAATGTCAATTTGAAGCCAGCCTTTTATCAACAAGGATTTGGAATTTCACCTTTTCGAAATAAAATAAAAACATCTTTAACCTCAGCCATAGCAAGACATGCCCTGACGCATCAGCAAGTGGAAAGCTATGCTAAACAACTGAAGCTTTCTCATTTTCGAGGTGTGTTTATGCGAAACCAATTACCCTCACAACCCTGGAAACATGAATGTGCTGTTGTCAATTTGGATGATCACCGAGGACCTGGAACACATTATGTAGCTTATGTCAAAGAGGGATCCACTGTATGGTACTTTGACAGTTTTGGGAATTTGCCCCCGCCCATGGAAGTAGTGGCCTATTTTGGAAACAGGGTCAAGATATATTATAATGTGAAACGTGAGCAAACGTTTAACAGCCAACAGTGTGGACGTTTGTGTTTAATTTTTTTATATAAGACGCAACATAAGCAAAAACGTCAACTATATGTCGGTGGAAAGTAGGACGTTTACACTGCATGGACGTGGACCTGAAGTGAGCCTAGACTTTTACCCACTTATCGAATTGAGTGAAAAACCCTATGGTTTAGGACTTGTTTCACTTGAAACGTACAATAGAATATACAACATACGTGAAAATGTGAACAACAAGTTTTACTATGATGATTCTGTGCTCACCCTGAACTCTGGTGGATACACTATAGATGACATTTATGAGCACATTTATGTGGTGTTGATCAATGAATATGGTTTAAAGTCATTTCTTGATGGAACGCGCAAGTTTGAACTTGTAGGAAATACCAACACTCATCGCTGCAGTATTTTTTCAACATTCAAAATTGACTTTAAAACTCACCCCGATTCCATTGGTCCATTACTAGGATTTAAACCACGTGTGTTGGAGCCCAACAAAAAACATGAATCAGACCATGAAGTGAAATTCATTGAGGACCATCATGTGTCGGTGACGTGTAATATTATTAGTCAAGTGTACACCAATCAAGAACCATCGCATTCGCTTTATGACTTTACGTTAACATCGCCCAATGGCTATATTATTCGTGAAAACCCTCCAGTGGTGCTTTTTCATTCTGTGGCTGTCGATGGTATTAGTAATATAACATTAAGACTGATCAATAGAGAGCAACAACTCATTGATCTAGATTCTACCACACCAGTGACTTACAAGTTGGTGCTAAAACCACTATGAAGTTTGTATATTAAGCAACAGCACCGTCTAGGAATGGTGTTAGTTGTTTACCAAGTGAATATACGTTAACATCTCAGAACAAGCAGATTTTACAGCATTTGGGATACCACGTCAACCCCCGCGATGAATTCTATCCTAGAGGTAGCGAACCACATCGAGGAACAACCAGGAGTGGTAAGAATTGATATCCATTCTTATCAAGCTCAAACACCTGGACTCAATAACAATGATGAAATTCAATTTGTTATCAACAACCAATATATTTACACTCTACCGCATGAAAGTGTTATTCAGATTGAAGGTCGGCTCACCAAAGCCGATGGCTCTACACCCACTACATCCAAGTTAGCCAACCATGCTTTCGCCTTTCTGTTTTCTGAAGTACGTTATGTCATTAACGATATCGTGGTGGATAGCACTCGAAATGTGGGTATTTCCAGTGTCATGAAACTATATCCCTCTTAAAGTGAGGAAGAAGCTAAAACACTTTGCATGGCGGGTTGGTGTCCTGACTCGACCAATGACTGGATGGTACACACCGATGGCACCTTTACTGGATATTTACCTCTTAAACTGATTTTAGGCTTTGCTGAAGATCACCAGCGCATTGTGGTCAACGCAAGGCAAGTGCTTTATCTGGTGAGAGACAGGAGTGATAATAATGCACTCAAGGGAGCCGACAATACCCCCATTGATTCAAAAATTCAACTACAGCGCTTGCTATGGAAAGTGCCTCATGTGACCCTTAACGATAGCAAAAAACTGGACATACTCAAAATGGTAAAGAGAGATATACCTCTACCCATGGAATTTAGAAGCTGGGCACTCCATGAGTACCCGTTATTGCCCACCACCAACACACACAGTTGGTCTATAAAAACAGCCCGCTATACAGAGAGACCTCTCTACATGATTGTGGGTTTTCAAACGAATCGCAAGTATCAACAAACCAAAGATGTCACGCAATTTGATCACCTGCAATTGATAAATGCACGTCTTTTCCTCAACGGTGCTGTGTTTCCCTATGAAGGGTTGGATTTAGATTTTTCAAAAAATAAGTTTGGCCCCCTACACGACTTGTTTTCTAAATTTAGATGGTCGTAATATCAAAAAGAGAATTGTTCAATGTTGTCACCCCAAGCTTTTAAGACAAGGGCGCCACTGATTGTCTTTGACTGTTCCTACTTGGAAGAGTCTGTCAAACCATCCAATATTGACATTCGACTAGATTTTGAAACGCATGACAATGTTCCAGCCAATACCACGGCTTACTGTTTGATTATTCATCACAAACAAGTCAACTATTATCCACTGTCCAACCAAGTGACAAGTGTATAAATAGCAGGTCAACACACATCAAACCGCTCAGTCATGTCTTGCTTTCAAGCCTCAAGAGAAGTTACATCCACGAATTTAAAATCTGAGGAACAACGTTTCAAGACCTTTGCGACGTGGCCGGTGCCTTTTATAAGCCCTCAAGCCTTAGCAGCCGCTGGATTCTACTATTTAAAAACAAGAGATGAAGTGAAATGTGTGTTTTGTCCCATCATCTTAGACCAATGGCAAGAGAGCGATGGACCCATGCAGGGACATCAGCGCTGGTCACCTGCCTGCCCCTACCTGTGCAGAATGGAGGTGGGTAATATACCCTGTCATTCAAGTTACCCCTCACTCGTGCCTCTAATTAAAGAGAAAAGTTATGATACGTGTGGACATTATGGTGTCAACAGTGCTTCAGTGAGCAGCTCACAGTCAAAAACATCCAGTTTAGAGACATTAGAATATCATCGGTGTTATGGACACTATAAACACAAAAGACTTTTTTGTTATATGAGATGGTACCGCCTCTATCCTAGAATGAAAAAAGAATGTAAAACTTGTTATGCTAATAAAATAATGTAATTAAAATTGGTTGTTATTGTTATATTATTATTTCTTATGCCCCCCTGTCATATCCTAACCTCTATAGTGACTACTCTATGTTTTTATTTTCTTTTTACTAGAATGATATGTAAGTAAATGACATGGGTACACTTTACTGAACAATTGTCAGTCTGTGGTCAGTTGGACTTGGTCCAGACAAGAGTGAACATGTTGCGTACACTGATTGTCGACTGTCAAGGGTTTAAAATTGGAGATAACAAATTTATATTTAAAGAAGTGGCCATCATCGATTGTTCCACTTTTTGGATATCACAAGCTACCCATTTGGTGTTTAAACCACCTTATGCGTTTGATTTGTTGTGTGATAAAGACCGTAAACAAACTCAGTGGATTGAAACTCATATGCAACTAGACTGGAAGCAAGGAACCATTTCATATAAGCACCTGGACATGGTCATGAAAGCCCACTTGTCTTCTGCACATGTAGTATTTGTGAAAGGTAGTGAAAAACGTCAATGGCTACAACCATTTTTAGCGTCTTACAGTCATTGTATCGATTTAATTGACAAGGGTTGTCCCTCGCTGCAAACACTTATGGACCTCTGCCCTTGTGACAATATTACCCATAAAGTCTTGGCACAGGTGTGGCAATTGTTTCATTGGCTATCCACCAATGCCTGCTGGGAGTTGTTAAATAAAATTAAAACTAAAGGTTTACCTGTGAATGACACCAGTGAGATTTCTACAAGCGGCGTGTAAACATCAACGTGATACCATGGAGAAAGGGGATGCTACCGATAAAGCAATTGGAAAGTTCTTCGTGTGCAAAAAGAAACTAGACAGTTTTACCAAAGAAGAATTATTGGCTCTTCCAAAATCATTCATTTATTACGTCGCAGCAAATGCAGTGAAAGAAATCTGGCAACATGTACCAAAATCATGGACTCAAGACCCTGTGTTAAGTGAATTGCAACCATGTACGGATTATGATCACCATAAGCAAGTGACTATGGCAAAAATACCCTCTATGCGACAGTGTGCTACTTGCCAGCTGGTCAAACTGTATCACGGTCATAAAAGTCAGTGTAAAGACTTTGTTTCTTCATTCCACGGGTGCGATGGAGAAAAAAAGCAGCAACAACAAACATCGTCTACAGAGGAGGAGGAAGATCAAACCTTTTCTCCACCTATGGAAAAGGATATGCCAGACCTGTACTGGCAATGGCGTCATTAACAAAGTAATTCAATACTTGACTTTCGAAATCTACCTACCTGGTTATTATTTGTGTGGTCCTGGAACTTGCCTTGAAGAACCTTTCGCAGCGTGGTGATATACCTATTAATCCTTTGGATCGAGCATGCACTTTTCTTATCACCACAGTCATCCTGCATTGAGACGTGTAGCGGATAAAGTACCGTTGAAAAGCTAAACAACGTTTGACATCCTGTGATGTCTCAGTGGGAGAGAGGTTGGCAGCCCTCATTGTGATTAGTGCTATATAAGGAAAGTTAATGATGAGTGGACATAAACATTGAAAAGGATTGAGGAATTGGTATTTCTTTGTATTCTATTGTTGTAAAGCTCTATTCGTTGTGAAATAAAAACAAGGTTTACAAGATCACAATGTCTTTTAATTTTTTAAAATGGTGACAGCCATTTCTTCATTTTCATTTTTTTCTTACATGAATATTTACAATTTCCACTTCCCCTTCTTTTACATTCCCCTTGTTTAGTTCACACATTCTGTACATTTTTTTGTTGTGAAATAAAAAATAAGGTTCACCAGATCACTATATCTTTTAATTCTAAAAATGGTGATAGCCATTTCTTTATTTTCATTTTTTTCACACATGAATATTTACAATTTCCACTTTACATTTTTTACATTCCCCTTTTTTAGTTCACACATTCAGTACATTTTTTGTGAAATATAAATAAGGTTCACCAAATCACTATATCTTTTAATTTTAATAAATGGTGATAGCCATTTCATTTTTTCACACATGAATATTTACGATTTCCACTTTTCATTTTTTTACATTCCCTTAATTAGTTTACACATTCTGTACATTTTTGTTGTTGTGAAATAAAAAACAAGGTTTACCAGATCACAATGTCTTTTTAATTTTAAAATGGTGATTGCCATTTCACTTTTTCACACATGGATATATACAATTTCCACTTTACAGTTTTTACATTCCCCTCGTTTAGTTCACACATTCTGTAAATTTTTTAAAATCTTTTTTGTAATATACAAAAGCAAACATTTTACACTAAAATGTATTACTTATCTTATTTTACTAAACTACTGTAGCCTAACATTATACATTCTACTTACAGTTTTTACAAAAAATATTACAATATAAATCACACTACAAATATTACAATATAGTGATCATTAGACTTAAGTAAAGTAATAGTTATCAATGCGACTGTTTCCCCAAGCAAGAGTATCAAATGTGTTGAGTATAATGAATCGGTTGTTGTCTTCATTACTTAAAGCAACTTTGTTCAACAAATTGGTATGTAGCTGATGATTTTTACTTCTAAATACACACATTTTCTTATATAATACAGGTGGGTTACTAACTATACAGTTTTTATAATCACTTATATCTAACTCTTTACTAACAACATTCTTTTCCACTCCTTTTAATTTTTTTACTACTACATCATCAATTGTCATATAGCTGTATGATTTAGATTTTGTGCCTACAAAGGTGTCTATAATAACACCAGCACATTCATCCTTAAATTTCCCAAGAACCTTTTTGTTTACTAGAGGGAAATGGTAAATATTATCCTTGGGGTAGTCACTTGTATCAAACCTATTTAGCTCAGTTTTGATATCCTCGTAAAAATCATCAGTTTTAAACTCATAAATAAAAGAATCTGTGTCTGTGTAGAGTAATTTAGCATTATCAAGATAGTTTTTCTTTATATAATCATAGTGAAATTCATACATAAGTGTTTTTGATAATTCCAGAATGGTGTAACCCACATATATGGGTTTGTTGTAAGTTACTTTAAGACGATTCATTTGTATTACAACTAAATCCTCATGAATAATTGAACAGCTATGAAAGTTAGGCTTGCTTATTAAGTTGCTCGCACCATACCTTTTACCATCATTCTCCCACTTTGTTATCAGCTTTACATCAACTCGTTTATCAACATTCTCCATAGTCTTTCCAAAAACACTATTATTCATGAGTTTATAAAAATCTTTTTCAAACGCGTTTGTTGACTGTGTTCTTAAATTATTGTTTAGATCAATATACGGTTTGAGCCATGCTGACTGATGAAATTGCAATACGCGATGAATTTTAGTTAATTTCAATCCATGCGGTAGACACTGTTTCAAGTTTTGATAATGTATTACATATTTACATTTATCATTTACATTAGCAATTAACATTTTTGTTCGTGATGTGATGTATGGAGATTTCATATTCTCAGGACAAAATGGTAAATCATTATGATCATCATGTAACTCTTTAGGGTACTCAAGATTTACCTCTAAAATATATCCTTTATCATCGTTATCATTAAGAGTGTCAACATGTAAGACATCAATTTCAGGTTGTGTCAGCCAGCGAAAATCTTTCAGTGGTAGATATTGACTCATAGCCCAACCATATTGGTTATTTGCATCGAGGTAGACAATATACTTTGACTCTTCACAGGGGTTGTAGCTAGGCATGTATTTATTATTTGCTTTAGAGTACCGTCCACTACATTGGCTTAATCCACCTCGAATTGATGATTTTATAAAATTGATCATGTCTATATCAGTCATTAATTCTAAATTTACTTTCGTTTTTTTTTCAACATTGAAATGAAACTTAACCCAGGAGCAGTGAAATACTGACAAGGATCAAGGTCATAAGTTTTTCATACAAACATTCCGAAAATTTTGAAAAACATCTGCTAATAATAACACATCTCTTTAGGGTACTCAAGATTTACCTCTAAAATATATCCTTTATCATCGTTATCATTAAGAGTGTCAACATGTAAGACATCAATTTCAGGTTGTGTTAGCCAGCGAAAATCTTTCAGTGGTAGATATTGACTCATAGCCCAACCATATTGGTTATTTGCATCGAGGTAGACAATATACTTTGACTCTTCACAAGGGTTGTAGCTAGGCATGTATTTATTATTTGCTTTAGAGTACCGTCCACTACATTGGCTTAATCCACCTCGAATTGATGATTTTATAAAATTGATCATGTCTATATCAGTCATTAATTCTAAATTTACTTTCGTTTTTTTCAACATTGAAATGAAACTTAACCCAGGAGCAGTGAAATACTGACAAGGATCAAGGTCATAAGTTTTTCATACAAACATTCCGAAAATTTTGAAAAACATCTGCTAATAATAACACATCTGTCTTCAAATATATGTCTGAAAATTCTCCTAAAGTTTGAATGTCAAACTGTGTCCATACACGTTGTGCATGTAAATATTCCTGATCACTGATATGACTTGTGTTTAAGGAACAGTAAAATGCATCTTTCGATGGTAAATAACACTCCTCAAGACGTTCCACACAGTTAATATATTCATAAGGGAATATACCCTTTTGACGAATCAAATTAAAATCATCTTCTTTAGGAAAGACACGTTGAATTTCATGAAACTGTCTGATCTTAAATTACTAGCCAGCTTATCAAGACTACACGGCATAAAGCGGAATGAATCTAAAAATCGCAGTTTAATGGTTTTTTTATTGCTAGTTTTGATGTATTTTGTGAACGATATGTATTGTTCCTTATTATTTGCAATCACATCAATTTTCACATCTGAAGCTCCAAATTCTTTAACGATAAGGTGGTTATCGTATTTGCTACCGTTATGTATAATGACCGGAATGAATTTACTTACTCTATAATTTAAATTACATTCTTGGTGAGCAGCACCACGATATTTTCCTGTTAAATGGTCATGATCGCGAACCCTGTCTGTATATAAACATTCACCACATATAAAACAATTAGTTTCAGTTTCAAAATTCATTTGCTCTGATGAAGTTAGTGGCTCCATTGGAATGATCGTATTTAAAATAGTGGATATACGGATGGCATCTTTCTCAAGCCTTTCCATAAAAACTTTAGGTGCATCAGGTCCTCTATAGAGCTCAAACTTATTTAAGGAGTCATCATAACTACATTTAATATAATATGCAAAGCTAAAAGGTTCATGAATGTGAGTAGTGTTGGTGAAAGTTTGGGCTGGATTCGAAGAACATGTATTAAATGGTTTTAGCATAGCTTCAAAGTCAGCATATATAACAAATGGTACTCGAAGCTGTTTCTCATAATCCTTAAATTTTAAAATGTTATTTTTAGGAGTCGGTAATACCGTACACACATGATTACACCCCCATTTTTGATGTTGAGTTAGTTGATCCTCTTTCTGGAAATGTAGCAAACAGCCATCACACAACCACTTCTTAGATTTATCTTTTGATATCTGACTACCGACAAGTCTACTTAAATGTTTTATCCAACAATAGTGAGCATTTTCACCTTCGGTTATGTATAGTAAATTTACATGAATATCCTTTTTTCCTGAGTATAATATAGAGGACCAACTATACTCTTATTTTCAATTCCATAAACATTAATACTTATATTGTTCATCTCTTCAAAACGTTGAATGTCTTTTATAGCCATAGGAAATTCTATTTCTTTTAAATCTAACACTGAAGAATAGTGAGGATAAGATGATGTTCTCATCGTGTCCCTCACTGCTGGATGGAGAGCTGAAGTTACAGCCCACGCAAAACATGCGTCATCATTATTCAAAACGTTCACAACAGCTTTCTTTCGTTTAATCCATCCTGGCAAATCAATGTATGATGATGCTCGAAGGGGGTTGTATTTATTCAGGTTGGTTTCTAAATAAAGAACTTCAACCAACGCCCAGCCTGACTCCCTTTCCTGGAACTCTTCACTCTTCACAATGATGGCACTTGAAATATTTTGGTATATATCACTAATATTAGTTGATTCGCTAACAATTATGTTTTTTGTATTAAAGGATTTGATATCCGTAATTTCACCTTCGCTCCCAGTTTTTACATAGAGTCCAAAAAGTTCAAAATTAATTTTAATTGTTTTATGCTCTAATAAAACATTTTCTACTAAGCCAAACACAGTAGGTTGAACATTTTTTTAAAATGATTCAATACTTTGAGTTTTTTCTTTACTATAAAGTCTATAACTTGCAATTCGACTTTTAAATGCACTACCAATTTGTTGAACATTTCCAGAATTTCTTTCATGGCAAGCGTTATTTTTATGATGAATACTGCGTAAATGTCCATGAATGAATGAAGAAGGTATATCAATATTACATACATCACAATGTGTTATCGAAGGTTCACCATTCTTCTTTCTTTTTGTTGCACAACAATTTTCACAATCTTGAGAACGTTTACGCTTTTGAGCATCACATTCATTTAAAGGTTCCGTGCTAGTTGTTGGTTTTACAGTTTTTAATTCTTGTTGTTCACCATGCACTTCAACCATGTGGGATTGATATCGCTTTACAGCAGAAAAACCAAGTTCACAAACTGAACACGAAAATGTTGCTGAACTAACATGCATTAAATTTACATGTCGTGTAAGACTATCCTGTCTGTTAAATGTTGTAGCACAATGACTGCATACAAACATTTTCTGATTATGTTTTGTACTTGCATGACGTTGAAGGCTGTCAGGTCTTGAGAACTGTTTCTTACAGTCACCACACTTGAACATGATTATTACTTTCCAAGTTATCTATAAAAGAAAGAAATCATCAATGTTAATAAAAAAACAAAGTACAATATAAATAGTTTAATTATATTCCAGTCAATGGTTATAGCATGGTATTTAAATCGATCTGTGAACTCCTAGCAAGTCTAACTTCATGTAGTTCTAACTGGGAGTACTATATACCACTGTCAATGACACTTAGTGGTGAACGTTGGAATTTGATAGAGTGGTAGAAACCAGCGGTCGCCAGTTAAGTGAGCTAAGTGTGACGTCATAGCCAGTCTTAAAACAAGTCTAAACTTGTAGAACATGTCACGTGATAGAAACCAGCAGCCACCAGTTAAGTGAGCTAAGTGTGACGTCATAGCCAGTCTTAAAACAAGTTTAAACTTGTAAAACATGTCACATGACAAGGTTAAGTTAGGTAAAGTTAGGTTATGTTAGGTGAACTGAAGTTAAGTCTTTAAATATTCCCTCTGTCACTGACACCTAGCAATGAACATTCAGACTTAATAGAGTGGTAATCAAAATCTAACCTACAAAATTATCTTTACACACCATGGTCAAGTAGTTCCAACTTTTGACTGCCAAATATACCATTTTCACTAACATGTAGAGGAGAACATTGGAAAATATCACTCTAACTGTTTAAAAGTTATTAGAGAGGGCACTTACCTTTTTATAATTTATCAACTGCCAACACTGAATTAACAGATTGTAGGAATCTGGTAACCTACAGGTAACCAATTATCTGTAAACAAATCAATCAATCAATCAATAAATACATTCCAATCAATAACTTCAACATCAATTAGTAATAAAAGACTACAATCCATTAATAATAAGTACTTACCATGCAAAATAATTTGATGATTTTCTACCAAAAAGCCTTTTTTTCAACTCTTGAGCAGTAATAGAGCACTGTTCACTCAAAGCGAATAATAAAGACTGACATTAGGGACATATATGACACCTCTCTTATATAAACTCTCTTCGCTCGTGTCAGCAGTTTTTTGCAGATCATTGCAATTCCTTTCCCAATACAGCTGAGAGTCCAAAGTACACTAGGAACTCCTGTGTGGTATCCAATGACTGCTGACTTTGCATGATCATCACCCATTGTCTTGATCAACACCTGAGGTTTCAAATTACTGCAGCGTCAGTCATAGCAACCGCAATGTGCGCTCTCTGGCATGTCAGCAACATGACACCGGAAGGAACACCTGTGTAATATCCAATAACTGCTAACTTTGCATGATCATCAACCATTGTCTTCATGAACACTTGCGGTTTCAAATTACTGCAGCGTTAGTCATAGCAACACATCTGCGCGCTCTCTGCCATGTCTGTAATATGACACAGGAAATATAACAAGACGTCTTACTGCACGTGCCATCTCCACAGTTTTAACTCCTTAAGAACATGTATTATTCTCTTTCAACTACAAATGACTCGTTAGAACACATCCATCCACCAAGTATGTATGTTCACATGTATTTCGTCACTTTACTTTCATATCGTTATCCCATTATAGTAGTCGTGGATTAGTGAACAACGTCAGTTCAACACACACAAATGTAGTTAGTCCCTTTGACATAATTTAAATAAATTCATGGGCTAGTCCATAGGGACCAGTCCAAAGGGGCCCATCCACAAGGACTCGTCCACAAGGACCTGTCCACAAGGACTCGTCAACAAGGACTCGTCCACAAGGACCTGTCATCAATAACCTGTCAACAAGGACTCGTCCACAAGGACCTGTCCACAAGGACTCGTCCACAAGGACTTGTCCACAAGGACCTGTCACCAAGGACTCGTCCACAAGGACTTGTCCACAAGGACCCGTCAACAATGACCTGTCAATAATAACCCATCAACAGGGGCCTGACCACAGGGGCTCATCAACAATAACAGGGGCTCTCACCTCAAGGCCTAACATGCCCCTCTTTGTTTATCAGTTTGCCTATCGACAAGCACCACTTGGAAAACGTTTTGATCACCCCTCGTGGCTTGGGTTAGGTTACACTATAGCCACCATCTTTAAAAAGCCCGCTCTCTTACAAAAGCCATGAGTGGACATGTGTGTAAAAAACGGAAAACAAGCATGTTAATTCATAGTGGCTTTCCACCGAACACATGCAATTTATGTAGAACAACATTTAATTCCATATTGGCATTCAAACTCTCACATGTTGCAATTGGAAAGAGAGATTCTCTAAAAAATTAAAATTTCACCCCCTAGTATGGGTAGGTTTTATTTTGGGGTGGAGATATGTTGTCCATTGGAAAGGGGGTGTTAGCCCGAGTTCAATGACACCTCGTACAAGTCTCTAGCCTGATTGGTTCGCGAGATATTGCCATTTTAGTATTCCAGCGGTGGAGCTGTGGCGGTGGCATTAGAACCCGTACAAGTCTATAGGCAACAACATTCCCGGCACTTCTTATCCTATTCAATGTTGGAATATTCCGAATTTTGTCCAGCTCGCTCACCCTCATTTCAACAGAGCTTCGCCCGTAGAGCTTCTTTTCAGCTCAAGCGTGTTTTGGCAATGTCTTCATTCCAATAAAGTAAAAATTGCTCCTAATGTTTTCTTCCGCGAAACTGATTTTGGTTGGATCGCTACAGTTCAAATATATCGTAATCCTATTCAAACTGTATCAAATTGTCATTTTGTTGGTGTGGATTTAAATCAAGAGCTGACCAAGTTCTGGGATCTTGAGAATGATCAGGCTACTTCTTCCTCTTCTTCTTCTAACGAAATTTGTGAAAAGTTATACAAGGAAACCACTGTTCGAACTGCTGAAGGCAGATTTATAGTAACTCTTTCCACGTTTTCCTAATCCCCCCGCCATCACGGGTTCGCATTCCAGAGCACTCAGGGCGCTATTTGCTATTGAAAATTAGTTCAAACAAGATGCTTCTGTATGCTTCCTTTATGGAGGAATACGAATCATCCAATCACATGGAGGTAATTTCTAAATCAGAAGAAATTGACCATGCCTTTAAGGAAATCGTTTATCTAAATCATCACCCGGTATGGAAAAATTCTTTAAGACAAGATAATATAAGAGTAGTTTTTAATGGCTCATCACCAGATTCCAGTGGAGTCTCTTTAAATGATACCTTGCAATGTGGTCCCACTATTCAAACAGATCTCACCTCTGTCTTGCTTAATTTTCGACGGTTTCCTATTGCTGTAATCTCCGATATTAAGCAGATGTACCGGCAGATTCTCGTAAATTCTGAGCAGCAAGATCTGCAAAGAATATTGTGGCGTGATGAGAGTTCCACACCCATAAAAATATTTAGATTGAAGACTGTGACATATGGCCTGAAGCCTTCAGCCTTTCTTGCGATTCGGTCTCTCCACATGTTAGCAGAACAATATGGTCATCTGTATCATCCTTTGGCCTCTGCGGCATTAAAAACGGCATTTGATGTTGACGATTTCTTGTATTCTTTCCCTAATATTTCTGAAGCAGTCCTTGTGTGCGAAGATTTGAAATCCCTACTCCTAGCAGGTGGATTTCCGCTCCATAAATGGACTTCAAATGCTACTGAATTTATATCAACATTTTCTTCAGAGGTCCCAGTTAATACATTTGTTGCTATTCCTACTGAGGAAGCAGCCGTAAAAGCATTGGATGTTTTTTGGTGCCCTTCTTCTGATACCTTCTCTTATCGGGTACATTTGTCAGAATCTCCCCCTGTAACTAAGAGACAAGTTTTGTCAGAAATCGGAAAAATCTCTGACCCTTTGCAATATATTACTCCTATAGTTATTGTTGCAAAAATTTTCCTGCAAAAGCTTTGGTCATTAAAATCTGACAGGGATGAAAAGCTCCCCTTCCCTCTTCTAGAAGAATGGTTAGAGTATCGCAGTAGCTTGCTGTATCTCTCCAAAGTTTCTATACCCCGCCTTTTAATTTCTAATCCCTTATGCCAGCAGTATGACCTGCATGTATTTTCTGATAGTTCAGAACGGGCTTATGGCTGCTGTGCATACATAGTAGGACGTTCCTCAGCTACTTTTCCTGTATTTTCTAATTTAGTGTGCGCAAAATCAAAAGTTGCTCCACTTAAAACTGTATCGTTGCCTAGATTAGAATTATGCGCTGCTTTAATGGCTAAAGAATTAGCAACTAAACATAATGTCAGTTTAAAAATAAAATTTTCCCGCATATTTTTTGGAGCGATTCTTCTATTGTACTAGCTTGGATTTCCAAGCCTTCTTATCATTGGAATACCTTTGTGGCAAATCGCGTTTCTAAGATTCATGAAGTTTCCCATTTTGAACAATGGAGACATGTTCCTAGCCTTGAAAACCCCGCGAACGTAATATCACCTGGTTGCACGCCTAAAAAATTGATTTCTTCAGACCTGTACTGGAATGGTCCTCCTTGGCTTAGTCAGGAACCAACTTGCTGGCCTCGCTTAGCTAATCAATTTGCAGAAGAAATACCTGATGCCCGCGCTGACCTTGTCACGTCGCATCTTACTTCTACTTCTACTAGTATTTTTCAGAGGTACTCTTCATTTGATAAATTGATTCGTGTAGTGTCTTATATATTTCGGTGGAAATATTTGGTAATTGATCAACCTTTAAAGCCTCAACCCTTTCTCACCAGAGTAGAGTTAGAATTTGCTACTCGCAAGAGTTTGTTGCTCGTACAGCAGGAAGTATTTGCTCCTGAAAAGCAAGCTCTTATAAGTGGTAATGATTTACCCAAGTCTAGCAGGCTTTCACCACTCACACCTTTTCTAGACCAGGATGGTATAATACGTGTGGGTGGAAGATTTGCTATGTCTAGTTGTGAGGATGGAAAAAAAACATCCCATCATCCTTCCTTCAAAGCATCACTACACTTATAATAAAAAGGTTTCATTATCAACACCTTCATGCGGGCACACGTACCTTGCTCTGTATAATTCGTGAACTCTATTGGGTCATTAATGGCGTTCATGAGGTTTCCTCTGTTGTCAAAAAGTGTATACCTTGTTTTACGTATATCAGACCAATCCCTCTTCATCTAAGCGCAAAATCTTAGGTAAACTTTACATCTCGTTATTCGTATGTATGGTGACGGGAGCTATCCACCTCGAGTTGGTTACAAATGCTTCTGTATCTTATTTTTTGGCCGCCTTTTCTAGATTTGCTGATAGAAGGGGTGTTCCGTCTGAAGTCTTTTCAGATAATGCAAACATTTTTGTAAGTGCTTCTGATCTCTGCTAAAGAAAAAAAATCCAACTTTTCCTATTCTAATGGGTTCAAATGGCATTTCACCCCGCCTTACACTCCACATCATGGGGGCCGATGGGAGTCTTACATAAAACTTACTAAGAGACAGCTCAAGAAAACTCTTGGTCCTACCACACTTTCATATGAGGAATTTAATTCTTTAATTATCCAAGTCGAAGTTATCGTAAATTCTAGATCTCTGGTTCCTCTTTCTAACGATCATATGGATCTTTTACCTTTAACACCCAGTCACTTTTTGATTGGCTGTTCATTAGCTGCTACTCCGCCTTTGCTGGTTCGAAGCTGTGATCCTAGCTTACCTATTTATTGGAGAAAAGTGGAATCTTTGCGCTGTTCTTTTTGATGCCGATGGAAACTAGAGTATCTCAGCTTGCTAAATAGGCGTGAGAAGTGACGGCTTCCTCAACCAGATGTATGAGTGGGGGACATGGTTCTTCTTCAAGACCCATCTCCGCCTCTCGTGTGGAATCTAGGCAGAGTTATTCACTGCCACTTTGGCCGTGATAAACACGTCAGAGTTGTTGATGTTTTAACTAATAAAGGTCTTTACACCAGACCTATTTCTGCTATCTCTGTTTTGCCTTTCGAGTCTTAGTTTACTCCTCGTATGTTGTCTATGATTGTTTTGACTGATTCTTTTGTTTGTTTTCATTCGGAGTTCTCGGAGCATGATCACTTTTCGTGATATTTTCAATGTTTAGCATGGCCCATTTGTCGGTCAAATTTGTTTCTTGTTACCGAGATCCTCGAATGATAATTATTTCTTTGGAAATGTATTAATTGTTTAATTAATATGCATAATCTTGTTATTAACCATCCATTTATAAGAAATTTAAGTTACTCACCTAAGTGTTTAAGGCTACCGCAACACATCACTGCATTATCTACACTGGGCTTGTCTGTTCCGTGCTCGCTGTTGCCTCGAGTTCGTGACGTCATTTTCCTAGACAGCCAATTAGCAGCGGTGTTCCTGTCACCATTGACTCGGTGGGTTCCCGGCCCTATATAACCTCGACTCATCTTATTGGTGATGTCCATTCCAGTCCATTCTTCGTCTGCGTGCATTCTTCGCACAGTCTGCTGCCACCACCATACGGGCCATGCTGGGCCTATAATACTTTGAGTATTCTTCGAAGGGCAGGTTTCTCTTCTCATGGCCGCTCTGCGTCTACACTTCTGCCAAGATGTCAGAATCACCGCTCTGCAGATATTCTGTGGCCACTTCTCTTCAACCTTTGCTACAAATCACAGCAAGCAACATCGTACATACCATCAAGTGTGATTAGCAAAATTAACCGCAGAAATACTTCGCCGCAGATAAGCTTTAAGAAAAGGTATGTCAACAAGGACTATCACGCACAGCTGACAGTCACAGCATATCTTGTTTACCAACAAGATCCATCTGCTCAAAGTTCAAAGTAAAGTGATTTCAACTTCAACTGTTGAGCGGTTGCCTATGGAGGTTGCTACTCATAACGACATCACTTCGTTTCCACCGCATTCCTTCTAATGAGGAAGGATCCTCTACGAACATACTTTCAACAAATATACCAAAGCTAAGTTTAAACGTTTTATTATTTATCTTTTAAGACATTTTAATCACAATTTTAAATCCAAAGTGGATAAGTTCAAAGAACTCTTGTCTGAAGTGTTTCTGATGGTTATTAATTATTTATTGTTGTTATTCATTCAAATTGTTGCACCATCTTGAAATAAATTATATATATATCGTTACAGAATATGTTTGAGTGTGAAATCCATTCAGCCCTAATATTAATTCAGTCTAATGCTTCCCCACAAGCTAATGCTTGATGCAGTTCTCCCTCTATGAGTTGGAGTTTTTTAGGGCATACTCCACCAATTGGCGTTGTATTTAAAACAACAACATGACCTCTCGAATATCTGATCAGAAATTATTTTTAAACCTGATGAATGTTATCCTTGTGGACTACAGGTAAAAAAAGCCGACAGAGAGATTGCCATTTATTGATTTGTGTTTTGCTTATTTTTTATTTTCTTTTTGCTATTATCTAAGGGGACAGACGGTGTATATGTATATAGTATTTTTTTCATTTTCTTAGTAAACGTCAATGACTACTTTTCAGGTTCAATGATGAGCCATGATGAAGATTCTTTTATCGTCACCAAATACGCAACGTTCAATGAATATGCCACGATGGTGTATCATAATCCGCAACGTGTGGGCTGTACTTCAGAATATAGAAACACCAAAGTACACATTGATACCACTTTTTATTACAGCAACATTGATCATGATGATGATGACTTGTTTCATGACCCAGGTCATCACTATTGCAAATCCTGTATGCTAAATTTTGGTTTTCAAACTGATGTATCCACGCAAGTGATTCATAAAGCATGGTACGGTTCAACAATGAAAGAAGTGATTGTTAAATTAGCTGTCGAGGATTATTTTGCAGACTTTTGGTGTACGTTATGCACAAAACCCCTGTTAAATGTTTATTTTCCAATAACCTCTGAAATGTTTTGTTTTCAATTTCATAAATTTCCTGCTGAGGAACGAATCACTTCGTATCGGCAACAAGCATTTCGCCAAATTTGTCTTAGCCTACCTATCAATCAATATTCGCCTCATAGAATGAGATCTGTTATAAACTAACAACATGTCATGATTATGGTTTCTTCTTTTTCATTCGGCTTTCAGGAGCATACTTGGCTTTAAAATACATTTGGCTATTCTTTGTATGGTTTAGTTTATCGTGTATCATGTTGATGGATACACACTGGTTTAAATTTTTATTTTTTATTTTGTTTCTTTCTTTGTTTGTTAGATATAGACATGGTTATTAAATGCGTGTTAACTTTGCCGTTTATAGGCTACCAACAGCATTCAGATGTTTGCTTATAGTATCTGCTGATACTATTTTTTTTTTATTTAACAGAATGCAGTGTGAATTTGCACGTCAGCAGGGGAATCGTATACGAGTCATTCAACAAGAGGATTCTATGCTAATACCCATTGACAACAGAGGCATACATTTACCTCCAAGGGATCTTGAAAATGATTCACACTTAATTTTGATAAAACATTTCCTATTAAATAATTCTGAAATTCATGTTTTGGCTGAAAACGATGAAAATGAATGTGAACTTTTGGAAGTAGGCTACACAGTGTGGGGTAATCATTTGTTTGTTTTACATACGTTTTACCGAAAGGTGATGAAGTGGTCATGTGAACATTGTCCACAGGCCTACGTTTTTGTTAATCTGTCAGGGAAGCTGTTGCCACAAATTCTTGAACCTCCCATATAACAAATAATAATAATAACAATATATAATTATAATAACTTAACGTTTTTGTTATTTTTAGAAAAAATGTATGAAGCCCTTTGCTCAGAAGTTGAAGATCAGTTACTGATGATACAGTATAAACAACTGTTAGTTGTACCCATACAAAAAAACGTCCTTAACTGGTAATCAACCTTTAAACCAAGGTCTTATTTTAGATTTTATAGATGTGAGAGCCCCACTATTTTTAATTAAAAATGATGGTGATTTAATACCATTTAGATATATGCCAGATTTTGAAAATACGTTTCGTCAGTGACAATGGTTAGTGTTTTGCGCCATTTCATTAGCATATGCGCAAGTGATTCAACCCTATCCCTATAAATATGTTATAATTGATTTGCCTAATGATGCTCTAGCACGTTTTTGATGTGTTTCAGCAGCCCCTCCACCCTGTGGTAGGAATCAACCATTCCTTTTTTAATTTAAAATAAAAAATAAAACAAGGTCTTGGTTTATTTATAGCTTTAAAAATAGTTTAAAATGTTAGCTTGGTTTATTTTTTTCTTTCTTTCTTTCTTTTAGAAAACATGAGCATGTACCATCATATTAATCATCATGTAGCAGACACTCTTCCTTATATACAGCAAAAACACTTGTTGCTTCTTCCAGTGTTAAAAAAGTACTTGTTTTGATGGGCGTGGTCCGTGGCAAGAAATTCATCAAGCACTATTGATCGACGGCATACGCACCAAAACACAAATTTTTCTTATCGATGATGATTTTCATTTACAAGAGAATACCTATTTACGTCATGTGGACCATGAAACACAAAAAAATGGCTGTTGATGTTGGTTCAACAGTTATCGCGTACCTCCTACAAAAATTATTATATTTTTGATAATTTATCCAATACTATCTACAACTTTAGGCAAAAAACACTCAGGCTTAAAAAAAACAATACACTTTGATGTATAGACAAAGTTATTGTTGTTGTTGTTGTTGTTGTTGTAATATAAAGACTAGAGTGTTAAAAAGTAACACTCTTTTCTTTCCTTATAGACAACCATGGACGCCTTGAACGCCATTTGCCAAGATTGCGGCTTTGCACGCAAGAAAATGAGTGAATTGCCTACAAAAACACCCTTTCGCATTCATAAGATACAAAAATTAAAAACCAAATTTGGTGAACGAGCTCTTTGCATATGTCAAGACTTTGAGACATTTCTTCCCACACGATTTAATAACCTACCTGATGATGTTACGGAAGACGTAAATTTAAGTCTATTTAATCTATGAGGGTGAAAAGATAATCGATGCATCATTCGTTTTGTAAAAATAGAAAACGAATAATGATTGTACGCTAGCCATGACTTTTGTTTATTAATGCCTTACTTTTTAACAACTATAATAAAATAAAATTATTTTTTGGTGCTCAACAGTTTGACGTTTATTAATTTTTGCTCAACGGTTATGATGGTAAATAATAATAATAATAATTTTGTAAACTTCTCCTTGATGGGAGATTTTGTTTTGTTTTTGAACCTTAAGCTATGTCAATACAATGATGTCTATGATGAGCATAGGTGAATGGTAATTTTGTAATTTATACTAAATTGGAGAATTTATTTTAGCCTTAGGCTACGTGAATAAAAGCATGCCTATGACGCATGTTTATAATTAGTTTACCTTTTTTACTTTTGATGTACATGAATAGTTTTTTAAAAATAAGTCGAAACGTTATGTGCTTAAGGGTCGCTTGTTCATTGAGCACCCCTTTATGCGCCACAGCCACAAGTAAAAACACGGTTAGAGAGACATTAAAAAAAGAAAACTATTTAACACTATTTACTAAATAAATAAATAATTTAAAGTTAACGTCGCATTGCCTTTACTGCTGACATGGTTTTGCACTATTTTTTTTGAAAATCAAAATGTCATGTTATTTTATTGAATAATAATAATAATAATAATAAGCGTTTTACAAAACATAGTCCTAGACTTGATAATGATTTCATATCCTAGTATCACCTACTTTTAAAACATGTTCTTGTTTTACTTGTGGTTGCAGTGCATGAGGGGGTGTTGGATCAACAACAAGCGAGCCTTAAGCACTTGACGTTTCAACTTACTTTATAAATAATAATAATAATAATTATGGACTCTCGTCCTTTGTATTGTTTGTCATTTAAATAGCATTTATAGCAAATTTTATACAATTTTTTATTATTATAATTATCTTACTATTGATGAATGATGATGGACTTTTGTCCCTTTTTTATTGTTTGTGATTTAAATTAGCATTTAGTACAACTAGCAATTTTATAGCATTTTTTATAATTATAATGATGATGATGATACTATTGATGAATAATGATGAACTTTTGTCCTTTTTCATTGATTGTGATTAAAAGAATAGGTTTAGTACAAATAACATTCATATGAATTTTTATACAATTCTTTTATATTCATAATGATGAAACTATTAGTCAATAATGATGGACTTTTGTCCTTTTTTAAAATTGTTTGTGATTTAAAAAAAGATTTACTACAAATAGTAATTTTTATTTAATCTTTTATAATGATCATAATAATACTATTCATGAATAATTATGCACTGCTGTCCTTTTTTATTGTTTGGCATTTAAAAATAGGTTTAGTACAATTACCATTTATATGATTTTTTACAGTTTTTTAATAATTATAATGATGAAACTATTAGTCAATAATAATGGAAAATACACAACATGGACTCATGTCTTTTCTTTTGAAATGATAACAGTGATACTATACATTTTTAAAATAAATTCATAATGTTGAAGTCCATATCTAGATAAAAGTAATTTGCTCTTCATAGTACCAATCACCATAAATGCTGCCATCCGTTCCGATACATTGGCAACTGAAGCTGTTAATCGTTGCTTGGCAATACTTGACAAGACTTTGTCGGCAATGCGTCTTAGTGTGGGATCACTGTTTTCATGATTAAGGCATGCATGATCCAAAGCATTAATCTCCATATCCCCTCTCCTCAAACGATCTTGAAGACGAGTACCAGCGCCGCAAAAGCTGTAAGCAGGTAGGTGGACTTCGAGTGGTAAGTATTTAATGATGATATCAATAATTCCATGGCCAGTACACTTGGGACATGGAGGTTTCAATCGGTGAAAGACACTTTTCTTGTTGTTGTTTTTCTTCTTGTTCATGTTGTTGTTGTTCTTGTTGTTGTTGTTGTTGTTTGCCAGCGGCTGCTGACGAGCATGGTAGGTGGTTGTTTACCGCATGACAACCATGGAATGATGAAGCAATGTATTTACATTGGCTGTGATACAATTTCATCAATTGGCATGAGGCACACTGTCGAATGGAGGGCATTTTTGCCATGGTTAATTGCTTGTGATAGGAAAAATGGCTGTATGGCTGCAATTCACACAATACAGTGTCACTGGTCCACTCGGCAGGCACCTTCTCCTAAATTTCTTTGACAGCGTTGGCAGCAACATAAAAAAGGAACGATTTAGGCAAGGCCAATAATTCGTGATGAGTAAAGTTGCCAAGTTTTTTCTTGCACACAAAGAATTTTCCAATAGCCTTGTCGATCGTTGTGGCGTCCAGGTTTATAATGTTGATTTTATCACCTCACATGTACAAGTCTCACTGCTGTCATTGCACAACAACTCCCAACAGGCATTGGTGGTGAGCCAATGATCCAATTGCCACGCATGCGCTAAGGCTTTATTCTGAATATTTCCGCAAGGACAAGTATGAATGAGTTTTGCAAGGATGGACAGCCCAAATCTTAAAGATCAATATCACATTGACAGTGAGAGGGTAAAAATGGTTGGGGCCACTAGCGTTTTTCAGCCCCTTAAACAAATAAGTCATTGGCAGAGAACAAATGGGCTTTCATGACTATGTCAAGATACTTGTCTAGCTGCATGCCTCGCACCAAGGCGGCCCGGGTTCGATTCCCGGTCAATGCATGTGAGATTTTCGAAGTGAAATGCCATGTCCTGTGGTTCGGATTGCACGTAAAAAGGAGGTCTCGTGGCTCATGTTCTCTAGATTAACGGTCACGTTAAACTACAAGCTTCCTTCCTTTCTTTCCATACTAATTGCAAATGATTTTCAATCCATTGGCTTTGCTTTTTATTTCTTTCACTCAGCAACTCGGAAGCATAGGGAGGTTTAAACACCAAATGGATGGGGTGTGACACCCAAAAGATGCTACAATCGATAAAAGTCACTTCCTTAAATATAAATTTGTTATCTGCAATTTTAAAGCCCTGACAATCGACAATGAATGTACGCATGATGTTTTTTAGTTGTTACCACGACCACGATCAATCAACAACTAACCCATCTCATAGTTTAACGCCCCTAGTCAAGGACTTGGGAAAAGGAACAATGAATTGAACGACAGGTAAATATTTTTTTTACATCAGCACATAGGTTTTATTCATCATCATAAAACACCTACAATTCTGTTACAAAAAGATTGTTTTTTTAAATCTGGAACAACATTCAAATGAACAGTTTGCACATATGGTCCACAGGTATCTCCTAGTTTTGTAGGGCCTGGTACAATGACAGTGTAATTCAAACTCCACGGAATTTTGCTCACATCATAGCGATTCAGGTAAGGACAGGATGGACTCCATTGTCGATGATCACTAAATGGTCGATCCCCCATCTCCCAGTTTCCAATTTCAGTGTTGCAAAAAATACACTTGACCACATCCCGGCGGTTTAAGTAATAAAAGCCAGCCGCTGCCAATTCTCCATAATCCATAAAGGGAACTGTCCAATTTTCAAATGTTTTCAGTCGATTTAATTCACATTTTAAGTTCCATGGTTTTCCCTCACGTCATTGTTGTTGTTGTTGCTTATTGAGGGGCACATGACGTTTTAAAATGGTATGTCTGTGTGTATGTGCACACTGTCAGATCTCAACAGACATTGTGCTTGCAGACACTCATCATGTTAAGTCACGATTTTTTTTTCACCTCACCACAGGTGGATTACATGCTGGTCACATAATTGGACAAAGGATGATATTTCACTTGTCTAACATGAATAACCAAAGAGTAGGCACTTGTATGGTCGGGTAAATTTTCTTGTGTTTCAAAATCTACTCTTAAATCAATGGTGGTGATTTTCATAAATTCTTCTAAATACGAACAGTCGAAAACAACCAGTGGTGCCTTTGCTTTAACCCCTTAGAGCGACAGCATGGGACAATCCTGTTTTTCATAATAAGACGATTGAAATTTAGCAAACATGTCATAGAGGGGGCCAAACTTATTTTTTGAAAAATTCAGTTCCAACCCCTCATAGGGGAAGCAAACATTATTTAAAAATAGTCGTATATTTCTCAAGTGAATGTGATCACACATGGTGATATCTTTGCTTTGTTGGTATTTTTATTGGTTTGAAAACCAATAATAACATAGAGGGGTCGTTCGGTAGAGCGAGCCGATTTCACACTCCAACTATGAGTGTCTGTGGTAGGTAGCAAGGGGTACTCATGTAGACTCCAACTTCGAAAGGTGATAGGCAAGGCTTTATCTTTTTGCACCAAATGTAACATGCTTAGCTTTTTATGATCGGATAGCGTCACGTGGGGCACTTTCCAAAGTAATCGAAGCAGTTGAATTTTTGAGTCTACCACATGGCCAGAGGCTCCCTTTAGTGCATTATAATCACTACGGTCTCTCACCAGATACAAACTTTGTCTTTCATTTAAAATAATACGCTTATGATCTTCGGCGAAGCCAAGGAGCAATTTTAAGGGTAGGAAGCCTGTAAAAGTGCCATCGGTATGAACTAACCAGTCATTCCACCATCCTGCCATAGAGAGCGTTTTACCTTCTTCCTCGCTATGCGAGGGATATAATTTCATAAGATTGGTCATGCCCACATTTCGACTCATAACTATGACAATATCATTAAACACACAGCGCACTTCAGAAAACAGGAAAGCCAAACCATGATTCGCCTACGTAGACGTCGTGGGTGTGGTGCCATCCGCTTTAATTAATCTACCCTCCATTCGAAGGACACTTTCATGAGGTAGGGTAAAAATATCTTTATTGTTGATGATGAATTGTATCTCGTCATTGTTATCGAGTCCTGATGCTTGAGGTTGATAGGAATGCATATCAATGCGCACGACGCCATCTTCCACTTGTACGGGGTTTAACTCATGCAACAGCTCCTTGTTCATGACGGGGGTGTAACGTATAACCAAGGCGTTGTAAACGTTGTCGGTTTACTCGTGTCAACCTTTTCATACACGGCGGGCAACTAACCGACCTCGTAGACGGTGTTGTTGCTTTAAAGATAAAATTCACAGTGTCTTTAAAACCAACTTGTAGGTCACAGGGGTTTTGGCATCCAAAGCAATCAGTTGTTGCTTTTATTGACTAACCATAACGTAATATTACTAATATCGCTGACGCACACAGGATGATACAGAATGACGGATGGGTTTTCACGAATGATATAGCCTCCCGGGAGGTCACAATAAAACCATACAGCTAATGGCGTTGTTCTTGATTCGTAAACACGTGTCTAATAATATTACAAGTCACAGAGATGTGATGGTCCTCGATGAATTTCACTGGATAATCTGAATCATGGGCTTGTTGAGCTGCCAACACTCGTGGTTTAAATCCTAGTAAAGGGCCAATAGAATGAACTCGTGTTTCAAAGTCAATGTTAAACGTAGAGAAAATACTACAGCGATAAGTAATAGTATTGGCTGTAAGTTCAAATTTGTGTGTTCCATCCGCAAATGGCTTGACACCAAATTGTTTTATCATCGCCACACTAATGGCCTCGTGCACATCGTCTATGGTATAACCTCCAGGTGGTAGCCTCAAAATATTATCATAATAAAACTTGTCACTAATATCCAGTTGTATGTTGTAAATTCTGTTGTAACTTTCCAAAGAGATTAATCCCAACACATAGGATTGTTCGGGATGCAATTCAATGTGGGGAAAGAAATCTACGGACACTTCAGGCCCGTGGTTGTGCACGGTAGAGGTCTTGGCGTTGACATTCATAATGATGGGGCTGCTGGCTTAACGTGACCTCTAATATAAAAAAGTAAACACAAACGCCCACACTCTTGACTGTCAAAGGTTTGTTGACGATTCACATTATAGAATAACGTCACCCGATTTCCCAAATAACGCATCAACTCGATCGGGGTTGGTAAATTTCCATAACTGTCAAAGTACCATACCGTGGAACTTTGTGTTTCACATAGGCTACAAAATGTGTTCCTGGTCCTGCATCATCATCTAAATTGATCATGCCTCGTTCTTCTTTCCACGGTGCCTTTGGGTAATTCATATCGCATAAATACACCTCGAAAATGAGAAATCCTGAATTGTTTGGCAAAGCTTTCCACTTGTTGATGACTCATGGCATGACGAGGTAGTTGCTTTAGGTGCTTATCGAAGATGGACATTTTTTCTTTGACGTTAGGCCAAGACCTTGTTGATAAAAGACTGGCTATAGAGGATTGCCGTTTTTAGCCCCCATAGCAATGGCTTCTAACGTTTTATTGTGTCGTTCACTCTCTATGAGTTGTTGCTTGCCTTGCTCGACAGCTTTAATGGTTTTCGCCACGGCAGTGGCACCGCCCAAAAGCGACCCAAAGCCGCCAGACCCGCAAATTATGCCGGCAAAAAAAAACACGTTTAGCAACAGGAATGACTCGCCTACGTTTCTTCTTTCTTTCTTTCTATCTTTCTTTCTTTCTTTCTTTCTTTTATCGATACATTATGGTGGGATTTCGGGTTCGTAGACAAACGCACTGCCTGTAATGCTTCTTCGATAGCCACTCTTTTTGTATTATGTTAATTTTTTTAAAGTTTGAACACAGGTTGTGAGGCAGACCGACTCGGTTCCCTGCCTGGCTTTATTTCTTCATGTTTACCGCATATCTTTTATTCACCATGCTCCTACTTGGTGGTGAACCTCTCACAACAAAGCTTCGATAACAACTAACGTAAAGAGTCTTATTTCATAGCGGTATATTCCGATTCTATATAAAGTGGATAATAATTTCACCGTTTTCCCAGCTTCCTTTTCCTCAAAAGTAAGCATGAGATGAAAGGATAATTCATCCCCAGCATTTACTGTTTGATGATTGTGGACCAACAGTCTATCACAGTTTAATTATATTTGTAAATGTTTCTCATCAGGCATCGTATATTTAATATGAATCACACCATCATAGTGCAATCGATAATGTCTTAAACCAGAAGCAAGCACATAGGTAAGGTGGTGGTGGTCATTCACCAGTGGTGGTGGGAATGGCTTCTGTCATTGTCCAGTTTTTGATTTGACAGATACAGTAAAAATTCAGATGGGACAAATTTATAAAGCCTTTTCATTTGGTAGGTCACGCTACGTTTCGTGCAGACGTCATCGTCGTCTCGAGGATCTTCCACGTAAATAATACGACGATGATTGGCTGAATAGCTCTCAGCGGTTAGTCTCGGGGCCATGTGATAGACATTTTTCACTTTGCGATCGACATAGGTTTTTGTCGCCAACTCTCGAGACTGGTTTGACAAAGAGGCGGCCGTGGCCATGGTTACACGAGCTCGCCCAAACACGTCCATGGTGATAGACGTTAACTAACCTGTCCTATACACCGCTTGCCTATCTATAAACCTTATACACACATGAAAAAAACTCCGTCGTCGTCACTATGGAATTAATGAAACAACCCCATGCTTCGCCCCTCTCTGATTTGGTTTCAGAGCTATCGCTGGCCGTGTGTGAACCTAAACGTCATGGCACCCTATTTCCATCTACCGTTCGATGTATCATGGTGGGGCCTTCGGGGTGTGGAAAGACCAATGTTTTGCCCAACATCATTATCGCGCATTACGGCCTACGATTTCAAAATATTTATATTTTTGCCAAATCCTTGCACCAGCCTCTGTACGTGTATCTGGAACAAATTATGTCTTCGTTAAATAAAGAAGCCATGGGCTATTTTACATTCACCTCACCTCAAGATGTCATTCAACCAGACCGCATTCAACCAGATTACATTATAATTTTTGATGATATTGCTACTCAACGTCAGGCAATTATTCAACAGTATTTTAGTATGGGACGCCATAAAGAAGTGGATTGTTTTTATCTGGCGCAGACCTATTCTAAAATTCCCAAACAGTTGATTCGCGACAATGCCAATCTCATCGTTCTCTTTCGCCAAGACTCTAGAAATCTCTATCATATTTTTCAAGATCCTGATATGTCCTTTACCGCTTTCACACAATTGTGTGTCTCATGTTGAAACCATCATCCCCATGCCTGTTTGGTCATTAATAAACACAGTGAACGATGTGCGGGACGTTATCGCTTGGGTTTTGATCATTTTATTTCTGTTTAAAAAGACCCATGGTTTGACATTTCCTGTCAGTGTGTCTTTATCTTCACCATGGCGAGTGCCATCGGGTACAAGAAACATGTTCAAATCATGCAGCGTATTATTGAGGCACGAAATACCATTCGACATAAACTTCGTGAATTACAACGTTTAAAAAACGTGAATCCTTTGCCCATGAAAAAAACATGCTCAATTATCGGTTGATCCCATGAGGTTCAAACCAAATGCTTCTGCTGCTACCTCTCAAATCAAACCCTTAACAAGTTAAAAATTTACTCAAACAGATTCAACACGGCGGGTAAAATCCTCCTCCTCCGATGTTAGTGAACAAGATCACGAAGAAGAACAACATGGACAAGGTGGAAGTGAAAGCGGAACCGTATTTAGTCCTGAAATAAAAAAAATCCTCACCCCTTCAACAGTTTCTAAAAACAAATAGCGGGAACACCGCCTTCCTCCACATCGTCTACGTTTTCACTAGCCTTGGCCACCCCTCAAAATAAAGCTCAACTCAAAAACATTTTAATGAATCATTATGGAGCAACACTGCATCCGTATCTCATCGATATATTTATTTGAAAGACAGATACCACGTATGGTGTTCGCTATGAGAATGATAGTTTTAAAATTGGTGATTCATCGATTAAATTTGCTCGCACTAAAGCTGTCATTAAAAACAACAACTATAAATTAACACCAGGACTGTTAAAGCTGCTATTCTCTCGAACGCCATCTCTACAAGATTTTACGGCCGAGGACCTTGCTAAATATAAATCCATTTTATTAGACACCAACGCACACTAAACAAACTATAAATCCTCTCAGCAAGTCAATGCCAATATATCACAAAAATATAAAACCATCATTGCAAACATGTTTGGTAATCGAAAACACCACTCTGCCTCTGGCGTAATGTTTTAGAAAATAAAACCCTACGTGGATATGACCTATTGGAATAATCCCAATCAGTTAGTACAGCACTTATACTTGCTTCATGCGTCAAAACAAGCTGGTCACTCAGGACATGAGGCAGAAATCGCCCACATTGAAGAACAACTCCGGGATAACCAAATTATCTTATAATCCATCCCCCATCAAAGTGGGCATCGCTCATGAATTGCATAAACCAGCCCGACGCATTTATGAACGCCGTAGTGTTATTTCCAAAGGAGTGGACGATTTATGGCAGACAGACCTGGTCGAGATGATTCCTTATTCTAACGTTAACGATGGTGTACACTATATGTTGACGGTCATTGATGTCTATTCCAAAATGGCTTTTGTTGAACTGGTAAAAAATAAAACTGGTGTCTTAGTCACAAAGGCCTTTCAACATATTATTCAACAATCCTAACGTCAACCTCACTTGTTACAAACTGACAAGGGGAAAGAATTTTTTAACAAGGATTCCTCCAGTTTTCTCAAATCTAAGGATATTCACCATTACACCACGTATAGCAATCTCAAAGCTACCGTGGTCGAGCGGTTTAACCGAACATTAAAAAGCCATAAGCGGAAAGAGTTTACGATACATGGTTCTTATCGATGGATCGACTTGTTACCTCAACTCGTGTCACAATAAAACAACACGATTCATTCAACCGTTCGCATGAAACCACGTCTCGTCACCAAAACCCTACCCAGACTCAATAGACACTTTAACCCTATAAAAAAGGATGACCCTAGACGACATCGCCTTAAAATTGGAGATTTTGTTCGCATCAGTAAACATAGAAGTGTGTTTTCAAAGTCGCTCACTCCGCAGTGGCCGACAGAAATTTTTAAAATTCGTCAAGTCAAGCTAGGTCAACCAGTGACTTATCTTTTAGAAGATCAAAGCGGTCAAACCATTAAAGGACAATTCTATTATGAAGAAGTGCAAAAAAATTATATTCCAACGATTATCTCATTGAACGAGTAATTAAAGTCAAAGGTGCAAGATATTTTATAAAGTGGTTAGGATTCCCTTCCACGTTTAATTCATGGGTCAATAAACATGGTTTTTGTTGTTGTAATAAAGCTCTATTTATTTATTTATTTATTTATTTATTTATTTATTTAGACAAATTTCCCTTTCCAAAAAGATGTATCACATTACCTTTCACTAATCCCCCCTTTTGTTTTTTACATGTCCAATGACCCCTTTGTTCCACCCCATGACATTCTTTTTCATCAGGTTATGCACCCACCCATCGTTTCAATCTTAGCGCTGCTTTATAAATCCATTATGGACCAAGACAATGGCATTCACAGTATAAAGCCACACTGTATGACAGCACCTGTCTGTGAGCTAGAGCCTCTTATTTCTTTTCCTGCGGCCAGACGACAGCTTCATGCCCACGCAATGATAAGAGCAGTAGCCTGCAAGCAGCGGACGGTCTAAAGCTTTTCGCTAAGTGAGTGTGAGCAAATCCAAGCAATATCAAATGATGATGTTTTAGCAACATGACGGCGCATGCAGGCAAGACAAATCATTCACCAAACACAATGTCACTTCAATCCTGGTTCTCACTCCCCCACCCCGTTTCCCCAAATATCTAACAAAATAACGGAAACGCCATTTTAGACCAAAAACTATGATTCCACCTTTTCAACACCTACATCCCCGTAAAGAGGACGACGAGACAAAACATCATCATGGCCATCATACTCATAACTCGTCCCGTTTTCCAAATAACTGGAAAATGCCAAAAAACTTAGGTTAACCCCCAAAAACGTGCACAGGTTTTCACCTAGTGACTTGAAATTTATTGTGGGGGGTACAGAGGGTAAATACCAACCATTCATGTCAAACAAATGTTTTTGTAAAATTCTTCGTTTCCAAAATTGGGAGCAATTTTCAAAATTCTTCTTTTTTCTCCTGCAGACCTGAAACTTGGTTTCTGCCTAGAGGGGCTAGGGACCTTTCATTCACGTCAAACAAACTTCTTTGTCAATTTTATCGTTTCCAAAATACACGCCATTTCAAAAACAAAACTTTTCATTTTTTTAAATATAGTACTACTCATTCATAGCAAGGAGGACGTCACGCTGACTCCTACAACCTATCACAAATCGAAATCCGACCATGCGTTCTCCAGATATCGCCAAAGTTCACAGGAAAGTAGGCTATTTTTTCTTTTGTCCTAGACACTTGAATGTTGGTCTCGGGGTAGAAGGGGTAAACACCTTTCATTTACGTCAAACATACTTCTTTCTCAACTTCATCGTTTCCAAAATACACACCATTTCAAAAACAAAAATTTTCTTTTTTTTAATACCAACACGCATTCATAGCAATGAGGACGTCACCCCAACGCCAACAACATATCACACATCAAAATCGGATCGTGCCTTCGCGAGATATCGGCAATGTTCGCAGGAAGGTAGGCTGGGAAGCAGCTTTCCCCTTACCACACTACTCCCATTGATCCAAGACTCCCACAGCATCTGAGAAAGAAGTGATATACTGTATTTATACATGGATATGTACACACAGTTACATATAACTAATTTAGCCTACTGGATGAAATTATGTTAGGTCCAGAATTTAAGAAACTGTGTGAGCATAATAGACCCTAAAGATCAATGCTATATCTGCTACTTGCTAAGATAATAACCCAACGCAACTGAACTTAATATATCTGAACAATTTTCACGCAATAATTGTAAACATGTCACACCCCTTACCTTATAGCCTCGTCTGGAAGCTGTTCTGGTCAAGTTTTACGTATTTACTTTTCACCATTTGTTACCAGGCTGGCTAGATAGCGTCACAGTGAGGGTGTAGTGAAATAGCAGCTTGTGTAAATATTTGATAAAAGTGGTAAAATATTATAACCGAGGAGTAAATTCTCTAAAGTCACTTTCCTTAGGTCAAGTGAAATACGGAATATTGATAGTATTTAGGAATTCTCATTGATAATTTAATGAACATAAACTTACTTGTGGGAACGTGTATCCAAAGATTCGGTGACTTCTTCAATCACTGTTTGAACCAAGTAAAGTGGTGGTGCTTTTACAAGATTTCACCCGATTGGAAGATATACGTATTTCACATTCTCCTTTATCAGTAGGTAATTAGATTAACTCATTTTTTTAGTAACTTAATAATTAAAATAAATTTAGTGAAATTTGGTGTAAACATCTAGGCTAACTTAGATCTCTAGTATGGCGTCAGTAAACAATGTTAGTGTCTCAGGTAGTGTAACCGTTACGGATTTATGCTCGTCGTGCAAAATAAAAGTAAAAAATGCAAATAAAATCATCACAAGATCTCAGGTAAAATTGAATGAGGAGAAGAGTGAAACCGATTGTCGTAATGTACCGGAACAGTCATGCGAATGTCATAACCTGAGAAACGATCTGATAGATAGATAGAGAGATAGATAGTTTTATTAATCCCATTTGATCAAATAAATGTATACAATACATTTTTGATATAGGACACGTCAGAATTTACATCTATAAAATAAAAGTACTAATATGTATATAATACTAATATTATAACTATTTATAACTTATTATAATAACAGATCTTAAGAGATACAATCTTATTGGACAACTATTTACACCTTATTCTATTATCATAATATGAAAACTTAATTCTATAAATACAACAACTTACAGCTAGGTATTACAATTAAAATAGAAAAGTAAAATATAATTATAGATTTCATCGTTTCTATACACTAAGATATTCAACTACAGAGTAAAAAAAATGGCACTGCAGATAAGCTTTGAACATTCTATCAAAGGATTTTATTTTTGGGGCAAGTTTTATATACTGGGGTAGTTTATTGTGTAATTAACTCCTGTGTGATAAGTTCCTTTTTGATATATGCTTGTGTGTGTGTGAAATATGAATGTTTTGATTTTGTCTTGTGTTATGTCTATGAACATCATTGTTTGTTTTAAGAAAAACATCCTTTTTCATTAAATTCTAAAAAAAAACATAATACTTTCAAAGATATATATGCAGGGCAGAGGGAGAATGTTTAAATCTTTAAACAGAGGTCTACATGATTCCCTAGTGTTTACATTTGCTATAATTTCAATCGCCCTCTTTTGTATCCTAAACGTGCTTAGTACGTCTGGCGACATACCCCAAAATATGACCCCATATCTTAAGTATGAATGGAAATAAGCAAAATAAGTATTTCTTAGTGTGTGCATGGTAGTGCAGGTTTTCAAAATACGTAACGCCAAGCACATCGAGTTCAGTTTAGTATTCAGATATTGCATATGTTTATTCCATTTCAAGTCATGTTGTATCCATAGTCCTAAAAACGTTCTTTCTGATTTATTTAGTATTTGATGACCATTTAATATTATATTGGGCTTCGCGGGATTCCTATTTTGTATAGTGTGGAAATTTAGACATACTGTTTTTTTATAGTTTATTATGAGGCGATTATCTTGTGACCATTTGGTTAACTCTTCTGTAACGGAGTCAGCAGACTGCTGTATGACCTGTTTAGTTTCACCTTTTATTGCGAGTGTTGTATCGTCCGCAAACAAAATTTCCGTATGTGAATGAACGTTCTGTGTTATATCATTGATATATAAAATAAAGAGTAGTGGGCCCAAAACCGATCCCTGGGGTACTCCAAATTTAATAATTCCCTCATTGGACAATGTTTCATTAAGTAACTTGGTTCCATCATCCTTGTGTCTCAAGCTTACTATTTGTTTACGCCTTGTTAAGTAAGACTCTATCCATTTATTAGCTAGACCTCTAATACCATAATGATTTAGTGTTGTAAGGAGGATTTTATGGTCAACAACATCAAATGCTTTCGATAAATCCAAGAATAGGCCAGTTACATGTTCCTTATTGTCAATTAATTTCAGTATACAATTAATACATTCATAAATTGCTGTCTGCGTAGATTTTTCCGTTCTGAATCCATGTTGTGAGTTTGATATTATTTAATTTTTTTTATAAAACTTATCAGTCTACTATACATGATTTTTTCCACAATTTTTGCGATACCAGTTGGTAAGGTAATAGGACGATAGTTATCTAATTCTTCTTTTGAACCGTTTTTGTGCACTGGAATTACTTTTGATAACTTCAAAATATCCGGGTAAGTTCCTGAGAGAATTGAACTGTTTATTAAGTGTGTATGTGGATTTATAATATTTTCTGCACATTTCTTTAAAATTGCATCTGGGATGCCATCAATGCCAGCACAAAATTTATTTTTTAGCTCTTTTATAACTATGCTTACATCTTCACTTGTGACATGATTTATAAATAAGGAATCACTACATATCTTTATTTTATTATTAGAATTTAGTGTATTTATCTGTGATTTATTTAATAATTTTTGTGGAATTTCCAGAAAATAGTCATTGAAAGTGTTTGCTATTTCCTCTGGATTATTTATCACTTTATTATTTCTGGTCAGTGTAATGTTCCTTTGTATTTTAGCAGATTTTCCAGTTTCTTTCTTTATCACGGACCACATAGCCCTGTTTTCATTAGATGATTGGGAAATAAAATTATCATTATGCATTTTCTTTGCTAGTCTTATTACCTTATTTAATATGCTAGTGTATTTTTTGTAGTATAAATTGAATTCAGGTTTTGTGTGGTATTGTTTATATAATTTGTGTAGAAATGTCTTTCTTTGACATGAATTTATAATCCCTGTTGTTATCCAATTGTTAGTTTTGATATTTTGAACAGTTCTTTGTCTACACATAAACTACACATTGATGTTAATTAGTCCAAACTAATTTATGAGGATCTGAGAAGAAAAAAATATGATATTTATTTTAAAGGGTCTGGTTATATGGCTGTTAATTTAGGTTTCTCATATGAATAGTGAAAAGGGTTCAGAATATACTTGTGAAATACTGCATTCTTAGCTATCACTGCGGCGGCACGAGTTCGATTCCCGCCTCTGACAAGAAATTTTTAATTCTTGTCTGAGGGTTGGAACGGGGTACACTCAACCTCGTGAGGCAAACATTTGTAAAGGTGGGCTCGATTGCTACCTCAGCCATCCTGGAAGTGGTTTTCCGCGGATCCCCTTTTCTACTCCACGCAAATGCCCTGCTTTGGAATCGGTACCTAATAAAGTATGTAGCGAAATTTAGTGAATCTGCATGTCCCATTTCACTCTGCATTAATAAGGTTATTATTTTACTTTTATGGTAAATTTTCCTTTGGTAAGCTAATTACAGTGTTAGGTCTAGTATCATTGTTGGCAATTAACTTAATCACGCAGTAAATGTTTATGTAAGGTATTGTTACGCTCCGGACTCCCATGGGGCGTAGTCACCCTCTATCATCCCCTTTCAGCTCCGCTTCATGCTACTATCCCTAGGATGAACCAACAGCATTAATCACACAGTTACACAGGCTTGGCAAGCCAACTTCAACACATGAGGAAATCATTGCCTCACAAGACATAAACACCAGGCTACCAAGTTATGTAGAGCACACAAACAGAGGATTCTGCTGAGCTTGCTTACTAAACATCGGCAACTGCCTTAAATAGGAACGACAGCAAAGACCAATCATCTGAAGCGAAGAAAGGTGCCACCCGTCGACTTCGCGCTATTCTGCTGCCTAGGTGAGTGAGACTTCAGGATATCCTGCAAGCAATTCCTACCAAATCCAACCCTTACTACTTGTGTATATGCATCATTATCTCTTTACACTACTTAGCTGCATTTCGAGTCAGTAGCAATCCACTAGCGACTTGCACTAAGTAGACTTCGCACAATAAACCTCCGTTACACTTTACTTCACTCTTTTGTACTTTTATCCTCATACTCGAATCCCGGACCATCAGTTCGACTCGAGCTCTCATTCCTGCCTTTACTCGGCGCGTCTGTCTGTCTAGCGTATCGCTACGTCAGACGTTCTCGCCAGTACACACACCGAGCAAGGTTTCTGTCTAAAGCCTTGACTATGCTCCGACGTTACTCGCTCACAAATACAGCTAAACGCACGTTTGTCCTCCAGACCTAACCAACCTTACTTCGAAACCCCCGATTCTTAGTTACGCCCCTGAGGACACAACAGTATATATATGATATTAAAATTGTAGTAGACACCATTAAATTTGTATAGTACAATTCCAATGTAAGAGCCTCTGGCTAGTTGGAATTAATTGTTCAATAAATGATAATGATGAATTTAAGGCCATGGCCGTTTCCTACCCAAACCCTACCTCAATTACACTTACACACACTACTATAGACACCACAGTGACCCAGGTTATCAGACAAATTATTCACACACCCAAGTACACGGGGCTACATTGTCACGATGTCGCAATGCCCCTGAAACAGTCAAGAACAACGAAACTGCAGCCCAGACTGGCAGTGCACAGTAGCTTATGTAACAAAAAAAAATGTATCTTTCTCTCTGAGCCATATGCATTATTCATTATAGCAATCGATTTTCTGGCTTGGAGGAAGGACATATTTTCATAGAAAATTGCTTTCACGTGTTTCAGGCTAACATATTTAATGCCGAACTCCCTTGGTTAACTCATGTTCTCGTCTGACACCTAAGCTTTTTGGGTAATGTTTCTGGGGGCTAGAGTATCCTTCCTTTTTCTGCCTCTCATAGGCCCTTCTCTTTCTTGTTCTGATACCTTCATTCTCTAGGGACTGGAACTCTGAAATGTGGCATGAGTTACATATTAAGTACATTGCAGATTGTATTTGTTCACTATATTATTAAAAAGGAACAATTTCCTTTGAAGAGTAATACTTTATGCAACAAACACACTTAATTAGAGTAAAACTTCGGAATGAAATTTAGTGATAAATTAAAGTTAAAGTGGAAAAATTAAAATGTTGTTCAAATAACCCAGCCCAAACACCATTTAAATAAGCAAAATTTGCTCTATATATAAAAGAAAGGCTTGATCTCCATCTTTCAATTGAGTGACCCTATGGATGATTTGTTCATTGTTGTATCCATAGGGGCAGATGACCTCGCTGTTCCGCCCCTTAAAACAACCATAACTCTCTGATGTATGTACATAAATGAATGTAGGGTACATATATTGATATAGGCCTGCATAAAAAATGACATGGAAGCTGCTCTAGTTTGCATATGCCTAAAAGATTGAAAAGCAAAATAGCTTAGAAGTTAATAACCAACAAGCGAATTTTCCATATTATGCTGAAATCTACTATAATACCTTTCTCTATTAGAGCGCGTGTAAATTAAGATTATCTATAAGCCTATGTATCACTCCTCTTCTCCTGTAGATTGTAGTCATTGCCGTGCATGTGAAATAAAGAAATGTTGTAGAATGACAGCTTGCACCAAATGTGGTTCTTTTTTTCATTTGTAAGAGCTCGTGATAACAATTTCCCATCAGAATCAGGGTGTTAATTATCTTATATTAGCACCCTATCAACGAGCGTGCCATGCGGCTTGAGGGAAGTTTACCAGTAGACTGCCAGGCAAATATAACCACAAAGCAGGAGGCCTCACCAGCAGTGGGAGGGAGACATCCAGTAGTATACGCTGCCGAGATGACGCTCCTAGCAACCGCATGGGCGCAGCCACATTTTACCCAAACAACTGGTTGCTAAGTTTTTTATACATAGGAAGCTGTATTAACGCTGCGCAGTGTCTGGAATTTTGTGGATAAAAAGGTATAATATGCGTGAAATAAGGTATACGCCTCCCGTGGAGATCGTCTACAGTGTTGGAGCTACAAAATAGAAGTGAAATTTTACGGACAAAGTACGAGAATTTTGCGAGATAGTATGAATAAAGTTGAGCTCACTTCTGAGGCGAGAATTGCATGGTGGGTACTACAAATGACAAATATTTATTTATAACATCATTTAGTGGATACCGTATATCTAATATAGAGAGATAATTAGGTCATACATGTCACATAAAGGGATTTTTGGTTCATCTGGGCAATGTAGTTGAAATTAAATATGGTTTGTACTGTAAGTATTATCACGGCCTACTGAATGCGAGCTGCGCTCTCCACAACCGGCCTAGACAATGAGACGTTTTACATGAAATCTTGTTAGTTACTCAACTGCTCACACAGCACTGTTGACCAAGCATTGCACGACAAAAACTTATCTCTACTTAGTGTAAAACTAAGTCCCCGATTCTTGGATGTCACGAGTAATCTCGAGAACCACTGGATGGAATTCGATGCGGCTTTCACCATTCTGTAAAGGTAATATCGAGGAAGATTTCTGTCGAAAATAATTTGTTTATGATCAAAGGGAGCCAAGCAGTAACGATTTCAGATTTCAGTGAATAGGTCGAAAAAAGAACTTGACGTCCGTGCGCTTTTTAAGCTTCCGCTGGACAAACCGTTAAAAATATTAATATACTATGAGTGTAAGAATTGTTCAGCATGAAAATTTCTACAAAAAGTCCGGGAGAGCGTATCTCTATCTTCGATACATCGCCCACTATAAGTGTTTTTATTTTGGACAGGACGGGGATTTGTGTCTCATGCACCTCGCCATTCTTAAATTACGTCTGGCAGGAATTCCTTACACATTCATAACTGTTCCCGGGCGAAGCCGAGGCGGGTTTCTAGTGACACTATATATTATCATTATAATTCCCGCAATATCAAAATGCATATTATATCACAGAATAAAATAGCGTGCTAATAAATCTAAGAGAAATTAGACATACCTTGCACCTTGTTACAGTTAAATTCGATCAGAATCACTCTGTTTTCATTAAAGTTTATGCATTTTCCTGCTGAGCGGTTTGGAAGTTCGGCAACAGGAAACTAGGACTGTTATTAACTTAAAATGTTCATTTTTGTATTTTTGTACTATTTATGTTCATGATTTCATTACATTGTCAGAATTAATGCTTTAATTTATATGGTATATTATTCAGGGTACCTATTATAAATAAAAACCGTGAGGTTTCTCACCTCCCAAATATTAAGAAACCCGGTTGCCTAATATAGGGAAAGTGCACTTTTAAAGTTAACAATAATATCAGAGGGTATTACAACATCAAACGTGCCCATATTTGTAATATACATAGTATATCGCCTGAGGTTTACATTGGTGATAAAACCAAAATTATTCCGTTCCTTCTTATGACTAATGTGAGCCCTATAAAAAACCTCCCCATATTTGGCGACTTTCCTCTACCCATTTTTTTAGAAGATACCTTATGCACTGGACAGTTGAATCCGTGATTAATTGTATAGCTTCGTAAATCTCAGAAGTCAGGAAGTCCTTTCTAGCAGCGTTACTAGCAGCTTTCAAAGTTTCAAGGTAAGAAAGAAAATATTCCTCTAGCCAGTTTAGGCGACTGTCATTTAATGAGAACAAATGCCCTTTATCTGGATTTCTAGACTGAATATGATGATATGTGATGCTTACGTCATGCATAGCGATAGCGAACCATTTATTAACGTGTTTCATAAAAATTATGGTTGCTTCTGCGTCCATGAATGTGTACGCTTCCGGGTGCATGCCTACATTTTATTTCAGTGTACTAATGGCACCAATAACTTCTGATGAGAACACTTCCTTGGCACGCCGAACATTCATTTTTATAAATTTAGTGGGTTCGATGCGTTTTTAGTGAGGTGTCTGACAGGTTAGACGATCTCATCCCTTTGCATTTTGTATAGTAATGGCAATTATTTCCCTGAAATTATTCCAGTACCATCAGTCATCTCTCGTTACAGAAACTGCGTTCTAATGTTTTGCTTTTTTTTAGAATGTGACAATGATCAAAACTAGGGAATAAATTCCTAGACTCGTCGTATGGGAGATTGACCATTGGTTGCAAATTCACTCCCCCTAAATGCCTCATCACTGTAGTGTTAGTTTTGTGATTCACAGAGACAATTATTATAATTATGAAACCGCATTGTTCAACCTCGAGAATAATGTCCAGCAGGAGTTTATGTAAGTCCCGTCCTGTCAGCTGCTTCGTGAAAAAGAAGGCACACGGTATCTGATAATTTGTGAAAATACCTCTTAGCACAAAACACAACACTCGATTGGCTGTTACTTGTTCCCGGCTATAATTTTCATCATCTTTCTTTTTGACGAGACGGTGCTCGAAATGTGTCCTTGTACCCGACGAAGGTGCAAGGTATGTCTAATTTCTCTTAGATTTATTAGCACGATATTTTATTCTGTGATATAATATGCATTTTGATATTGCGGGAATTATAATGATAATATATAGTGTCACTAGCAACCCGCCCCGGCTTCGCCCGGGAACAGTTATGAATGTGCAAGGAATTCCTGCCAGACGTAATTAAAGAATGGCGAGGTGCATGAGACACAAATACCCCTTCCGTCCAAACTAAAAACACTTATAGCGGGCGATATATCGAAGATAGAGATATGCTCTCACGGACTTGCTTGTAGAATATCTCACGCTGAACAATTCTTACACTCATAGTATATTGATATTTTTAACGGTTTGCCCAGCGTAACCTTAAAACGCACACGGACGCCAGGCTCTTTTTTCGACCTTTTCACTGAAATCGTTACTGCTTGCCTCCCTTTGATCATAAATAAATTATTTTTCTACAGAAATCTTCCTCGAGATTACCTTTACAGAATGGTGAAAGCCGCATCAAAATCCATCCAGTGGTTCTCGAGATTACTCATTTAATATACGTAGTGTACAGCTGTTTATTAATCGCGCCTATAATGGGATGAGAGTGCACTCTATCGGCGACGAGTAGAAATTTTCCAATTACACGTTATGCATGGGCTCAAACTGGGATTGTCAAGGCCGGTATAGAGCGCAGCTCGCATCCAGTCGGCCGTGGTATTATAAACGACAACTTACATAACCTTACAGCTGGTACACTAACAGCAATTTTCTCCTACAACTTTTCTGTGTGGTTATTTTTCACTTAATTAATTTAAGCAGAGAGTTGTGTTTCCAAATAACAATCAGGCCTATCCCAGACTGAAAATTTATGCCTAAATATTTTATTTTTTGCACTTTCAGAAAACAATGATCATCTACCAGTAGCCTAGGCCTACACCTTGCAACGAAGATACAGTATGTACTGTACCATACAGAGACATTATTCAAGCCAATGAATACTGCTTATTTCTGAAGTGGCAAGTCTTGTTGTGATGGTCAGGGAAGTTTCAGTGAAAAAGTCAGTGGTGTCAAGAAATGAGGTGATGAGGATAGTGACGAACCAGGCTACCATGGCATTATGTCAAGATTGCTAGAAAATGTTTTAATCGTTTCGGCATGAAGTATTAGTGAAAAAGTCAGTTGTGCTATAAAATTATCAATAAAAGTGTACTTAGTTTCTTGTGCATTACTTATCTGGACAATTTTTCAAACATTGGACAGTAAAATTAGGCTAGTTCAATTAAGTTACGGTAGGCTACAGTATTGTACATTTATTATGAGTTATGATAGAACTACAGTATATTGATACTCAAAATATCGAGGCTTAATACTTAACTGCGATATTTATGCCAAACATCTTTAATGTATATCAGGAAGTACTGGTATAGTATTGGGAAGTGGGCTACTCCCCTGCGATTCAACTTAAAGGCTCCCGCAGAAGTGTGGATGTGTTTTTCGCCCCTCACAGTATGCCTTTTTGTTATTGAGCAACTGAGTTTCATTGGAGTTGTAACAGGTCATTTTATCGCAGGTTGTGGTGAATTATGTAATACGGTACCAAATGGCAGGTAGGTGGTGTTGGTGGTTATTGAGGTCATTAGCCCCTAACAGGAATGTAGGCTAATTTTATTTAGTTCTGTTGGTTAAGTAATGCATTGTAATCATTTTCTAGATAATGCTTTTGTTAGTATAGGCCTATCTCATTAAATTCATTGCTTAACTCAAACCTAAGGTATAATCTGGCTACCTCTGCATTAGTAAGGCTGGAGTGAGATCATCCCAATCATACTGTACCGGTACCTTCACTGTGAGCTCGCTAGTTAAATTGGAGGCTTGTGGTAAGTAATTCATATTTTACAACAAGAATGGTGTAAATTTCTATATCATTGCCCAATATTTTTTTTATTTCCTTACTCCATGGGCTTCATAATTATCTTTTACCCACTCTTCAGTAACATGTTTGGATTGGAACATACAGTAGTTATGCAGACCAATGTCCTGCCTTGGAGATTATAATTCTTTTTGGAATGGTGGAATAATATTTCCCCTCCTCCCATCCAAATGGCCAATCACTGATCAAACTGTACTAACTTGAGTGTACCATACATGTATGGATCAATTACTTTATGTGATGCATTTTACTAATGTATAATAAATAAGCTGTTGGAGAGGTTGAAATCTAATGCCAGAATACAGCCGCTTACTGTTGAAAGAGACAGTTTTATGCTGCAAACTGAACGTAATATGTGGTCTGTGGAAAGGTTTGGAGTTGCTACTAGAAAGTCCTATTCAATTTGGTAACTGGAAACTGTCTGAGCCATCAAGTACAGTAGCACATGGATCATAGTTATGGTACCGGGACCCTCAGCATTTTCCTACATCAACTCTTTGACCCACTTCATACCAAGTAGGCTACTTGTACTGTACCACTTTGCCTGTCCAGCACACATACTGTATTGGTTGAATGTTTTAGGATTGCTCATGAAGATGCAGGGTGGCTATTTTTAGTTCTAAATCTCTGCAATATCATATTTGAATGCTGTTGTCTGTACCCTCATACAGGGTGCATTGTTTAATATTTTCAGGAGGGGAACAGGATGTAGTGAGTTGACTATTCCAAAAGCCCAATTTGTACCATGCCCTCATTCAGTGGTAGAGGTGGGCTATTTCAATATTATTTTGTCACTGTAATGGCACATTAGAAAAATAAATACATAAATTATAATTACAATGAATGTTTCTGCTCTATTATGCAACTCATACCTTAAGCTAGTGGATGGGATATTTATTAAATTCTCCACACTGTCTAACATTTGCTGCATAACAAAGGCTCCAACTTTGTGGGAGCAGCTTTCATCCGATCAAACTTTTACAAAGTACCTTGCAGACAATGCGAGACTATCTTACATTTTTTTACTTGCAGATTTTATGTAATGAAGTTGTTGGGGCCTTCTGTCCACCACATTGGGGCAGATGACCTCATAGTTCCGCCCCTTAAAAGAACAATGACTAACTAATAACTAACTCTGTCCACCACCCATGTTGGTAGTTCCTGTGGGTGGACTGATTGCCAAAGCATAATATCTTTTGTGGCACACCAGCTAATGTATAACAATAATCAGTGTGATAATCTGCTTGATTCTTAGGAGCAAGGAACAATGTGGTCATCAGCTTGGTGTACTTATTGGGTGAGAGCCTCGGATATTTTCATGTCAGTTTTAGTGGCTGAATATTTGGAGCTAGGATAGGAAAAGTGCCCCATTATTTAGAATGAGGTAGGACGATAGGCCTTAATTGTAGACTTCTCTAACCTGTTAGTGAGCACACAGGTTAGGCTTTGTTACTTTGATTCGTTTTCAAACAAACGCGGCGTTGTAGTAAACACACAAATTGTATTGAAATGTAGTCTTTGTTTCTTCTCAAGCCGTTGATGAGATTTGGCCTAAACTCTCATACAAAATATTTTAAACTGTTCGCTTATGCATTGATAGGCCTTCTTTTAAAGTTCATTTTATTCGTCACTTACTGGTAGGGCACAATATCCATAGATATTATATTTTCATGTTTTCACGTAATTTGAGTTAAATATCGTAAGCCACATCTCTAGGACATATGTTCTAAGTCGTAATGTGCATCTCGTACGCAATATTTTACAACTTTATTGGACAACTATGTTAAATTACTGTGGAAAATATATTTTTCTATGCTTTCTTGCCTCTCGACATCCATGCATGTGCAGTTTTATACGATACAAATAGAAAATAATGACGGCTCAAACACGAAGCAAGCTACAAGGGAGCCATGTTGTATTGCTCCAGTTGCTTAGCAACGGAGCGGCAGTGATGTCGACTTCGGCAGCTTATTGTAGAGATCATTGGACAAACATAAGAGAATCATCTTGTAACGTGGTCATAGTTCTGTGCCCAATAACATTATTGCTATTATTCAAATGAGGTAAAATTGCATTTGTTTTTGTAGCTAGTTGAGGGATTATATTTATTTAATTTTGTTGAGAGAGTGATTCTGATGAATGCTATGTAAATCCCATATTTCCATGCCATGGATGAAATTGATTCTCTGGCTGTTTGTCAAATGTGAACACTCTGCACTCGCACTTCACACTCTCATGTACACTTGCACTCGATCACTCTGTCCACACTAGAAGTGTGAACACTCGGTAATTTGGAACGTATCTGCACTCGCTCTCCCTGGGCGCGGCGCGCGAAGTATGATAGCTGGCGGTAGGAACAGCTGACCGTCTCATGTTTACGTTCGTTGTGATCTGATTTTCGCGAATAAGAAGGGGTACATCGTGTATTTGGCTCTGGCCGTGGGATGTAAAGGCTTCCATGTCTGTTGTAGGATAATATAATTTGTAGCATTTCTACCCTGATACCTTTCCTACTACTGCAGTGTATTGTTTAAGAATAAATATTTCATTTATTTCTTTAGCATTTTACTGCCATTTAGTCCAATGAGATAGTGCTCAATCACTTGTTAGTGGCGTAAAATTTATTACTCACTTAGGCCTAGGCTACTGAATAAACTGGAAGTTAAGCTTTCAATCTCTTTTATTGGGGAGCATTCCATGAATCCTGCATCTCATCCCACTCCCATTTCCTTGTGTAGTAGGGTTGTACTGTAATCCTTATCAGAAGGTACCGTATTGGTAAGGACACAATAACAATAAGTGAGATTGGGTTAGGGCCAGCAATCTCAATTTTCTAATGAACATTGATTCAACGACTCGTTCGTTTTTGAATGATGAATTTTTGTTTATTTTTTATAATTATTAGATTTATTAATTTTCAGTCTTTTCAAATTTAGTTATCTACCTCTAAATTTTAAAATCCATTCCAATTTTTTATAATTTAATCAGTGTTAAGAGGGAGAGATGACCTCATAGTTTTGTACCCTTAAAACAACAACAACAACTAACTTAACTAACCTTGATTTTAATATTGACATTCTGCATCCTGACCTCCTTTGCTCTTTATGATAAAATGATGCCCCTAAGTATTCGAGAGAATTCCTGCTTTTACTTTTCAAAATAAGGAAGGATACTGTTAGAGAAATTTTAAATCTTCATAAACGACACCAAAGACAACAGTTCATCATAAAAACTAGAGTAATGAAATTACCTCTGATTTTAAAAAACAAATCCCTTGAAGCGCAATAATGCTCACTGAAAAATAGCTGTGAAAAATATTTTAGCCACCTGCCTATAGTAAAGCCATCATTACTTCCAACTTGGCGTTTCAGTTTTACCCTCGAGTTATGTAGCGGTCAGAAGGTAAACATTTTAACTAGGCAATCACAGGCAGTCATTCAAATCAATATATCACGACAAATCGAGTTTCATTTGCGATGACCTGATTAGGGAACAAAACTGTAGCCTAGTACTGAAACGTCATGTCGAAAGTAATGATGGCTTTACTATAGAATATGTTACATAATTCAGTCTAATTGATAAGATGTCTAATTTTAGTGGAAGGGTAGCTGTATGATTGCTAGTGTTTTGGCTGCTTGTTACCAAGTCAAACCAGGTTCAATTCCCGATTAATGCATGGTCGACATATAAAGGAGATCCTGTGGCTCAAAATTGTGAAATTTGAAACTATTGGTTTAACGTTTTCTATAATTGCAACGGTTTGAGATCCCAGGGTGGCAGAATTTCCACCCAAAAGGATATCTTTAACATGCCAGTAAATCTGTGATACGACTCCCTCTCATTTATGCACCTTTAAATACCAACTCACTGAGCCAGGATTCAATCCTGCAACCTTGGGAACACCAGGCGAAAACATTACCTCTGCACCATGCGCCTAAATCATGCAGTAGCACTGGAACAATATCTTGCACATCCTGTTATATGAAAACAGGCAGGCCTATTATGCAACATTGTGATGTACCATATGGAGTTAAATCTATAATGTTGCAACTTTTACTGTTAATAATAATAATATCGTATGGCCTCGAGAGCCTGGTGCAAGCTTTGTTAATTGACACCCAGAGGGTAGCTTGCATGTCGAATTTCGTCGTTCCTTTGAACGCTATGAAAGTCAAGGAGGTTAGATATCTAAACTCCTTGACACTACAGCGCCTTCAAGTAGAGAATGGAGGAACTTTGTGTTGGCGGAAAATCCCGAGATTAATTTTGCCATTGAACACGGCCTACTGAATTCAAATGGGTTCTTTAACATGCCAACAACGTATGACATGAGTATCGTGATTTTTGTCGCCTTCAAAAATCACTTACCATGGCCAGGGGCGAACCTGCAATCTTGGGGTTGGTAGTCCGAAACTATAACCACTCACCCACCGTGGCAAGCTATTTTTACTGTTTATAAATACTTTCAGGAATAAAAGGTTGGAACACATTAAATTAATGTAAACTGTACAGATATGATATTGAAATTAAATTTTATTTCTGTATTTTATTGACTCTACATATTACACATTTTTGTTTTCTTCTTATGTATATTGCAGAAATTCTACAAGGGAGGTCTCCCATTTCTTCAGTCTTTGTGTAGATCCTGTCCTGGAGCCAGATGACATGGAGCGGAGAGAATGTAAATGTTGTCAATATAATGGGGCTTCCTTAACAAATTCTATATTGCACTCCTCGCCTGCCAATGTAAAGACAGAGATTAGCCAAATTAGGTGCTTAAAAACCTTTCAAAATTATGCAGTCATAATATAAGGAAAAATTGTTATGTATGCACCTCAACAAAAGTTTGGAACACTGGCATAGAGCGTAGTCATACCATTGGAGGAGCTTGGACATTGTGGTCATTTAGCCCCGTGTACGTTTTTTGTGTATGTATAAGAACAGTCTGAAGGCTGTAGTAGTGTGTGTATTGGTAATTCAGGTGAGGATTGGGAAGGAGGCGGCCATGGCCTTAAGTTAGGAACCATCCCAGCATTTGCATGGAGTCGAATTGGGAAACCACAGAAAACCACTTCCAAGATGGATGAGGTGGGAATCGAACCCACCTCTTCTCAGTTTTGCTTCATGAGGCTGAGTGTACCCTGTTCCAGCCTCAGGCCAGAATTAGATTTCTTGGCACTGCAGGGAATCGAATCCAGACTTCTGGGGTGTCAGACAAGAATGCTAGCCGCTACACCATGAGGTATACCATATTGTTGAAGCCAAAGACAACAGGGTACCCTTACGGAATATCTTCAAACTAGGCTTTATAAAAGCATGTACATCACTGAGTTGTTTAATATGCAGTCAATATAGTCAAATCTATACAATTGATTTTTTTTGTTGCATTGTGTAGTTGGATAACAAACAATATTACCAAATTACATACTCTATTGTAACAAGTTAAATTGCATCCACAAGTTAAAAAGCCCGTGCAGATTCTAAATTTATTATACAGTATGTGCTCCAGTGTGGTAGTGGATGTACAGAGTGCATGATACAGGGGAACATTTGTGTTAATGTATCCCGTGGTCTCTCTCTTCTATAAACTAATATTGTATGCACCAAGATGAAGAGAATGGAGAACGCACAAGCCAAGCATGAAGCAGTTAAACCATGGCATCAACGGATGTACCAGGCTTGAGACAAGACTAGTTATACCTAGGTACAGGGCGATTCAATCGAGAATAAAATATGTCAGAATAAATGTTCACAAAAATATATTTCCCTAATATTGAATAAAAGTCACATAATCTCTGTCCATTAGGGGCGCATCCACAAGGTGGCATCATGTCGGCAGTAAACATTAGGCACACGATGCCAAAGTATATAATTCTCAACAGTTTTCAGAGTATTAATTTTCATTCAAATTTGATGCGCTCTCAGCAATTTGTTGCAACATGAGCGGGACGGATGTAATTTTCCATACTTCAGCTAATAGGCAGCGCTAGCATTCACGATAAACATAATGGCCACAATGGGACTGCATGCACAATGCGTTGTATGTGTCGCAGGAGTTTGTGCTTATAATTACCAGTGGCGGCCGGTAATAAGGTTGCATTGTTGAACAACGACCAGATTTCATTAAGAAAAACAATTAATACCGTAATAATATTTTTAGTAATAAATGCTGTAAGTTTCTTTTATAAGTATAGGATTTCATAATTTTGTTCCTTAATAATTCTGGAAATCTTATAGTAAGTTACTGTGAACCGTCTGAAAAAGCGAAGCACGCCAACTGTCTAGGAGCGATCGTCCGTTTGGCCGTTTCCAGGCCCGAGCACTGACCAGGTCTCGATAGTGAAGGGTATGGCAGAGATGCTAGATCGTGTAAGTCCTATCCCAAGAGTTAACACGGCTGGTCGTTGCCCGCTGATTGCAACAAGGGAGCTGATGCACGGACGGAGACAGCTGAGATGCTTCGTCAACTTCTGATGTAATTTGCGAGTAATTGTAACACTCGCGGTTCTTTCTCGCCCTTCTATATAACTTATGTCATTTTGTTCTTGTGAAGATTTTCAAGCAGACTAACTTATAATCCATTCATCCGATGACAATGTGGCATTCGTGATGAATAAGGTACATCCGTTTTACCGTGCAATTGAATCTAGTTTTCTCTGATATCAAGCAGTCTTTTACCCTATCACCTACCCCCCGCAATAGTGCAACCCCCAAAACAAGGGATACAAGTCACTGGGGTACAGACATAGAACACAGAATGAAACAAGATCGGCAGATCACTCACGAGTTGCCATGTGGCACAATCTGTCCGCTTGGTATGATCTATGCCATATCCGCTATTACTGTCGTATTGAATTCTGGTAGCCAGAAAGTAGAGAATATCATGACCAACAAATTGATGAAACGATATTCTGTTAATAATTAGCACGGATAGTAAACGCTTGCCAATTAGGCCTACAACATTTTACCTCCAAGAATAAGGGTGTCTGATAACGTTAATATGAATTGACACCAAATTTGTTACATAAAATAGCCTACTCTGTGTACACTGGGTAGATTTTACTTCAAACTATGCTGTTCATAAACCGGATGAAGTGTCACGGTTGGGGGCTGTAGGCATCCCTGATTTAGAGAATCAACAATGTAAACTAACACTCAATTTTTAAAACAGTTGCATAGGCTACTAAGAATATAATTTAAGTAGTAATATTATTAATTCTGAATGTAAGTGGAACGCAGCTTATACACTTGCAGCAGACATGAATGTGACTTTTTCATAACTTGTGACCTCATTTCATCGTCGGGGTGATATTACGTATTTAAATTAGCAACCCTGGTCACTACTGAACCTCATATGTGCTGAATTTCGTAAATATGTGATTTTATTTATTGCTATTTTAAAAACGGCTGTCATCTTTCGACACCGCTTGCATCTTGTTCAACCGTCATCAAGGCTCACTCTAGCGGCACGCACCGAGGCGCACACACATTGTTGTGGACATGTAGGATACAAAATAACTGTTGATAAAAAAAAATCATCGGGATGCGTTAGGCTGAAAGTATTGTCGAAACACATTGACCTGGGTGGGTTAGGCCGTAACCATTTTCAAGAACCATTCGATTGGACAAAACAAAGGTTAGAATGGTCACGTGCAGGTGCGGCCTTGGCCGCGCGCAGCTAGCAGAGCACGGTTGACACAAAACCATTGGTCTGTGCGCGTTAGGCTGTCACCAATGTCAAAAACCATTGGATTGGACAAATCGAAGGTCAGGTGTAGGTGTGGCCTTGGCCGCGCGCAGCTAGCGGGGCAGGCACGATTGACACAAAACCATTGGACTGGACAAAACTAAGGTTAGAAGGTCAGGTGTAGGTGTGGCCTTGGCCGCGCGCAGCTAGCGGGGCACTGTTGACACAAAACCATCGGTCTGTGCGAGTTAGGCTGTAAACAATGTCAAAAGCCATTAGATTGGACAAAACGAAGGTTAGAAGGTCAGATGTAGGTGTGGCCTTGGCCGCGCACAGCTAGCGGGGCACGGTTAACACAAAACTATTGATCTGGGCGCGTTAGGCTGTAACCATTGTCAGAACCATAGTTGTGCGAAAAATATACACGTATTTATTACAGCGGAGCGATATACTCCATAGTAATTACAGAGCAGATAACAAAAAACACTCATTTCAGCCGTGGAAAGAAATAATCATTAAAGAGAGGCGAAATATTGCACACACTAGCCTAATTAGAGCGGTGAACTGAGTGCTGCGCACTAGAGACTGAACTGGGCGCTTCTTTGTGTTACATAGTACCGTAAGGGCGAGGTTGGCAGTATTGTTATGATGACAGACCAGCAGATCTGTGGGACTAACGAAGAGACCCGAATACTCATGACCGCAACAGATGGTTGATTTGGACTAATGGCGGCCACAGCTGTAATTTTGGTTATATAAGTCGTGATCCTATTTGGGATGGTTGGGTGGGTCACAGACGGTGGAGGTGGAAATATCTATTAAAACATCCCTCCCTGATTTATTTCTCATCGTTTTATAAGGTAGTTTGGCTAATTTATGTATTATAGAGAATGTTATCACTCGTTCTATCTTCATTCAGCGCTACTGTAATATTAAGCTACTGAAAAGATCTTACAGCAAGGAAAACAGATGGAGGTGACAAATGTGTTTCTCCATAACAAGTAGAATGTGGAGCCAGTTTGTAGAGATTGAAGTAGGCCTACATGGGGTTCCTCATTCAACTAGATACAAACACTTATAACTCGACTCACTCACTCGCAGGAGTAACCAACTGTTATTTTAAGGGGAGGAATATCGAACTTATCTGCAGGAGTAAGGGCAGATGACCTCGTAGTTCCACCCCTTAAAACAACAATAATTAACTATCTGCAGGAGTGGTAAGCTTAATAAACATACTTCGCACGCTGATTACCACAATATGTTGCATCCAATTACCAGATGTTAAATGCAGCTAGCATAAATACAGTAATTAATTGGTCCTTGCTATAAAAACAAACTAATTGCCTACCCCAGTTTATTTATTTATTATTATTATTCAGAAATCGCATATTCTTACCTATCTTGCAATTTTATATGGGTGCTTACTGTTCAAATTTACCAAATCACATCACACCCGTGAGAAACAAAATCCGTTTTGAAAATGAAGTTTCAGTTTTTCTTTTCACGTAATACTCCGTAATCGACCCTAGAAAATAAAAAGGAAAACATTATGAGTAAATGTTTGAAAGGCCTCGTAAAGTTTGGTTTACCTCGCAGGTTATGTAACACTACTAACAAACAAATTTCATTCAACATTGCAAGTATATTAAAAAACAATCACCGCTATTGTAAAAAATAATTACTTACTATTAAATATAAGTATCCCTCCTTGTATCGTCTGAAATTCACAATTGATCATGTCGAGTGAGAATACAGATGTTCTGTCAAAATGGCGACATCACAGAGCCTGCACCGAAAGAACGAACCGAGTCTGCACCTTCAAAATTGTAGCTATGTACACTCGCACTCGGCTCGTACACTTGCATTTGGAATACCACTCGCAGACGTCACTTCCGAGTGAGAGTGTGCAAGAGTGTACACTTCGGCTATTTGGCAAACAGCCTCTGATGACCTTCGCGTTTCATTGTACCTCAGAAAGCAACTTAACTACCTTGTAATATGATGTTGTTCCCGAATATACATATAAGCAATGCGAAACCATCGAGCATTCAATAGCATATGCTTCTACCGGCCGACCGTGGGACCAAAATTAACTCGGGAGTGATCAGCTGATGTTGGGTAAAACAAGGATGTCTCCCATAAGAATAGCATTATGAAATGACTTAAAATCCCGATTCAAGCGTATTCCTTGTAATTACAATTGTTGAAGGTGGCATAATAGGTGGCGATAACTACAATTCCTTCTGAATATTGCTGTTCTTTTTTGTATGAAAAGTGTGAAGTATCATCGCTATATGCGATATTTTGGTGTTATCAGTGTTGGAATGCATACGGTAACGTGTGGACATGGTTAGGAGATTAGAAGACGGTGAATAAAATATTTTTACGTATAATTTTTACCCGTAATAATTGTTTCACTAGGTTATATTTGAAATATTCTTAAATATCTACAATAATAAACTCGACAAAGCATACTAGTAACATAGATGCCTCTATTATGCTGGTTATGCTTTATAAATCAAGAAAGTTGGCCGATAATCACCCGATTGGATCCATTAACCTAATTATAACCATCATCAATGAGAATTTGAAAACACCAACATTTTATGCAGCTGATAACCTTTGTGGCCTGCCCTAAGAACCATTATTGCACTTAAGTTACACATTGCACAGACCTGCACATTTAGTTTATACAGTACCGGTATGTATATACAGTTATGAATGATCACGATGTTTGTTTTTAAGGGGCCTCACATTTACATTATCAGTCGCTATCATGCCTAAACACCCACACTCGTCACAAATTGTTTAACATGTCTAACACTGTTCAGACTATATCAAACTATAATAAATGTGTTAATGAGTAGTACCAAACAGGCAAATATCCATAACAATATAAAGAAAGACAAGAAGCCACATAGGCTACAACTCACCAAACAGCTACGGCTAGTCCATGCTTAATGTTGATGCCAATGCTTACCGAGTGTTATCCAGCACTGCATCTTAAAAAGAACAATTTTATCCCCACTCCCAATATTTATCTCATAGAGCAATAAATCTTACAATTTTCCCAATGTTGTCCCCCTTCCCCTCCATATCTAGTAAATTCACTTTTGGTGGCTAGGGACGTCCGGGTCATCAGACCCGTGTAGCCTACTTGAGTATGTGTTGAACTTGTCTAACAACTTATATTTCTGTGACGACAGCAGTAGTGTGTGTAGCTGCATTGGTTGTTGTTAATTCATTAAATTTGAGAAATCTTGGTCATCAGCCCCGTGTTGTTGGGTGTGTGTTAAACTTATCTGATAATCTGTATTGATTTCATGACTGTAGTATTGTGTGTATTTTTATTAGGGACAGTGATGAGGAAGGTGCTCCAGTGCTATCCCGTCATTTGCCAGGAGGGAGTGTGGCAAAACCTGGGGGAAAACCACACTCAGGATATCTGCTGTCAGCGCCGGGATTCAAACCTGCGATCTCCAGGTGTGGTGCATGATTTAATGAGCACGGCTACGCCGCTGGGTGCCAGATGTATTTAGGAAATAGATGTAATCAAGTCAGTGTATTTTAGGTCAATTGACCTTTGAAAAGATCTCATGCTACCTTTTTCAAACTCTTGACTGCAATTGTAAGCAGCGCATGATATAACCATTTTTGCTATAATTCTTCACATTCCGCTTCTTGTATTGAGGAAAATACGTATTTTATAATATTTGTAATATACTATACTACAGGGATGGTCTCGTATATCGATGATAACATTATGTATAATCTTCTCGCTTACGCTGACAGCTCGGGCTTAGGCACCATGTTATACCAACATCAGCTGATTATATACTGGCCCCATGTTCCGCTGGCAGCGCCCTCTCTATCCTATTGTATGCTCGAAGTGCGAAACAAGAAACAAGCCCTACTGTACCCGAATTACGGATGCCACCGTAATTACTTTTTGCATTAAGAACAGCGGAACGTCATTAAGAATTTTGAACAGAGCGCTGAGACAGCTAGTTCGTCACGCCGAGCAATAGGATGCGCTAGGAAGAAGACCTGTGGCGCCGACGGTAGAAACACCAAAACTCGTTGATGATAAATTAAAATTGCCGATTTGAGGTTTAAAAACTAGTATATATTATTGGTTATGGAATTTTAAGAATGCCAGAAGAGATTTGAGGCAAATCGGACCAGTAGTTCCAGAGCTATGAGTACTTTTATAAAAGCACATGTTTCAAGCAGGTAACAGGGAAGAAGCCTATGCTTTGGAATAGCGGGGCGTGCTCACCGGATGGAACGGTGGACACAGTGAACTTCAGCTCCGTAGTCGTACATAAAGGGGCAGTTTTCAAGCAATGTTATGTTATCATTTCATCAACCACTGGGGTAGTACCGTCGCAACGTTCGTCAGACCACGTGCTACGTTGAACATAGTCACTATTGTCAACTAAATGGACTTAGTCTCTCAGACTAACCAGCTGCTCTACAGTGAAATAAGCACCTGGAATTATCGCATCATACCAGTCAGGAGTGGAAAATTAGACTACGATATTGGGGCAATTTGTTTTGAACAGATTGTGCTGGAGAATATCCAAAACCCAGAGTTAGGAGAATAGAGGGGGCTATCTACAAAGTAGATATGACCTGAGGTACACCTCATTACCCGACAACAGGTTTAGCATACGACAGCGGGACAGATTCCGGGATACGGATCTGTTACGGAGCATATCTGTTTACTCTCACAGGTTAATTTATGGCAGGCATCTTCGATATTCCATATACGCCAACGACAGTAAGCGTATGTTCGCAGGGTTCAAGTCGCTATTTATCACTGAGCTGTTACTAAGTGGCATAAGACGGGACACTATATTTCAAGTATTAAATATGAACTTTGTAAAAGTAAATAGTTCGTTTATAACAACAGGACAGTTTGATATGACATCAGTCATAATGTCGGACAGTTGAGTAAGTTATAGCAAAGTGGATCAGTGCGTATTATTAAACGAGAATATGTGCTGTTAAATATCGAAAGGATAGGGTAAAGATGGATGAACCTGAAGGTGAGCTGAAGATAGATAGATAGATAGATAGATAGATTTTTATTAATTCCATTTGATCAAATACATGCATTCAATACATTTTTGATATAGCACACGTCAGAATTTACATGCATAAAATAAAAGAACTAACAGGTATATATTACTAAGAATATAACTATTTATAACTTATTATAATAGCAAATCTTAATAGATACAATCTTATTGCACAACTATTTACACCTCACTCTATTATCATAATATGAAAACTTAATTCTATAAATACAACAACATACAGCTAGGTATTAAAATTAAATTAAAAAAGTAAAATATAGTTATAGATTCCATCACTCCTATACGCTAAAATATTCAACTACTGAGTAAAAACAATGACACTGCAGATAAGCTTTCAACATTCTATCAAAGGTTTTTATTTTTGGGGCCAGTTTTATATACTGGGGTAGTTTATTGTATAATTTAACTCCAGTGTGAAAAGTTCCTTTTTGATATATGCTTGTGTGTGTGAAATATGAATGTTTTGATTTTGTCTTGTGTTATGCCTATGAACATCATTGTTTGTTTTAAGAAAAACATCTTTATTCATTAAATTCTTTTTAAAAAACATAATACTTTCAAAGATATATATGCAGGGCAGTGGGAGAATGTTTAAATCTTTAAACAGAGGTCTACATGATTCTCTAGAGTTTACATTTGCCATAATTCTAATCGCCCTCTTTTGTATCCTAAACGTGCTTAGTACATCTGGCGACATACCGCAAAATATGATCCCATATCTTAAGTATGAATGGAAATAACCAAATAAGTATTTCTTAATGTGTGCATGCTAGTGCAGGTTTTCAAAATACGTAACGCAAAGCACATCGAGTTCAGTTTAGTATTCAGATATTGTATATGTTTATTCCATTTCAAGTCTTGTTGTATCCATAGTCCTAAAAACTTTGTTTCTGATTTATTTTCTATTTGATGACCATTTAATGTTATATTGGGCATCGCAGGATTCCTATTCTGTATACTGTGGAAATTTAGACATACTGTCTTTTTATAGTTTATTATGAGGCGATTATCTTGTGACCATTTGGTTAACTCTCCTGTAACGGAGTCAGCAGACTGCTGTATGACCTGTTTAGTTTCACCTTTTATTACGAGTGTTGTATCGTCCTCAAACAAAATTTCCTTATGTGAATGAACGTTCTGTGTTATATCATTGATATATAGAAGAAAGAGTAGTGGGTTCAAAACCGATCCCTGGGGTACTCCAAATTCAATAATTCCCTCATTGGACAATGTTTCATTAAGTAATTTGGTTCCATCATCCTTGTGTCACAAGCTTACTATTTGTTTACGCCTTGTTAAGTAAGACTCTATCCATTTATTAGCTAGACCTCTAACACCATATTGATTTAGTTTGGTAAGGAGGATTTTATGGTCAACAACATCAAATGCTTTCGATAAATCCAAGAATAGGCCAGTTACATGTTCGTTATTGTCAATTAATTTCAGTATACTATTACTACATTCGTAAATTGCTGTCTGTGTAGATTTTTCCGTTCTAAATCCATGTTGTGAGTTTGATAATATTTTATTTTTTTCTATGAAACTTATCAGTCTCTTATACATAATTTTTTCCACAATTTTTGCAATACCAGTTGGTAAGGTAATAGGAAGATAGTTATCTAATTCATCTTTTGAACCGTTTTTGTGCACTGGAATTACTTTTGATAACTTCAAAATATCCGGGTAAGTTCCTGAGAGAATTGAACTGTTTATTAAGTGCGTAAGTGGATTTATTATATTTTCTGCACATTTCTTTAAAATTGCATCAGGGATGCCATCAATGCCAGCACAGAATTTATTTTTAGCTCTTTTATAACTATTCTTACCTCTTCACTTGTGACATGATTTATAAATAAAGAATCACTGCATATATTTATTTTATTATTAGAATTTAGTGTATTTACCTGTGATTTATTTATTAATTTTTGTGGAATTTCCAGAAAATAGTCATTAAAAGTGTTTGCTATTTCCTCTGGATTATTAATCACTTTATTATTTCTGGTCAGTGTAATGATCCTTTGTATTTTAGCAGATTTTCCAGTTTCTTGCTTTATCACGGACCACATAGCCCTGTTTTTATTAGATGATTGGGAAATAAAATTATCATTATGCATTTTCTTTGCTAGTCTTATTACCTTATTTAATATGCTAGTGTATTTTTTGTAGTATAAATTGAATTCAGGTGTTGTGTGGTATTGTTAATATAATTTGTGTAGAAATTTCTTTCTTTGACATGAATTTATAATCCCTGTTGTTATCCAATTGCTAGTTTTGTTATTTTGAACAGTTCTTCGTTTAAAGGGGAATGCTATTTCAAAATAGTGTTTTAGGGTACTGTTAAATGCATTAAATTTATCATTTACATTTTCTAGTTCATAAATTTCTGACCATGTTTCCTTATTTAATAAGTCATTGAAATATGTAACATTTGATTCAGTGAATGACCTGCACTTTGATTTTACTCCATTATCATTATTATTGATTACTTCGGATACTTCAAAACTCAGTATTTGTCCATGGTGGTCACTAAAACCCGGACAATAGACTTCTATTGAATGGTGATATTTATCTGTATTTATAAAAATTTGATCAGGAGTGGTTTTACTAAATTTTGTTATTCTTGTTGGTGTATTTACTGTAGGTTTCAGTCCATAGGAAATTAGTAACTGTGTTAATAATTCACAATTTCTATCAAGTTTTAAGAAATCCACATTTACATCCCCACAAATTATTATATCGAAATTTACTTTGCTCATGTTATTGAGTAATAATTCTAATTTATCTATAAATAGAGGAAACTTTACTGACGGAGAACGGTATACGCATGCAATTATTAACTTAAACTGCTGAATTTTTACGGCAGAGAATTCAAAATCCTGTTCCATAATTAGATAATCATAAGATGTTATCTGTTCATGATCTAAATTATTTCTTAAGAAGATGCAAGTACCACCATGGCTAATATTAGATCTAGAGTATTTACTAGCTTGTATAAACCCTGGGAATTGAATTAATTCAAGTTGTTCCTCTTTCAGCCAATGTTCTGAAATACATAGTGCTGAGATGTCTTTAAGTTCATTTTTAAGCATTAGATTTATGTAATCAATTTTATTATAAATAGACTGGACATTCTGGTGGTAAATTTTAAATTTGTTACTTTTGCAAGCTTGTGTTGGTGATTTATTTACATTATTATTATCATAATTGTTATTATTATTGTTGCTAGACAAATCCGAAATACCATTGTTGCACTCCGTTAAATTTGACTTCAAAAGATGTGAATGCCAAACCTCACGTTTGGCTTCTTCTACCAGTTTCCCTGCTTCCACTCTAATGATATTACTGTTGAATTATTCTTACCATTTGAATTTACAATTTTGCAGATTTCATCACTAAGATACTCTTTTCCTAATCTATTTAAGTGTAGGCCATGCCGAGTGTGGAACTTCCTGTCTAATTTACTTACATCTGCAATTTGGACATTTGGAAAACTCTTACAAATTTTATGAATTTTTCCATTTGTAGCCTCTATTTCTACATTTACACATGATTTGGGAATTAAATCGTATCTCTGCGGAATGTTTACAATAATGACATTTGTTTTTTGCATGGATGGCAATGTACCCTTTAAATCTTTGATTACCTTTTTACTCTCATTTCTATAGACGTCGTTTGCTCCAGCGATGATCACTGCGTAGTCCTTTGCAGTAAGGGACGCACACTCTCCTATCATCCCGTTCGTGACTTCTGCAATTTGAGCTCCTGGCTTCACTGTCGAAGTGACCTCCATTTCTCGGCTTCTCTCCAATACGCTTGCTGCTACATCTCGCCCGTGGCTATCCGCAAATATCCGCATCTTCCTGGATTTTCTCTTTATCACTTTCTTCTTTTCTTCTTGAAGAAAGTCATCATTTTCTTCGACAAGCACTCCAAATGAAGTTGAGACGGGAATTTCAGTTACATGTACTCCATTTATAGGCCTAGGCTTATTCAATCTTACCTTACCAGCAATCACTGTCGACCAAGTTTCCTTGTTTTCCTCTCTGTTTCCTTTTAATTTATTCAACTCTTCCATTAACTTAGCAATATCTTCCTTTAGCAGCTTTATAATTTCGTCTTTTGAGGACAGTTCGTTTCTCAGGTTATGACATTCGCATGACGGTAGCGGTAGGCCTACATTACGACAATCGGTTTCACTTTTCTCCTCATTCAATTTTACCTGAGATCTTGCGATGATTTTATTTGCATTTTTTACTTTTATTTTGCACGACGAGCATAAATCCGTTACGGTTACACAACCTGACGAGACACTAACACTGTTTACTGTCGTCATACTAGAGATCTAAGTTAGCCTAGATGTTCACACCAAATTACACTAAATTTAATTTAATTATTACTACCTAATAGAATTAATCTAATTACCTACCAATAAAGAAGAATGTGAAATACGTATATCTTCCAATCGGGTGAAGTCTCGTAAAAGCACCACTGCTCTACTTGGTTCAAACAGTGATTGAAGAAGTCACCGAATCTTTGGATACACGTTCCCACAACTTAGTTTAAGTTTATTAAATTATCAACAAGAATTTCTAAATACTATCAATATTCCGTATTACACTTGATCTAAGGAAAGTAACTTTATAGATTTTAAGCCTCTGTTATAATATTTTACCACTTTTATCAAATATTTACACTAGCTGCTATTTCACTACACTTTCACTGTGACGCCATCTTTGAGGTGGTGCAGATGGCCAGGGTAGGTTGCCATGCTAATGGAAGGGAAGGAGAGCCTTTAGAATGTGACGTCAGCCAAAGACCTGTAACACCATGAACATCAAGAATACGTGAGCCACAATCTTACGTACTATTACTAGAGTAGAGTAGTTGAGAAGTTCTTTCTATTTTTCATTCACTCAGAAATTATCAACATATTATTTTTGATTCGTATTTTTGCTTCGTTCAGACAGTTATGTATAACAAGATATTAGTTAAAGGAACCACTGCTAGTTTTCTCAAGTGTGAAGTTTTATTTTGGGAAAATTTATATCAGTCATAGGATGTCCAAGCGGCATAATGAAATGAGTTAATTAGTTGATTTGAATGCTTTTAATAATATGAAGGAAGCTTGGATCGTTCAGATTATTCATCATAAAAATCTAAAAATCCAAAAAATTATAATATAAAATAATTCTATGATAATTATAAATAATTATACATAATTATGAATAAATTAAATGAATTAAATTATAAAGAAATTGCAGGGAAAGTGATTATTTATTTACTTATTTAATGACATTTATCATGATATAATAATAATAATAATAATAACAATAAAAATAATCAATTTGATTTAACATTATAAATATTTGAGGGTTAAATACATTGTTAGATTTCAGTGTGTATATTTCAACAGCAATACTAATAATAATAATAATAATAATGACAGTGATTATTTAAATTTATATGGAAATAAATATACTACAAGTCAGCCAGCAATAAAATGGAGAGGCAGATGACATATTTATAAAATGCACCACAGTAAAAATATTTAAGAAATGAGTATAGGAACGGTAGGTGAGTAATACCGAGCATGTATAAAATAGGATGTAGTATTGTTAAATTGAGGCAGGAAAAGGATATGACCAGGATAAGATAGAAATATTTTCCTTTTGTAAGACTTTTATCGTACAAGATCTAGGTGATATAAGAGTAAAAGACAGAAGGCGATTTGTTTAAAGACAGGAATATTGCACAAATAATAAAAGAATAAATCACATATGATGATTATTTTGTTGTAATGAATATTATGCGACGTGAGTGTCGGCATTGATATAGAAGTTGTATGGAGGCTAGGAGCCGTCCATTGGAATATGTATTTCCATGTTGTTAGGAAGAAGTTGGAGCACAGGTTGCTCAGTTGTAAAAAGAAGGGTTGAGTCAAGTAACCGCCCCATATTTCTGTCCAATTCTAATACTGTCAAATGATTTCACGCCTAATACCTGACTCAATCATTACAATTTCCAGTTATTGAGCCTACTGAATAAAAGATAATTAGTTTTGTTAAAACCTAACCGGATCCTGAAAGAAATAAAGATTTGAGAATGCAAGAAACAAATCTAAATTGCAAAACAAGTAAATTTGCTTAGATGTCATTTATTCTAACACCATTTGAATAGAAGTGATGCCTATTTTAGGAAATTAATAATTATAATTCTGAGGATTATTCGCTGAACTTAATTATTTTTGATAATAATAATAATAATAATAATAATAATAATAATAATAATAATAATAATAATAATAATAATAATAATAATGCTGATATCTTTGAACTTAATGATTTTGAGAGCAAACAAGGATTATGATAAAATAATTATTAACATTAATATGAAAGATTAAATAAATTGTGGTAATGATAATAACAATTTACGTTAAATTACACGATATGGTTATTAAAAAATAACATCTTTAAAACATGGAAAATTTACAATTGTTTTTGTAATGTTCAATTTAACTAAGGATAATAATTATGTAGACGCTGGAAATATTTTAGCAAAAAAGATTTGAACAACAACTATTTGAAACAAATATTATTTGGAAAATGTTCACTAGAACATTGAGGAAACACAATAATATTAAAATTCTGATATTATGTGTTCGAATATTGGTATTGTTCCAACCTTATGATTCTACAAGAAATAACTTGTATGTTTATTTCTACATTAGTAGGAATGCAATTTTTGAAAATCACATGATGATATTTTTTTCAATGGAACATTTTTTTTGTAATCTTGAACCATCTGAACAGAAAATGATCTTTTGATATTTAAAACCATAAATAGCATGTTTATTTAAACATGAAGACAAGTGAAGAGTGCACCAATAGGGGTCAATGAACTATTAATTTATCTCGACTGCCTATTGTGTAAATAGTGACAATTTAGGATATATAAATGATATCAGATGGACTAATAATTTCTGGCTATCAAGTTTTAGGCTAGGAATATTATTCTGGTGTTGATTATTTTTTGTGAGTGATATTTATTCTGAATGATTTTGCATAAACTTTAAACATTTTAATTGTAATAAAATGAGATAATTTTAGAGAAATTGTGATATTTTCCTTTCTCCTTTCTCACTCCCTTGCTTGCCTATTGCCGAGATCAGTTAACCCAGCCGTATACTTTATTTCTCTCCCATATAGACCCTGAGATGTTTTATCTCGTGCTGGACTGATTTCGGGAATTTGTAAATGTGGTCGTTGGACTTCGGTCTAAACGGGCACACTACTGATTATCTTCGCAAAAAGGTTGGGCGGGGAGGGCGTGAAATTTGGATGTTATGGTAACATAATGTTACCAATAGCAGCATATTTCACATTTTATTATTAAACAAAGTAGGGATATTACAAAGAACGATTCTCCTGTACTCCCACCCTCGGTATAACTTAAAAATATGCCCAAAAAAAAAAACGTGACTCGTGCATCTAAATTAGCAAACTTACATTGTAGAACAATTCGTAACATTACAGATTCTGTATTTCTTCGTTTTAATGCACAAATCGGTTGTTTAATACAATCAATAATAATAATATTTTGCAACATGGCGCCCAAGAAGAGTAATGTTATATACACTGTACCCGTTTTCCAGACCTCAGGTCGGCCCGGAAATCAAATGTGATGTCCAAGAAATGGTGCATGGTCGTTATGAAATAAATTTAGGAGTCCCTGAAATATATATACGGAAAACTAACAAAATTCAACCTCAAACACGGGCAGGCAAGATATCTAGTATCTCGGGTCGTTTATCGGGATAGGTGAGAAATGTTGCCTCAGATATATATCTCTCTAAATAAAATAGGATAGTATCATTCAATCAGGTTGAAGTGCAAACTGCAGGAATAATTGAAGATAGCTAAGATAAAATGGTCTCTTTTATTTAAGAGCAGACGAACACAAAATAAATATACACTCCTAAAATCGAATTGGTTCAGTCTTATGTTGGGACCGTAGATCCAAGAGTCTTATACTGCCAATTCGACTTTCCTGTTTGACTTTGGGGTAGTGTGATTTGAAATTCAAGTTCCAGTGTTCATTGGTGTAGCTGAATTATAAATAAAATAAAATCGTTGCACTTCCCTATCACTGTTTCAGCTTGGAATAAATTGAAATAATTTGTAAATTATAACTTTCATATTTAGCATTCGACATTATAGTAGAATACCGTTCAAGTAATGTCCAATATCTTTCATATAGTTACCAATGTTCATTAATTATAATTCCAAACTCCAATTATATTACATCAATCTGCTAATCGTTGTTAAATTCCAAAATTCCGTTCCAATAAATTATAATCCATAAATTATTATAATATCTTCCATATATTATTATTATAAGAGTGATGCATTGATTAATAATATAGCAAGTTCATTCATTAATTAAATTGGTTATAGATCACATCATTTAATTGTTTTCTTTTCTAAGAGAAGATCATATAAAGTAGATTCTTAGTTATTATTAATATCTATTTACGCTCTTATATCAATATCCATTAGTTTACAGCCTTTAATATATATTTCATTATTATTAATCATCGCATTCATTAAACATGCTTATCGCAATTATAATCTCAGGATTGTGTTCACAGACACCTCCTTGAATTCTTCTAATCACAAAAATAATTTGTGAAATACTTAATATCACTCCTACAAATGTGAAATATATCTATCATAATTATTGAATGGGCCATCTGGCTCGCATTCAAATGTTGCCGCTATGAGACCACTTATATAAGAAGTGTCTACAATATAATTCAAATTACATGCATTCGTGTATAAATAGGCTACTGTGTAAAAATATCATAATAGAAATAGCTTGATATAACTTCAAAAATTAATCGAATCAATAATTCAGAATCTTCCAATACTCAGTTAGTTAACAGGAAAGCAGTAAATTATTATCGGCAATAATGCTTCAAATTGCTGACATAAATTGCTATACAAATGGAATTATTATCGTTGATAATCAACCATCAATTAATATATAAGAATTTCACCTCTATTTAAATAAATTAGATATTATTATCATTATAATAATTCTTCATAATAAATTCAATTGTTGAATTTATTAACCATAGCTGTCAAAGATCTGGAAATGTCGTTGACAATCGCATTCAAAATTATTCGTGCGAAAATATTCTTAAATTGAAAGAATTTTTATTATAAAAATAATTATTTAAATCAATTTTATCAATCAAATAAATAATTACGAAGTTATAATCTCTATAAGAAAAATGTGTGAAATATATATAAGGTGCGTTCAAAAAGTAACAAGCCGGAGGCTGGACTGCGCAAACCAGTGACGACATCGGCTAATCGTGGCGTGTGTAACGAGGTGTGGTTCCGACCAGAGCGTGGAAGGTCACAGCCCGTCACTAGAGGGCACGCGTGCACGTCACGTGACGATACAAAGCGAGCAGCAGCGTGCATCAATCGTCCAACGAAGACCATGACAGAAGGCCATTCGACATGCTTTCTTGTGTGGTTGAAGACTGTGGGGCACCCCTTGGACACCCACTTTGCGCAAGTGCAGTCGTTCCTTCATGATGGAGTGCACACTTCCGACGTTCAATCCGTCCACGGCGGCGGCTATGACGTTCACTGTCACTCGGTGGTCCTGGGTAATGAGTGCATCAACCAGCTGGACGTTGTGCCCCAGAACGGGCATCATCGGCTAACGACACCCGCCCTTTCCTGAAGCGCTTATGCCACGCCTTGACCCTTGAAAGGGGCATGCAGTGTTCGAGGTACACTTGTGACATTCGGCGATGAATATCCGTTCCCCCTACTCCTTTCGCTGTCAGGAACCGAACAACACCTCTTTGCTCTTCGTTTGACGTCTCCATGTCACTGTTTGCAATGTGACTGGAAGCGTTGGACGATTGATGCATGCTGCTTCTCGGTTTGTATCGTCACGTGACGTGCACGCGTGCCCTCTAGCGACGGGCAGTGACCTTCCACGCTCTGGTCGGAACCACACCTCGTTACACACGCCACGATTATCCCATGTCGCCACCTGTTTGCACATTACAGCCTCCGGCTCGTTACGTTTTGAACGCAACTTATATATTAGCAATGACTAACTACTTAAGTAGCTCTTTTTATGTTTGAAAATCAGGCATAATATTACAATCATCCAAAAATAAAATCAATCATGTTTCATGGTGTTGGTTGTCATGGTGTATTATGGATGTATGGTTTCACTGCCTTTGCAAATGAGGTGAAGTCCCCTGATGACTAAAGATGTCTTGAACTTGCTAGACCGACGTCGAATTAATTTGGAAAACTCCATCATCAACGTGCTGACTATATAAGTTTCTGTGTCTGCTGATCTTGGTGTTCATCAAAGTCTATAAGTTTCCCCTCATATTATTTAAGCTGACATCATCTTGACTGTGTAAAAGTTTTTAGAAGTTCCCACGATGAAAAAGTTGTAATATGAAATGAGCATTCTGGAAAGTTCAGGTTCCCCAAATACCATTTGACTGTTCACCACAGCTTCCTGAATGTTGCACATATTATGAATCTTGATATTCAGTTTTTATATTAATTGTGTTGTTGATATAACTGTGTTCTGCTCATTAATGTTAATTTGTAGCGTAATACTGTGAATGTTGCAGTAATATCGTCTTAATGTGTCGAACCTAGGACTTCACATTGTATTAGTGCGCTGATATATTGGGTTGTAGTGTTAATTATAGCGTTCATTATGAAGCTGTTATAGTTCCATGTGGTGTGTGATAATGTAGGAAATTGTTCTACTCACATAAAACTCCGTTTCAATCACACTAATTACATTGAACATATCGCTGTTTTCAAACACTTGACCGTTCTAGCGTTTATTTCAACCTATACACATGCTCACTAAGCAATCTGCTTCCCGTGCGCCATTTGGAAAATCATAACCTCGGTTGAAAATAGGCTAGATGTTTCCTGCGTGAACTCTAACTGAATAAGAATGACAAGGAGTGCGCTTTAATAACAGGTGACAAGATATCCCTCCTCTGATCACGTGGGGTGGTCAGGGGGTGAGTGGAGCCTTTCTCTCTCTGACGTATTATGACGTAACTCGACTGGAAGCATGACACAGGTGATATTTAATTAATACTCAGCTATTCGCTATAATATTCAGCCGTTAGTCGATTGATATATTCTATTATAAATATCTGCCAATGCATAGATGTACAGCTGTAAATAATGATGCGTTGTATAGTAAGTTTATTTCATATGTCAGAAAAACTGGCATTTCCTGGCTGTGTTCAACTAGGCTGTCGCTAGGCTAGAAGACTCGCTCTCAAGTTCATTATGCACTGTCCAGTTACGAGCCAATTGTCCCGCTCTGTCTACCGCAGAAATGAGTGTATCTCAAGATGCGATTTCGGTCACATATTCCCCTCTCCTCGTTTTTTATAAGTGACGGATAGAAAACTTATAATAACATTATCTTCTTAAACAATGTGACGAAATCTGGCCTGACATAGTTTCATTCTACTTTCTTGAAATAACGTCTGAGATTCGCTGAGTTGTAATTCCCAATTACTCGGTTAGATTCAATCTCTGCTACACGGTAGCTGTTGTTGCCGAAGAGTGCAATTATCTTATATGGACCAGAAAACAGTTTGGCAAATTTGCTGTATGTCTCTTCTTTCGCTTGTTTTTGTAGATTTGCTTTGGCTATTCCAACTCTCATGGATATAGATGGAGACATTTCTGGTGGTGTTGTAATGATACCATCCCAGATTATCTGTGGCTTTTGTCCAAAATGCAATGTATATGGAATTTGAGATGTACTTTCGTGAACAGTAGAGTTGAGACTCTCTTCGATTATGGGAATAACTTTCATCCATTTTTCGTGTTCATCAGAGCAATATAAACAAGAAAACTTTCCAATCTCCGACATAATTCGTTCTGCCGGTTTCCCTTCACGGTATCTAATGGTGTTAAGAATGTGTTTGACCTCGAGTCGCTCCACAGCCTCTTGAAATTATAAACTGGTGAACTGACTACCGTTTTTTTTAGCGTATGGCTTTTAGTGCCGGGAGTGTCCGAGGACATGTTCGGCTCGCCAGTTTTTTTTGTAGCTGCTTCGAGACGGACACCCAATGGGTGAGATACAAGTACCGTTGGGGAGGAAAGTTGGAAGGGAGGGTCGAGGAGTTGGAAGGTAGCGGCTGTGGCCTATAGTTAAGGACCAACCCCGGCATTTGCCTGGAAAGAAGATGGGAAACCACAGAAGACCATCTTCAAGGTTGCCGGCGGGGGGATTCGAACCTCCTCGCCTCCCGGATGTGAGCGACTGCCAACAGTCATGCCGAAACGACCTCGGCTAACTCACCTGGTACTGACTACCGTGATCACTCAGTAAGAACTCAGGTTTCCCTGCTTCACGGAAAACACTGTTCTCCAATCGCTGATAACGTACCGTGATGTTGTTTTCTGGATTGGGTAAAGCATGACTAGCTATGAGGATACGTCCATCGTAACTACAATGTATTGGTTACCTCTGAATGACTTAGGAATTGGACCATAACGATCTTTTGCGTATAATTCTCGTGGTTTAGATGAAATTCTCGCTTTCGGCTGTTCTTTGGCGAGTTTTGAGGCATATTTAGTGCGCTGGCACCTATCGCATGTTCTGATGACCCTTCTTATGGATTCTCGCATTATTTTCCAAGAAAAAGCTTCTTTCACTGCATGCAAAGTCTTATCTACTCTTGCATGTCCAATAGATCGGTGAATGAGCCAAATAACTATATTTACTAGCTTAGGAGGTATTACTGTTCTGAGGCGCGAATGATCCCTGTCCGTGAATTTCATCACTATATCTCCCACGATGTGATAATTTATCGCTTCCTTAGATGTTCGGTCGTAATTCGGATCATCCCGGTCCATTTTATGCTTAAGGATTCGGCAGAATTTCTCAGAGTTGCATATCTCTTCTGTGATATGGCTATTCTCCTAATTTTTTCTGGAGTATCCCTATCTTCGGGAACAATATCAATAAGGTGGATCTCTGTTTCACATGGATTTCTGCTAATAACATCCGCCAAAAGATTCTGCTTGCCTGGACGATGAATAATTTCCACGTCAATTTGTTGTAAGAAAAATGTCCATCTAGTAATTTGATCATTTGCAAACATCTGCTTAAATCCTTTGAAATGCTTCGTTACACTCCTCGCTCCATTTCCACTTAGTGTTGACCTTACGTAAATTCTGAAGTGGTGCCATTTTTTCAGTATAATTCGGACAATGTGCAGAGGAATTGGCACATTCCCGAGAATTGTCTGACCTGTCGTATTTTTCTTGGCTGCGGATCCTCTGATATTGCTTGTATTTTTGTAGGATTCGGTCTATATCCTGATCCGTCAATAATGTGACCCAAAAATTAAATTTCTTCATGGAAAAATCTACATTTGTCAAAATTGACCTCGAAGTTGGCTACTTCTAGATTGGCAAATAACAAATTAAGGTGTTTTAAATGTTCTTCCTGATTCGTTGAAGCTATTATTATGTCATCAATATAACATATTACAAATGCCTTGACTTCTGGAGTTGGGTTCGAATCTAATGCCCTAATCATGGCCGGTCCACTATTTTTCAAACCAAATGGCATTCGTTTGAAAGCATGTGTAATTTTATTAAACCAGAATCCAGTGTATTGTCGACAGTTCTCTGATAATGCTACATGATAAAAGGAAGATGTGAGATCGATTGTCGAAAATTATCGCTTTCCTTCAAACCTTCTCAATAATTCACGTATCTTCGGAGTTCGATCATGTTCCAATAACAATCATTCGTTAAGCCCTCTTACGTCCAAACATAGACGTAAATTACCATTCGCCTTCTTGACTACAGCGAGAGGATTGAGAAATTGTGTAGGCATGCGACAAATAATATTATCCTGTTCCATCTGATTAATCATTTCTGCAAATTCAGTATGCCATTTTTTGGAATAAGGTACAGTTCCTTCTTGTATGGCGAAGTATCGGTCAACTGAATCTCGTATTTGAAGTTATTGATCAATCCAGGTTTATCATTAAAAATCCAAGAGTATTTCGGTATCAAATCATTTAATTCCTTCTCGCCTTCTGGATCAAGTTCACTCTATGTTTCAGCCGTTGTTCCTCCGCTTCATTCGTGCTGATCATATCATCCCGGATGTTCATATTACCAGATTCCAATTCATTGCTTTCACGTGCTTCTTCATAATTTCCCTTGGTGGAATTGAATTATATCGTCCTATTCTTCAATTCAATTATTATTCCATTATCGGTAATAAAATCTATTCCGATTATAATATCAAAATTCAAATTGGATATTACCCGAAAGATGTGTTGCAATAGCCTTCCTGCAAGTACTAGATTCAACATAACTTGTTGTCATTTGATAATCTGTCCGGAATCACTCCTCTTATTTTATCTGTTGATGCTGGAAGAATGCCAATCTTTCCCTTCGTTTGAAGCAAGTCCAAGCACGACTGTGATATAATTGAAACCATTGCTCCTGTGTCCACCAATGTTTTATCTGGCATACCATTATATCCAAAGCAATAACTGGAAGTTCATATCTCATCCCTCGGCGTACTTCTTCGTTCTCAAATATTAAATCATCTTTAGTTTCGTAATTTCGTAAATTTTGTAAAGTTCCTGGATTTCTACAACATAATCGGGGATTGGAATATTATTAATTAATGCTGTTGTTGTTGTTGCCGAATCGGCGTTTTTTCTACCTTTGACCCGCTAGTGCTAGGTTGCACTAGTGTCTCCTCCTGTGTAGCTGACGGTTGAGCATTTCTAAGTTACTGAATGAATTCTTGGCTTTCTTTATGCCTATCATCCAGGTTACTGTTCTGTTGCCCTTGATTTTGGTATTTTCTGCCGTTATTGTTTATGTGATAATTATTATAACTTCTATTCTGGTACCAGTTGTTCCTGCCACTATCGCGATATCTCGAATGTCTCCTGTTATACGGTGTTTGTCTCTGATTATTATATATATTATCCGACATTGCCCTAGGATTGTATTCATGGTAGTTTGATCGATAACTTCCATTATAATTTAGTCGATTATAATCCCTCGGTGTTTTCTCTTCTCTGTTAGTGATCTATCCATCTGAGCTGTTCTGGCCATAACTACGGCGTGCATTTAACGATTTTCTCTTCTATCTTGCCTACTGCTCTGATGACTACTAGTATGATCAAGATGACTGAGAATCTGCTCACAATCCTGTAGTGTCTCAACTCCAGGTGCTATCAACATGCGCTGGACTTCTATTTGACATTGTCTCGTTATTGATCTCAATAATTCCCCTCGTGAAAATGGTGGAGTCAAAATTTGTGATTTGGCTAGCTGTGTAGTGAAATACCCTGCATATTTCGTTGAATGAGCTGTGGCGTATTTCCTGGAGTACATGTCTACCCTGACGTCTAATTGTTCATCCGAACTCCAGAATCGGTTTATAAATGCATGGCTAAAGTCGTCCATGTTCAAAAGCGAGTCTCGAAATGCCCTAAACCAGCTTAGTGGATCTTTCGACTATCCTTAGCTCTCATTCCTTAGAAACTCTATTCTCATCCGTGTATTCACGAAGGTCCCTTAGAAATTCCACAGGAGTAAGGGCATTTCCTCCATTGAATTTTCTAGGTCTATCATCAATGTTACGGATAATCGTGACATGTCCGGGTGTGCTTGAATTTAATTGAGTCGTATTCGGTTCTTAAACACCAGATATATTATGGCTATCGGATGGCATAGTTGGTTCCATTACTTCTCGACACCTATACGCATTAATTTTCATGTTGCTAAGTTCTGATTCGAGTTTCGAAATGTGCATAGTCGTCATACTTTGTTCTAGCTTTAACTTTTCCTTCATTTCCAAAGATGTAACCACTACGCTGGCTTTCACGTGTGTTTCCAACTCCTTACGCAATTCCTCAAAGTTATTGTTGCATTTACCAAATAGTTGATAAATTTGTTCCTTGAACCCATTTGACTGTCCAGTATTAGTGTCTATCGCTGAACGTAAACCTGCAACTGTTTCCGCGTTAGTTTCTTGAGATTTTGTTAAGTGCGCCACCAAGTCTTTACTTAATCCATTCAAGTTATCATTCAATTTCTTTTCTAATGCTCCCAGATTGTCTATGAATTGCGTTTTGACAACATGCATTTGTCCTGACACATGACCATGCAATTCGTTTCTCAGAGTTTTGAAATTATGCGCCCATCTGGTATCACAAGAGCTGCATTGCATTTTTCAAAATCTAACTTAACGTCCGAAATCTGCGATTGTAAACGAGTTTCGAGATTTTTAACATCGGTAGTTAAAGCATTAGTTTCAAGTTATGTACCCTGAATTTCATATTTAAGATTAATAATTGATAAATTAATTCCTCCTATATCGGTATTAACCTTTAATACAACGGCTGACAAATTTGTTACTTTATTTTTCAGTTCTTTCGTTTCATCTTTAACTTCATCTAAACTATCCTGTATTTCATCCTTAAATTCCTCAGCTTTCTTAGTTAAGGTTTTCAAATTATTAGTTCCAATTTGCACATCGTTAGTTATGGCTTGCAAATTGGCATTTGAAGTTTGCACATCATTAGTTAAGGTTTGCAACTTATCAGTTAAATCATCCTTATTAGCTGTTAAATCATTTTTAAGCTGCTGCCTATCATCAGACATTTGTCTAGTTAAATCATCCTTATTAGCTTTTAAATCATCTTTGAGCTGCAGCCTATCATCAGACATTTGTCGTCGCAACTTATAAAATTCATCTTGAACTTGAGCTAAGAAACCTCTGACACTTCGTAAGATATATCAAAAATACATTAGAATAGGGCAAACTTATAGACTAGATGACTAACCAAGACCATGAGACTAGAAATATTTTCCTGATTTTCAAACATATTTAACGGCTAATAAATACAGCATATTCATCCACTAAACTCACTCTGGTGAATAGAAAAGGGCAAAAAGAAAAATTAATCATAAACAACAACGTGCATCTATAATTATTTTTCATCATAGTGAGCTTATAGAAATCTTAATTGTCCTGACATTTACTTTACGATTATATGCAAAACTAAGTGAAATATCATCATCCTAAACTGAATTAAAAATCCTTCTGAATAATTCTGTCAGATATCAGAACACGCCTGACTACCTAACTGTCCCGTTTTATTGCCTGCATAACCGTCGGTACGATCACTCTCAGTTCAAAACCACTACGTTATGCACAAAGAAAAATACCCAAACAACAGTACGATTTTCTCTGCTCGTAGCTTCAATGTCAGATATCAGAAGAAAATTGACTCTCAAAGGTATGAATATCTCTGTTCGAGGCCTTACGGATTGGGCGCCACGTCGACCTTATGTATCCGTTTTCCAGACCTCACGTCGTCCCGGAAATCAAACGTGATCCCCAAGAAATGGTACATGGTCGTAAAAAAAATTGGAGTCCCTGAAATACATATATATACGGAAAAATTAACAAACGTCAACTGCAAACACGGGCAGGCAAGAGATCTAGTATCTCGATCGTTTAACGGGATAGGTGAGAAAGGTTGCTTCAGATATATATATATCTTTCTAAATAAAATAGGATAGTATCATTCAATCAGGATGAAGTACAAACTGCAAGAATAACTTAAGATAGCAAAGATAAAATGGTCTCTTTTATTTAAGAGCAGACGAACACAAAATAAATATACCCTCCTAAAATAGAATTGGTTCAATCTTAGGTTGGGATAGTCGATGCAAGACTCCTATACTGACAATTCGACTTTTATGTTTGACTTGATTTGAAATTAAAGTTCCAGTGTTCGTTGGTTTAGCTGAATTATAAATAAAATAAAATCGTTGCACTTCACTATCACTGTTTCAGCTTGGAAGAAATTCAAATAATTTATAAATTATAAATTTCACATTGCCCTCAAAAATCTATCTTGTCACACAAGTAAATTCACACATGTAAAGAAAAAATAATAATTAATTAATCACGAGATTAGTTTACAGCCTTTAATATATAATTCATTATTATTAATTATCGCATTCATTAAACATGCTTATCGCAAATATAATCTCAGGATAGTGTTCACAGACACCTCCTTGAATTCTGCTAATCGCAAAAATAATTTGTGAAATAATTATTATCACTCCTACAAATGTGAAATATATCGCTCATAATTAATGAATGGGCCACTTGATTCGCATTCAAATGTTGCCGCTATGAGACCACTTATCTAAGAAGTGTCTACAACATAATTCAAATTACATGCATTCATGTATAAATAGGCTGCTGTTTAAAAATATCATAAGAGAACTAGCTTGATAAAACTTGAAAATTCAATCGAATCAATAATTCAGAATCTTCCAATACTCAGTTAATAGGAATTAATAAATTATTACCTTCAAAAATGATTAAAATTGCTATACAAATGGAATTATTATCGTTGATAATCAACCATCAAGTAATAAATATGAATGTCACCTTAACTTAAATAAATTAGATATTATTATCATTATAATAATATATCATGAAAATGATCTGGAAATGTCGTTCACAATCACACTCAAAATTATTCGTGCGAAAATATTTTATATCGAAAGAATTCTTATTATAAAAATAATTAAAAATCAATTTTATCAATCAAATAGATAATTACGAAGTTATAATCTCTACAAGAAAAATGTGTGAAATATATTACCAATGACTATCTCCTTAAGTAGCTCTTTTTATGTTTGAAAATCAGGATTAATATTACAGTCATCCAAAAATAAAATCAATCATGTTTCATGGTGTTGGTTGTCATGGTGTATTATGGATGCATGGTTTCACTGCCTTTGCAAATGGTGTAAAGTCCCCTGATGACTAAAGATATCTTGAACTTGCTAGACCGACGTCGAATTAATTTGTAAAACTCCATCATCAACGTGCTGACTATATAAGTTTCTGTGTCTGCTGATCTTGGTGTTCATCGAAGTCTATAAGTTTCCCCTCATATTATTTAAGCTGAAATCATCTTGACAGTGTAAAAGTTTCCAGAAGTTCCCACGAAGAAAAAGTTGTTGTGTGAAATGAGCATTCTGGAAAGTTCAGGTTCCCCAAATACCATTCGACTGTTCGCCACTGCTTCCAGAATGTTGCACATATTATGAATCTTGATATTCGGTTTTTATATTAATTGTGTTGTTGATATAACTGTGTTCTGCTCGTTAATGTTAATTTGTAGCGTAATACTGTGAATGTTGCAGTAATAACGTCTTGATGTGCCGAACCTAGGACTTCACATTGTATGAGTGCGCTGATATATTGGGTTGTAGTGTTCATTATGGCGTTCAACATGAAGCCGTAACAGTTTCATGCGGTGTGTGATAATGTAGGAAATTGTTCTACACACATAAAACTCCGTTTCAATCACACGAACTTCACTGAATTTATCGCTGTTTTCAAACACTTGACCGTTCGAGCGTTTATTTCAATCTATCACATGTTCACTAAGCAATCTGCTTCACGTGCGCCATTTGGAAAATCATAACCTCGGTTGAAAATAGGTTAGATGTTTCCTGCGTGAACTCTTACTGAATAAGAATGACAAGGAGTGCGCTTTAATAACAGGTGACAAGATATCCCTCCTCTGATCACGTGGGGTGGTCAGGGGGTGAGTGGAGCCTCTCTCTCTCTGACGTATTACGACGTAACTCAAGTGGAAGCCTGACACAGGTGATATTTAATTAATACTCGGCTATTCGCTATAATATTCAGCCGTTAGTCGATTGATATCTTCTATTATTAATATCCGCCAAGGCATGAAGGTACAGCTGTAAATAATGATGCGATGTATAATAAGTATATTTCATATGTCAGAAAAACTGGCATCTCCTGGCTGTGTTCAACTAGGCTGTCGCTAGGCTAGAAGACTCGCTCTCAAGTTCATTATGCACTGTCCTGTTACGAGCCAATGGTCCCGCTGTGTCTACCGCAGAAATGATCGTAACCCAAGATGCGATTTCGGTCACTGTACTGCCCCCGGAAATTGAATTATTTTGGGACAAAATGAGAGTATTTTCCGTCCCCATGATAAAATTTAACCAGCAAATATAAATCCTGGAAGTGTGACACAAGTGAGTCGTGCTACAATCTCGAGGCAGTGGGAGAGCCCGATCACGTGATATGTTCGCAACAGAAGTTTCTGGAAAGTTGAAATTGGCATAGCAACAGTGAATTAGCCATAAAATATAATAAATATTTTTATAAATTATGCTATTGGATACCAGCCCAGAGCCAATGAGAAGAGGTCTTATTGAAGACGGGATTAAATTCAACTACATAGTTTGATGAAATGATTCATTTAGGCCCTTAGAAGGAGATTTTTAAATTGGTAATGAAGAGAAAATTAAAAGAAAATATGTCTGATACTTTAAAAGTCGCAGAACGGTTAATCTACGCAGTAATAAGCATTGTTAATCTACGCGCTAAAATTGTGGTGGGAGATTGATATGGCCGCAAAAATTTCGACTTGGAGAGGGAGATCCAAGGATCGAGGTTCTTATTCCGGCAGACTTTGAAGAGAGAGGAAGTGTTTTGTTGGGTTAACGGAGATCCCTAAGCCTTAGTCCGAGTGCGGTGAGATACGGCTCGGGGAGAAGATACGTTAGCAGGGTGGAACAGTGGAGATTCCCGCGCTAGCATTATAGGGGAAGTTGAGAGGAATATTGAAATTAGGATATCTCATTTGTATTTGAGAATAAACTTCAGCCAAGTGAATAAATAGATAGTGCAGGTCGAATACTACATTCTATTAAAAGTCGAGCGCTTTAATTCAAACCACTTCGACGATATAAGCTTGTAAGGCAATTTTCAAATGTGTTGGAAATACAGTGAGCGGCAAAAAGATCTGACAGTTTTTAAACCACAAAAACACAAACATTTTAAATGACACAAACTCTTTTTATTACTTATAACAGCAAGGTGTACATGTCAATTAATGGAAAACATGAAAGAACAATAGATTTCAACTTTAATGATTTGAAGATAACGGCTTTCAAATGATGCCCATCTTTTGCCATGCGGCAAAAAAAATCTGACGGTTTATGTCTTTGTACGGCTGAGCGAGTTAGTGGTGGGGGGTAGTCGGGATTGGCGCGTTGATGAGCCTACGAGATGCCATTTCAGTAGCCATGGAGCTGTGGACAGGTCAACGACGTTCGTTTGTTGTCGAGACATTTTTTTAAAGCGGTGGGTCTTGCGTCGTTACTCAGCGTCAGTTCCGTCAACACTTTAATGTGGGTCGAAGAGGACGCGTTTCATCTCGTAACACAATTTTGTTATGGGTGAGTAATTTTAGAGCTACAGGTTCAGCTTTAAAACTTACGTTGACAGGCCGTCCAAGGTCAGCCAGGACACCAGAAAATGTTGAGCGAGAGAGACAAGCTGTGGAAACCAGTTCACGGCTGCCGACTCGTAAACAAGCTGCTGCTTTGCAAATGTCTGATCAAGCAGTGAGACGAATATTGCGTTTCGATTTGCATTTTCATCCGTATAAAATGGTTACTGTCCAGCAGTTGAAGCCTAATGACTATGCAAAGCGGAAAGCATTTCCAGAGCAGATCATTGATTTGATGACCGACAACACAATTTTAATAATGAGCGACGAAGCACATTTTCATTTGGACGGGTATGAATAAACAAAATTTTCGTTATTGGTCGGCTACAAATCCTGAAGGACTGCATGAACGTCCCCTGCATAGTCCCAAGGTTACAGTATGGTGCGGAGTAACGAAAAGTTGTGTCATCGGGCCATACTTTTTTGAGGAGGGTGGTCAAACTGTTACGGTGAATTCACAGCGATACCTGTCAATGTTAAATAACTTCCTGATCCCTGAGCTCCGAGAAGACTCTTAGTTGGCAGAAGGGTTTGGTTTCAACAGGATGGGGCAACTTCCCATACGGCCAATGTTGTGATGGCACTTTTGAGAAGACATTTTTCTGGCCGCGTTATCTCACGTGATGGGGACATAGCTTGGCCTCCTCGCTCCCCAGACCTGAGCATCTGTGACTTTTTCTTGTGGGAGTTCCTTAAAGCCAGAGTATACGTAAACAAACCCCGCACACTGGCAGAACTGAAAGAAGCCATAAGCCAAGAAATCGCTAACATATCTAATGACATGTTAGAGAAGACGTTTGACAGCTTCAGTGCAAGACTGGAAGAATGCATGGCAAAAAATGGGCATCATTTGAAAGACTTTATCTTCAAATCTTAAAAGTTAAAATCTATTGTTCTTTCATGTTTTCCATTAATTGACATGTACACCTTGCTGTTATAAGTAATACAAGAGTTTGTATCATTTAAAATGTTTGTGTTGTTGTGATTTAAAAACCGTCAGATCTTTTTGCCGCTCCCTGTAGAAGCTGAATAACACTTTATTTCAATGTGAAGTTAGCGAACATAGTTCAAGTGAACAGCAGTGGAGAACTTTAACATTGGTGCAGCAAACAAACATTATTATAATCACTATTAATATTCATCGATTAGTTTCATTCAACATTATTAACATTGTTGAGATGATGGACTAAGTAGTCATGCGCCAGGGACATATTTGATGCAGAGCTAAGATACAACAATGGAGCTTCGATAGACAATGTATTGCAGAATACAGACGTAGTGTACGTTACACCTGGTACATTTTCGTCAGTCTTCGAACACTAATATAACAACGATTAGAAATAGAAATAATTCATTCACCACCTACATGAATATTTCTATAAATTATTACTCAACGATGATGCTGATATATATTTGCGACGGAGAATGAAGATTCTAGAGAGGATGATGGTGAAGATGCTAGGGTATCCCAGCAAAAACAGAAGAATATGCCAGAAGGATGTCCTTCGATACCAGACGGAGGTTGGTGAATACCGGAGAGGGAACGTCTTCCCAAATCCGAGGTCGCTGTTCGGAGGTTCGAATGGAGGTCCAACTCAGTATAATGGACTGAGGAAACACCTAAAGTATTGTGTAAATACTTACCCTGATCTTCAAGTTATCGTCCAAATAAGGTAGCAGTGTCATTTACTTGTAGTATAGAGCTTGATTAGTGACATTCTGAGCCGACGTTCCTTACTCCATTTTTCATGTATTTCAGTGTTCCCATGTAATTTACACTTCAGATGTGTGTTAAGATTTTATGCTTCAAGATTATTAGAGATGATTGTCTTTCATCTATTTTTAAAATTTTATTCTACAGATCAGTTGTTGAACTGACATTAAAATTTTGTTTGAGGAATCAGATTCCCTTATAGAAGACTAGTCATTTTGACTAACGAATTTTAAATTTTTATTTGAACCAAGGATTCAGACAGTGTGTCATAGTTGCAAATTAAATTCTTTTAGTAATTTAATTTGGGCACTTTAAAGAATCAACTTCAATAGCAGAAGAAACATCGAATGATGTTGTCATATCATTATTGTATATAAGCTTTACGGCGATCAAGCAAATACTAGTCGTTTGATAAGACTGAAGTCTTAAATACACAGACTCTTCGTGTAGAGTGGAAAGACATTACGAAATTGACTACCCTTTCATTTTTGTAAAGCTGAAAGCTTTATTGAATTAATTGTTAGAGGAAATATCTCTTGATAGAAGATAATTTATATCTTTGGCTAGGAATTCAAAACTAGTTTATCCCGGTCAAGATTGAATTCTATTTGACACTATAAATAACATGTGGTTATTTATCCACTATTTGTGTAATATCACGTCATAATGTAGACCTGATATTGCAACGACGTACAATTTAAAGCTTGACAAGTCAGATGAAACAGAATTAATATTTTTATTACATGTATTTGTGACATTCGAGTTAACAATTAATTATCTTATTGTGTAGTAAACTCTAGGAGGTCAATCACGGCAGTATAAAGTCGTTCGTTATTGTTGGAAGTTGTATTTGAAGAACCAATGGATGTATAATTTTAGATCAGTAGTCGAGTGTGACGACACTAATGGTCATGCCGTTAAATGAAGGAGGTTCATACAGAAGAAATGTTAATAACAATTAATCCGTTTTTGATTATTGTTTAACATAGTGGATGATAATTGTTTATGCCATTTATAGTGTTATATTAAGTGATGTAGAGCTGTGTTGAGCTCGTGCAAAGGTGTTTCCGCATTTTAAAGGGAAGTCAACGAAGTATTGTTCTTTGATAAGAACGAGGCATAGATAATGATAAGAGTCCTTGTATATAAGAATTCAAGTTCATGTGAAGTAACGTTTTAGCTGTGATGACAGGAGGGTTTGAGCGTAAGGCAATTAGAGAACGATTGTCTACTCATGTCATTGATACCATTATTAAACCTTATTAAACCCGGAGTTGTATAGAAACGTACAGTTGGCCTTTGCCAGTTGATTGTATCTGATTGATAATGTAAAGAAACCTATCTAAGACGATGTGTGTGCAGTATATGAACGCTTATGAGTGTTAGCAAAGTTTTATGTTGAGAAACATTGGCATAATTTAAAGTTGTATAGTAAGAGAGAACTAAGATTCTCTAAGATAACGTGTTGACAACCTTAAATATCGTGAATTTTAACGACCAGATTACTTGTAAATATTTTTCAGTAATGATTTAATTACTTGAATGATTTTTGTTAGTATTAATTAGTAGGATGTTTTTGTAATAGTGCATATTTTGTGAGCGAATGGTTTTAGTATGGATGATTGCCAGTTGTTACGTTTGACTGAACAATCTAATCGGTTCTAGAACGATTAAGGAGTGTGAAAGGAAGGGTATATTCAAATTTCAGTTAAATTGGTAAAGAATTACAGGAGTAATAAGCAGTTTTATCATGACAGAATCTCTTTTCAAACGAGGTTACTAAATGCACGGCAGAACTGTGTGTATGCCAGCAAGCAAATGTGGGGAATTATATTTCCCCTAGTCCGTTCAAGGCCGGATTATTATATAACAAGCGTGGTGCCCAGCCACAGCCTTGACAATGAAACAGTTTCGCGGCTGACGCAAATGTGTGTCAGTGAGTCAATGAACGCGTATGGCCAGGTGTCATACAAGTAAGCGTGCCAGCTATTATATAATGTTTCAAAGAATGTGGCGCGCGTGGTATTTGTCCTAAACGTTTTTAAATACTCACAGTAGGCCTAGACAGCATAAATGTTTGTGCTTTTAACTTACAGTCCATTAATTGCAGTAAAACATGTGTAGTGGAGGAGAAGCGTGTATGAGTGTATGGATATTTTTATTAGTATAGTTTATTGTTATTTATTGTTTATGTTAGAGTTAGTTTACATTTGTTAAATAAATTTACACAGTTCGTAGTTCTTGGTCGTTGACGAGTGATTCATTCTAAATATAAGGATCAAGGTATTGTGGATCCAATTTACAGGCGAAGCTGAGTTCCCATACCGCCGAGGCAGGTAAGTAAAAGTAAGTGAGCCCCGTATATTTTGTTGTTATCCACAATATTCTTGCAACTGCTGTATGTAAATCCCTAAAGACCTTGTTGGAGCGATTTCTAATGAAGTAATTTAGCCGGTGCTGTTATAAATAGGCAATCCAGCAGGGGCTATGGAAATTCCGACAGGCTACTTTCCGGATTTACGGGTACAGTACCTCCTGTAAAGTTTCGCTGAAGGAGAATGAACATTTCGTACAAAGTGACGGAAAGTGTGGTGAAATGTTTCACCTAAACTATGCTCGTGTGACGAACGCCGTTTTTAAAGCAATGCTAGCAAATCCGGTCGAAACTCTGTGTTATTGTAAACAATGCAAACATAACCCAATTTCAACCAAGACAGCTACATCTAGTTTTCAGCCGAATAAGCTCAAACCGGACACTGCAAGCTTATGTGAAGCGCTTAACAATATGCAACACGTGTTAAAAGATGTTTGTAGCTCTCTTGAGTATCAATAAAAACATTTGATGAACTCTTAGAGCAAAACATTACACTACAATCTTGCGTTGACCAACTCACCCTAAAAGTAAGCAACACTAAAGTTGAGAATGGCTTGCTTAAAGAACAAAATAGGAAGTTAATGACATGGAGCAATACTATAAGAAATATAACCTAGAAATCTCCGAGATACCAGACTCCGAACACGAGAATGTGTATAATATTGTGGCCCAAGAAGCAGGTGCCATTGGGGTTGAAACTGAAACTGATCGGGACATTGAGTATTGCCACCCACTTCCAGCCTATACAGATACGGATGGCAAGAAGACAGCGCCACTCATTGTTGCAAAATTGTATTCCCGTCAAACAAAAGCCATGATAATGAGCAAGAAACGAAAACATAGGAAACTTGTTTGCACAGATGTCAAGATCAACGGAGACTCGCCGGTATATATAAATGAAAATTTAAACAAAGATAACCAAAACTTATATTGGCTTGCCAGGAATACTAAGCGGACAATGAATTATAAATTCGCATGGACCAGGAAAGGGAAGATCTTCATGAGGAAAAATGAAAACAGCCCGATTCTACTAATCAAGACTGCAGCTGACCTACCAAAATTTCATGGGAATCAAGGAAACTGAAGGTATGTTTGCCTGAGCCAAGTGATCAATCAATATTTTATGAAATTCTGTTTCTAAGTTAGTGTAAAGTAATTATGGAAGTATCATACCCTAAAATAATACAACTACGGTACGAAATCAGATAACGAAGTAGACCTTCATATTCAAGATATTACCTCAAACATTGTAAACAGTAATCAAGACTTGAACAAATTACTTAGCTTTACTGCAGGAATTAAAATCATGCACTTAAATATATGTAGCATGATAACAAATTTTGAAAGTATGCTAGTTGTGCTCGATTAACTTGATCATAAACCAGATGTCTTTATACTGTCTGAAACTCAGCTCATTTGCTATTTTAGGATATATTTGTTAGAAATATGTAACCCAACAGGTGATCTATGGTTCAAATAAATGTTATCGTTGATTCTTTTGTCTGATTTTGTATATATACGCCTGTATGTAACCTAGTCGTTCAGTTCGTATTAAACATGTATACTGCATACACGCCTAGTTGCCATTCCCCTGCCATATACTTCTACAGTAATAAGTACTTCATAACACCTCAACATTCTACCCATGACAGCATAAAGATATATGTGCATGAAAACCGCATACAAAATATTACAATATCTACAGCAAAGACACTGAAAGCTGCAAATGCTAGCCTACTTATCTTCAGATATATTAAAGATAGTTACTTGATACTTGCTATATACAAGCCCAAAGGAATCCATAAAAGAACTAGGAAATACTCTCCAGCACTTGCCCACAGCTACACAGAGTATATTATTAGGAGATATAAATATTGATATTTTAAATCATACAAGCCAATATGTCCAAAATATTAAAAATGAGTATTTAAATGTATTACATGAAAATGGTTTCATTTCGTACATAAACTCACCAACTAGAATAACCCCAAAATCCAGAGCATGTATTGATCACATAAATGTAAGGTCCCACAGAAACAAAAAATTTGACCCTTTTTTCTGCATACCAGTATCCCAGATCACAGTCCTACAATTCACTTACAAAATAAATCTCAAAAATACACTCCACAAACAGGAGAAAATACTTTGAACAATGTTAGAATAAATTATGAAACTCTAAATTATCCTTAACTAAGGAAACTTGGGAATCTTTCATAACTGAACATGATGCCAACAAAGCAGCTGATTGTTTCTTTACTCACTCAATACATCTCTGAACACTCTACTACCATAAATAATGTGAGATCAAAATTTTAAAGAATACTCCATGGATCACAACTGGAATTTTAACTTCCATTAGAATAAGAGATAAATTACATCAGAAAATTGTTAAACAAAGGGCGAGGTCGTCAAACAGTGATGATGTCCCAGAAACTGTTAATAAACATAAAGTGTACAGTAACTGGATAAACAGGCTTGTTAAAATAGCAAAAGAAAGTGCTATTCGAAACAAATTATGTCAAAATCCAATAATTCTGAAGTCCTTTGAAAAAATATTAAAGATATAACATGTAGGAAGGGGAATACATTTTCAGGTGTTGACAGCATATTTCTCAGAGATTCACAAGAAGCATCCCAACCAGTTGCCATTGCAGACAAATTTGTAGACTATTTTAGTAATATAGGTTTAGAACTTTCTGAAAAATAACTAATACTAGAAAGGAACCTGACAACACAAATGCACATGATAGCACTGCAAATTATCAATCTGTCTATATTTTTTATATCCATAACAAAATCAGAAATAACAAACAACATAGCTGCTCTAGAAGATAACTCATCAAATACCTATGATAATATCTCTAGCAAAACAATTAAGATAATTAGTTCAGGAATTCTACTACCACTGCACCATATTTTTAATTTATCACTAACGAAAGGACAATTTCCAGACTCATTCAAAATTTCCATCATAATCCCAGTCCATAAATCAGATGATAAAAGTGAGTTAAATTACTATAGACCAATTTCCCTCACTACCCACCTCTCTAAGTTACTAGAGAAATGCATCAAAACCAGATTACTTAACTATCTGAGTAAGTACAACAAATTGTCACCAAATCAGTTAGGTTTTATACCAAACACTAGTACTCAAGATGAAATATTCTCCCTTACTGATTATTTGTATAAAGCCATCAATAGTTCTAAAAGAACAATTTCTGTGTTCCTGGATTTAAGAAAGGATTTTGACACCGTAGACCACAATATACTCATTAGAAAACTTGAAAAGGAAGGTATTCGTGGTACTCCTCAAGAACTAATAAAAAGCTTTCTTTTTAACTGAATACACAAGGTACGAATCAAAGATACTCTAAGTAGAAGTGCTGAAGTAAAAATTGGAATTCCCCAAGGAACAGTTTTAGGTCCTATTCTTTTTCTGTTATATATTAATGATTTGTGTGAGCTGAAGCTGATGCTGAGTTGGCAGTTGGCAGTCAAATTGAAAGGTCGTGTTTCTCCCGAACTCGCAGGTGTGCTGAGATGGGTTGTTCTCTGGAGTCTTATCGCGCGAGGATAGGACTGTGGTATGCGAAGGGTAGTCGGGATTTCCGGTGTTTGTGTGCGCGTACGGGACCTAGTAACTTGTGGTTTATAGCCCTAGTGATAGCTGCGTTGCTAGTTATTGGTGGAGTGGAAGTGAATCCAGGCCCTGTTACTCCAAATGTGAATCAGGCAAATGATCCAGTGGCAGCTTTAAAGTGTTCGACGTGCAGTAAAACATTGAAGAACGATGTTGAGTGTGGACTATGTGAGAAATGGTTTCACTTCGGCTGTATTAAGGTCAAGAAGGAGGATTGTGATGTCGGCAATTGGATTTGTAAAGTATGTGATACGCCGGACTGTTTGAGGGTGCAAATCAAAGCAAGGGATCAAAAAATACAGGAACTTAGAGCAAAGCTTCGTGAATTAGAAGAAACGGTGAAGGATGTGACTCAACGGCTTTCTACTGGGATCAGTGCGCAAGAGGACGTGCAGGCGCAAACTGAGGATGACGTTATTATAATGGGTGATTCTATGATACGATGGAGTGTGAATATCTCGAGGAAAACAGGTACGAAAGTGCGGTGTTATCCAGGGATTAAAATTGACCAGCTTGCCCAACAATTGGAAGGAGCAAATGTAGAAGACTGTGAAAAAGTTTAAGTGTTGTTGCTCCATGGTGGGATGATTTGAAGAAGAGGGCTACAGCTGATTACATCATGGGGGAGCTCTACGAACTAGGCAGAAAAGCTAAAAGCAAGTTTAGAAATGCAAAAATTATAATGAGTGGCATTGTTCGGCGGAGAGATGTTCCGTTAAGGCGAGTTAAGACTGTAAATGACCGCATGGACTGGGAATGTGCACAACTGGGATTAGTGTACGTAGATGCTGACTGCTGGATTGGTGGCCGTGACTTCGCCCGAGACGGGCTGCATCTAAATCGACGGGGCGCTTTCAACCTAGGGAGCCTACATGACAGGGTCATCGGTTCGTGCCGGCTTTTGTGAGAAGGTCCAGAGGGTGCCAGCCGACGGGAACAGAAGGAGCTATTTCGAGATATTTGCTGCGGAGGTAAGACTCTAAGATTACTGCAGGTTAATTGTCAGAGTTTAGGAAATAAATTAATTGAATTTTGGAATCTTGTAGAGACGTATTCTCCGGACATTGTCATTGCTAGTGAATCTTGGTTATATGAGGATATAACTAGTAGCAAAATAATTCAAGGGACCTACGAAATGTACAGAAGGGATCGGGGGAAGCGAGGTGGTGGGCTATTTATTTGTGTGCGCAAAAATATAGCTAGTTTCTTAAAGTGGGCTGATACGGATCATGAAATGTTATGTGTACAAATTTCGGATAAATGAAAATAAATTGCCTCTTCAGGTGATAGGGGCGTATAGAGCACCGAAAGATAACTTTTAGCTCATTGACACACTGTATGATAAGACTTGTACGGGTAATTCTATGAAAAAGAGCGTAATAATTGCCCAATGTAGACTGGTCTGGTGAGTCCACTAGCTGTGGTCAAGGTCAGAGTGCAACAAACAAATTCTTAAGGGAGGGGCGATTTTCTCAAGTATTTGACTTCCCTACTAGAGAGAATAATACCTTAGATGTCTATCTTGTAAGGCCTGTAGAGCTGTATATTAACTGTCTAAAGGTACCTGGAATTAGTGACCATTCTGGGGTTGAATTAAATATTAGATACGGTAACATTACAAAATTAGACTATGATGTAGAAAAAAAGATCATAATCCAGTATCGCAGGGCAGATCAGGGCAAATTTCAGGGGTATTTGAATGAGCTATTTGTGGGATGGGCATCGAAAGGAAATCACACTAATATCCTGTAGACTAACTTTTTGAAAATTTTAAATAGCGCTATTGATAAATTTGTCCCTTTTGAATTACTGAAATAAAACCCAGATGCTGAGTATTACACACGAGAAATCAGGAGTCTAAAACGGAACATTAGGAAATTATACAATAAAAGACATGATAGTGACAAGTATATGTTGAAATTTAAGTCCCTATCAAGAGAGCTCGTCTTAAAAAAGAGGGCTGCTCATGACAATTATATGAAAGGTTTACTTGGTTCGGGAGGCGATGGGTGGAAAAATTCTACATTTATGTTAGGAGAAGAAAGGGTAATTCAAATAATTTGTCAATGATAATGTCCGCTGACGGTAAATTTACTACCGGAACTGAGAAACAGGCCATTGCTAATGAATTAAATGTATTTTATGGTAGTGTGTTCAATAAATCCAATAGCTGTGTGTTGGACCTTAACGGTAAATCAGGGGCTCCCCTTTTCCAAATAAACCAGTCAGCAATTGTAAAGCTAATACAAAAACTACGTTGCAATATATCGAAGGGTCCTGATAATATTGTTAGTGAAGAACTTAAACTAGGAGGTAGGGCCGTGGCACGATACTTGGAGGTGATGTTTAATGTGTCCATAAACAATGCGAAAATCCCAGATGACATGAAAAGAGCTACGGTAGTCCCAATATTTAAGGGAGGGAGCAGACTTGAATTGGGCAACTACAGGCCGGTTGGACTTACGTCCATAGTTTGCAAACAGATGGAGCATCTCATTTGCGACTACTTGAGGGAACAGTGGGGAACATTATCATGGTTTAATGATAGACAAAATGGATTTCGGAAAGGTTACTCATGCGAGAGTCAGATGCTATCACTTTTTCAAGATATTAGCGAATCGTTAGACGTCGTTCCCAGAAAGTGAAAGTCGAAGGCAGATTCTCGGATGAAATTATCATAACGTCGGGTATCCCTCAGGGCAGCGTAATCGGAACTTACTTATTTTTGGCGTTTATAAATGACTTACCAAATGAGATTCGCAGTGACTGTCGATTGTTTGTGGATGATTGTGTAATATATCGAAAGATACATGACTCACAAGACAACGCAATATTTCAAGATGACCTGAACCTGGTCTTTAAGTGGGCGATTGAAAATAAAATGAAAATAAACACAAGAAAATGTAGTCTCTTAAAAATAGGGAAAGTGCGAAGGCAAGAGTTTCAATATAACATTGAGTCGGAGATACTTGTAGAAGAAGATTCTTGCAAATAGTTTGGCGTTCACGTAAGGAATGATATGAAATGGAGTAGTCATGTAGGGTGTGTAGTTTCTAAAGCTTACAAATCCCTGCACTTTGTAATGAGGGTATTAAAAGGAAGTAGTACCTCTGCTAAAGAATTAGGATATTTGTCACTTGTAAGTCCTATTCTGGAATACGCCTCGGTGGTTTGGGATCCATATAATGGTACAAAGAAAGGCCGCTAGATTTGTGCTCAGTGAATTTAATCCCAGGAGCAGTGTGAGCCGTATGTTAAAGAAACTTGGGTGGGAATCACTTGAGGCTAGGAGGATGAAATCTAGACTCTGCGCTATGTACAACACGTATACAAATCAACCAGCATGGGGTGAGCTTAGCAAACGTATGGGTAAGTCCACTTACATGGGTAGGAGCGATCATCCTTTCAAAGTTAAGGGCCAACCACAGCGAACAAATTATGGTAAATATTATTTTGTAAACCGTGCCATTGATAACTGGAACTCTCTACCTGCCGCAGTCTTAGAGCCTTTCCCCAAACATATGGATGTGTTTAAGAAAAGACCGACGATTTGTGTAAATACTCCAGTTTAATTGTTATTGAATTGTTATGTATAATTATTTATTTGTTATGTATATCCAATTTGCCACCGGGGGACACACCCCTAATTGCAAATAAATGAATGAATGAATGAATGAATGAACTGTAATGCGATGGTTACCTCATATGCTGATGACACTGTCGTCACAGTCACAAAAACAACTTGGGAGGACTCTTTTAATATAACTCAAGAAACCCTTGCTACAGTCCAAAAAGGGCTAAGAAACCCCCTCCTTACCTTAAATGAAACCAAAACACAATACCTATGCTTCTGACACAACAAAACATTACAACCCACAAACAATTTAACACTAAAGATCCACACACCAATTTGTAACAATGGCGAAAGCTGCAACTGCTATACTCTACAGAAGTCAATGAATGCTACATATTTAGGGACTATTATAGAATATGCATGCATCAAAATTGGCCAATAAACTCCAAAGCATAATTTATATATTTTACAGAATCAGAAATATATTTTCAGCAAAAGTCTTGAGAACTGTATATTTTGCCTTAGTCCTGTCACAACTCAATATGGAATAAATGGTTGAAGTGCAATACTTGATTCACATTTGGCTCAGGTAAATACCTGCCAGAATCTCATTCTAAAAGTTATGTACAAAACGCCACCAACTTTTCCAACATGTGAACTCTATGAACATAGAAAGCATGGTGCTTAATATACGACAGTTATTTGTTCAATCATCAACCATATGTATACATAAAAATATGAAGCTCTTCTCTAATTGAGAAAGACTTCAAATGTGCATTAGACTTCAAAACAGAACTGGAATAAATATCCCTCGTCGAAACTTACTACTTGGCCAAAGGAATTTAAGTTGCCTTAGCAATAGGATATACAATGTATTGCCAGGAAATGTGACAAATAACACTCTGAATATACTGAAGAAAAGGCTTTTTACATGGCCCCTTAATAACTTTGATAAAGTAAATGAACTTATACATTTTCACCAACATATTTATACCAACTCAGTCACAAATAAGTAATGTATCATCTTCTTTTATTATCGGTATTTTTAAAATTAATGCTTTTACTATAAACTTTTCTTATTATCATCAGTCAAATACCATGATGCAAATAAATTAAGAAACTGTGTTCATGAAGCCCACGCACAAATTTTATCTTATGTGGGACTCACCCTGCATTTTGATACATCAACTGTATATCTACATGTTTTCTGTCAGTGAATAAAAATGTTTACTCGTTAAAAATATATGTTCGCGATAACTCTCGTTCACTTTCATTGCATAAGTTGGCACTTACGTGGCTGTTTGGCACTCGGAAGTGACGACAGCGAGTGGTGTTCCAAATACGATCGAGTGCAAGTTTACGAGCAGAGTGCGAGTGTACATAGCGACATTTTCGAAGATGCAGACACGGTTCGTTCACTCTGTGCACTCGGTGTAGGCTCTGCGATGTCTCCATTTTAACAGAACTTCCGTATTCTCATTTGGCATGATCGAATGTGTATTTCAGACGATACAAGGGGGGATATTTATGTTTAATTCTAGTATTTATCTTTTACAATAGCGGGAAGATGGCGTCACAGTGAAAGTGAAGTGAAATAGCAGCTAGTGTAGATATTTGATAAAAGTGGTAAAATATTATAACAGAGGTTTAAAATCTATAAATGTACCTTCCTTAGGTCAAGTGAAATACGGAATAATGATAGTATTTAGAAATTCTTAATGATAATTTAATAAACTTAAACTAAGTTGTGGGAACGTGTATCCAAAGACTCAGTGACGTCTTCAATCACTGTTTGAACCAAGTAGAGCAGTGGTGCTTTTACGAGATTTCACCCGATTGGAAGATATACGTATTTCACATTCTTCTTTATTGGTAGGTTATTAGATTAATTCATTCAGGTAGTAATAATTAAAATAAATTTAGTGTAATGTGGTGTAAACATCTAGGCTAACTTAGATCTCTAGTATGACGACAGTAAACAGTGTTAGTGTCTCGACAGGTAGTGTAACCGTTACGGATTTATGCTCGTCGTGCAAAATAAAAGTAAAAAATGCAAATAAAATAATCACAAGATCTCAGGTAAAATTGAATGAAGAGAAAAGTGAAACCAATTGTCGTAATTTAGGCCCACCGCTACCGTCATGCGATGTCATAACCTAAGAAAAGAACTGTCCTCAAAAGATGAATTTATAAACCTGCTAAAGGAAGTTATTGCTAAGTTAATGGAAGAGTTGAATAAATCAAAAGGAAACAGAGAGGAAAGCAAGGAAACTTGGTCGACAGTGGTTGCTGGTAAGGTAAGATTGAATAAGCCTAGGCCTATCAATGGAGTACATGTAACTGAAATTCCCGTCTCAAATTCATTTGGAGCGCTTGTTGAAGGAAATGATGACATTCTTCAAGAAGAAAAGAAGAAAGTGATAAAGAGAAAATCCAGGAAGATGCGGATATTTGCGGATAGTCACGGGCGAGATGTAGCAGCAAGCGTATTGGAGAGAAGCGGAGAAATGGAGGTCACTTCGACAGTAAAGCCAGGAGCTCAATTTGCAGCTGTCACGAACGGGATGATAGGGGAGTGTGCGTCCCTTACTGCACAGGACTATGCAGTAATCATCGCTGGAGCAAACGACGTCTATAAAAATGAGAGTAAAAGGTAATCAAAGATTTAAAGGGTACATTGCCATCCATGCATAACACAAATGTCATTATTGTAAACATTCCGCAGAGATACGATTTAATTCCCAAACCATATGTAAATGTAGAAATAGAGGCTACAAATGAAAAAATTCATAAAATTTGTAAGAGTTTTCCAAATGTCCAAATTGTAGATGTAAGTGAATTAGATAGGAAGTTCCACACTCGGCATGGCCTACACTTAAATAGGTTAGGAAAAGAGTATCTTAGTGATGAAATCTGCAAAATTGTAAATTCAAATGGTAAGAATAATTCAACAGTAATATCTTTAGAGTAGAAGCAGAGAAACTGGTAAAAGAAGCTAAACGTTAGGTTTGGCATTCAGATCTTTTGAAGTCAAATTTAACGGAGTGCAACAATGGTATTTCGGATTTGTCTAGCAACAATAATAATAACAATTATGATAATAATAATGTAAATAAATCACCAACACAAGTTTGCAAAAGTAACAACTTTAAAATTTACCACCAAAATGTTCAGTATATAATAAAATTGATTACATAAATCTAATGCTTAAAAATGAACTTAAAGACATCTGAGCACAATGTATTTCAGAACATTGGCTGAAAGAGGAACAACTCGAATTAATTCAATTCCCAGGGTTAATACTAGCTAGTAAATTCTCTAGATCTAATACTAGCCATGGTGGTACTTGTATCTTCTTATGAAATAATTTAGATCATGAACAGATAACAGCTTATGATTATCTAATAATGGAACAGGATTTTGAATTCTCTGTCGTAAAAATACAGCAGTTTAAGTTAATAATTGTATGCGTATACCGTTCTCCGTCAGGAAAATTTCGTTTATTTATAGATAAATTAGAATTGTTACTCAATAACATGAGCAAAGTAAAGTTCGATATAATAATTTGTGGGGATGTAAATGTGGATTTCTTAAAATGTGATAGAAATTGTGAATTATTAACACAGTTACTAATTTCCTATGGACTGAAACCTCCAGTAAATAACCCCAACAAGAATAACAAAAATTTAGTAAAACCACTCTTGATCAAATTTTTATAAATACAGATAAATACCACCATCAATAGAAGTCTATTGTCCAGGTTTTAGTGACCACCATGGACAAATACTGAGTTTTGAAGTACCCGAAACAATCAATAATAATGATAATGGAGTAAAATCAAAGTGCAGGTCATTCACTGAATCAAATGTTAAATATTTCAATTACTTATCAAATAAGGAAACATGGTCAGAAATTTATAAACTAGAAAATGTAAATTATAAATTTAATGCATTTAACAGTACCCTAAAACACTATTTTGAAATAGCATTCCCGTTTAAACGAAGAAATGTTTAAAACATCAAAACTAGCAGTTGGATAACAACAGGGATTATAAATCATGTCAAAGAAAGAAATGTCTACACAAATTATATAAACAATACCACACAACACCTGAATTTAATTTATACTACAAAAATACACTAGCATATTATATAAGGTAATAAGTCTAGCAAAGAAAATGCATAATGATAATTTTATTTCCCAATCATCTAATAAAAACAGGGCTATGTGGTCCGTGATAAAGAAAGAAACTGGAAATCTGCTAAAATACAAAGGAACATTACACTGACCAGAAATAATAAAGTGATTAATAATTCAGAGGAAATAGCAAACACTTTCAATGACTATTTTCTGGAAATTCCACAAAAATTATTAAATAAATCACAGGTAAATACACTAAATTCTAATAATAAAATAAATGTATGCAGTGATTCTTTATTTATAAATCATGTCAGTAGTGAAGAGGTCAGAATAGTAATATAAGAGCTATAAAATAAATTCTCTGCTGGCATGGATGGCATCCCTGATGCAATTTTAAAGAAATGTGCAGAAAATATAATAAATCCACTTACGTACTTAATAAACAGTTCAATTCTATCAGGAACTTACCCGGATATTTTGAAGTTATCAAAAGTCATCCCAGTTCAACCGGGTGAGTTAGCCGTGGTGGTTACGGCATGACTGATGGCAGTCGCTCACATCCGGGAGGCGAGGAGGTTCGAATCCCCCCGCCGGCAACCTTGAAGATGGTCTTCTGTGGTTTCCCATCTTCCTTCCAGGCAAATGCCGGGGTTGGTCCCTAACTATAGGCCACAGCCGCTACCTTCCAACTCCTCGTCCTTACAATCCAACTTCCTTCCTTCCCTCCCCAACGGTACTTGTAGCTCACCCATTGGGTGTCCGTCTCGAAGCAGCTACAAAACTGGCGAGCCGAACATGTCCTCGGACACTCCCGGCACTAAAAGCCATACGCTAAAAAAAACAGTTCACAAAAACGGTTCAAAAGATGAATTAGATAACTATCGTCCTATTACCTAACCAACTGGTATTGCAAAAATTGTGGAAAAAATCATGTATAAGAGACTGATAAGTTTTATAGAAAAAGTAAAATATTATCACACTCACATTGGATTCAGAACGGAAAAATCTGCACAGACAGCAATTTACGAATGTAGTAATAGTATACCGTACTGAAATTAATTGACAATAAGGAACATGTAACTGGCATATTCTTGGAGTTATCGAAAGCATTTGATGTGGTTGACCATAAAATCCTCCTTACAAAACTAAATCAATATGGTATTAGAGGTCTAGCTAATAAATGGATCGAGTCCTACTTAACAAGGCGTAAACAAATAGTAAGCTTGAGACACAAGTATGATGGAACCAAATTACTTAATGAAACAATGTCCAATGAGGGAATTATTAAATTTGGAGTACCCCAGGGATCGGTTTTGGGCCCACTACTCTTTCTTCTTTATATCAATAATATAACACAGAACGTTCATTTACATAAGGAAATTTTGTTTGCAGACGATACCACACTCGTAATAAAAGGTGAAACTAAACAGGTCATACAGCATTCTGCTGACTCCGTTACAGGAGAGTTAACCAAATGGTCACAAGATAATCGCCTCATAATAAACTATAAAAAAACAGTATGTCTAAATTTCCACATTATACAGAATAGGAATCCTGCGAAGCCCAATATAACATTAAATGGTCATCAAATAGAAAATAAATCAGAAACAAAGTTTTTAGGACTATGGATACAACAAGCCTTGAAATGGAATAAACATATACAATATCTGAATACTAAACTGAACTCGATGTGCTTTGCGTTACGTATTTTGAAAACCTGCACTAGCATGCACACATTAAGAAATACTTATTTTGCTTATTTCCATTCATACCTAAGATATGGGGTCATATTTTGGGGTATGTCGCCAGATATACTAAGCACATTTAGGATACAAAAGAGGGCGATTAGAATTATGGCAAATGTAAACTCTAGACAATCATGTAGTCCTCTGTTTAAAGATTTAAACAATCTCCCACCGCCCTGCATATATATCTTCGAAAGTAATATGTTTTTTAAAAAGAATTTAATGAATAAAGATGTTTTTCTTAAGACAAACAATGATATTCATAGGCATAAGACAAGACAAAATCAAAACATTCATATTTCACACACACACACAAGCATATATCAAAAAGGAAATTTTCACACTGGAGTTAAATTATACAATAAACTACCCCAGTATATAAAACTCGCCCCAAAAATAAAAACCTTTGATAAAATGTTGAAAGCTTGTATGCAGTGCCATTGTTTTTACTCTGTAGTTGAATATCTTAGCGTATAGGAGCGATGAAATCTATAATTATATTTTACTTTTCTATTTTCATTGTAATACCTAGCTGTATGTTGCTGTATTTATAGAATTAAGTTTTCATATTATGATAATAGAGTAAGGTGTAAATAGTTGTCCAATAAGATTGTATCTCTTAAGAACTGTTATTATAAGAAGTTATAAATAGTTATAATATTAGTAATATATACCTGTTTGTTCTTTTATTTTATAGATGTAAATTCTGAAGTGTCCTATATCAAAAATGTATTGAATACATGTATTTGATCAAATGGAATTAATAAAAATCTATCTATCATACTTGCAACGTTTAATGAAATTTGTTTGTTAGTAGTGCTCCATAACCTGCGAGTTTAACCAAACTTTCCATGGCCTTGCAAACATTTACTCATAATGTTTCCCTTTTTATTTTCTAGGGTCGATGACCGAGTATTACGTGAAAAGAAAAACTGAGACTTATTTTTCAAAACGGATTTTGCTTCTCACGGGTGTGATGTGATTTGGCAAATTTGAACAGTCCGCACCCATATAAAATTCCAAGATGATAAGAATATCTGATTTCTGAATAATAATAATAATAATAATAATAATAATAATAATTAATAAACTTGGTTAGGCAATTCGTTTGCTTTTTATAGCAAGGACTAATTAATTACAGTATTTATGCTAGCTGCATTTAATGTCGGGCAATTGGATGCAACATATTGTTGTCATCAGTGTGCGAAGTATGTTTATCCAGCTTACCACTCCTGCAGTTAACTTCGTTATTCCTCCCCATAAAATAACAGGTGGTTACTTCTGCGAGTGAGTGAGTCTTGTTATAAGTGTTCGTATCTAGTTGAATGAGGAATTCCATGCAAGCCTACTTCATTCTCTACAAACTAGCTCCACATTCTACTTGTGATGGAGAAACGCATTTATGTCACCTCCATATGTTTTCCTTACTGTAAGATAATTTCAGTAGCTTAATATTACTACTTATATTCTTACCGCTCCAAGTAGCCTATGCAACATATTTTATTAATGCTACTTTAAAAAAAATGAGCGTTAGCTTACATTGGTATTTCTCTAAATCAGGGATGCCTACAGCCCCCAACCGCAACACTTCATCTGGTTTATGAACAGCATACTCTTGAAGTAAAATCCACCTAGTGTTTATCATCCCTACAATGATGCCGGAGTATTTTAAGTAACAAATTTGATGACTACCGGTATTCATATTAACGTTATCAGACACCATTATTCTTGGAGGTAAAATGTTGTAGGCCCAATTGGCATGCGTTTACTATTCGTGCTAATAATTAACAGAACATCGTTTCTTCAATTTGTTGCTTTCAATGTCTCTGCTTTCTGGCTACCAGAATTCAATATGACAGTCATTGCGGATAGGGCATAGACAATACCAAGTGGACAGATTGTGCCACATGGCACCTCGGGAGTGATGTGTCGGTCTTGTTTCTTTCTGTGATCTATTGTGACTGTTCCGGTCACAATGTTCCCAAACCCTTATTTGGTTGACTGCAAGAGAAGTCAGGTTAGGGTAATTTGTTCATACCATTTCTTTTCTTGTTCATCATCATCATTTAGGTTGTAGGATTTCATTTTATTTAGTGTATATATATCTTGTGTATCTCGGGGACTCAGTCAGGAATATTTCATTTAATTTGTATGGGAGATGTCAGTATACAAGACAGCGGATTGTGTAGGCAAGCTACAAGATGTTGCAACAGCAGGAAACTCTAGGCCAAATTTAGATTGGGCCGAGAATAACTTCCCTTGTCTTAAAGAAAGCTTTGTATAAATTGTGTAAGATTCTGACGTCAGAGAAGAGTTTCGCGCCATGAGTTGTAAGAAATATACATGGGTTCGAGATTATTGGTGTATTTTGTATGGGTTGGAGGGTATCATGACCCTGGCGGAGAAAGACGAAAACATGTGTTTACAAGATGAGAGGTGGCTTTTTTTCGTGTGGAGCGAGGCTTCACTTCTATTGTAGCGTCTGGTTGGAAAGGTCGCGTTCTCGTAATTTGGCGTAGGCCTATTTGGAGAAACAGTTTTGTTGAAAGCATGGCTTTCGAAAGTACTCGAAACGGCTACAAATCACAACGATGTTATCTCTGTTAGCACAATTCAAGTTGGGTACGGAAGCACATTCATTTCTCTCGCAGAGATGTGGCTATGTAAACCAGTAAACATCTCTAACCTCAAACCACGTGTGGAAAATCTTAGAAATGCTGGGGAGAACTGATCTATCGAGCATGTCTCGTAGATTATCTGCAAGGTCGTCGATGAGTGAGTAACAAACATCTTTATATTCCAACATTCATTTTGGGTCACATGTTTTCGTCATTGCCGAGGAGAATTGAAGATAGGAAACCATAGTCTGTTCGACGAGAGTCCCCGCCATATGTTTAAAGTTGATATTAATACATATATTTTGAAGGTTATAATTAGTTTTCTTTATAGGGAATTACACCTAATAGTTGAACGCCCAAATGATACCAGTTAGGTTGACCAAATGTGTGTCCAACACTCCACGACCCTGCCATTTCAATTGTGTGGTATATGATGAAGTACTTCCGATCAAAAATAGGAGGATGATTTTGGGAAGTTTTAAATCAGTCGCCCAAGAAGGGCTAGTAAAGATGATGATGATGATGATAATTGTTGTTTTAAGGGGCCTAACATCGAGGTTATCGGCCCCCCGGCTAGTAAAGAGTGACACTATGTCTGTACACCAGTGACTTGTAACCCTAAATAAATAAGTAGAGATGTTAAGTCGAAGATATTCGCAAGTCATGCGATTGGTCCACCGCGGCTGCACTAACAGTTGTTGAATGTCTCTTCTAAACACTCCACACTACCATATATGAGCCCAGTGTGGTGGAGCACCATCTTACTGTGTTCAGTAGTCCAGCTTGTAATTATCAGTGTCGGATGGTGGATAATTGTTCTGGGCGTTACATTATTAAGGGGAGCTAGGTGGGAGGGTAAAATACTGCCTGATAGCAGAGAAAACTATATTCAATTGCGTGGAAAAGCGGATGTACCTCATTCATCACGAATGCCACATTTCAGAGAACATCACATTGTCATCGGATGAAATGGATAATAAGTTAGTCTACATGAAAATCTTCACGAGAACAAAACAGCGTAAGTTATATACAAGGGCGAGAAAGAACCGAGAGTGTCACAAGTACGCGCTAATTGCATCAGCAGTTGACGGAGCATTTCGGCAGTCTCCGTCCGCGCCTCGGCTCCCTTGTTGCAATCAGCAGGCAACGACCAGCCGAGTTAACTGTTGGGATAGGACTTACTCGATCTAGCATCTCTGCCATACCCTTCACTATTGAGACATGGTCAGTGCATCGACCAAACGGACGAGCGCTCCTAGACAGTTGGTGCGCTTCGCTTTTTCAGACGGTTCACAGTAACTTACTATAAGATTTCCTGAATTATTAAGGAACAAAATTATGAATTCCTATAATTATAAAAGAAACGTACAGCTTTTATTACTAAAAATATTATTACGGTAATAATTGTTTTTCTTAATGAAATTTGGTCGTTGTGCAACAATGCAACTTTATACTGTAACCGGGCGCCACTGGTAATTATGGAAGTACAAACCCCTCCTACACATACAACACATTGTGCATGCTGTCCCATTGTGGCCATTATGTTTATCGTGAATGCTAGCGCTGCCAATTAGCTGAAGTATGGAAACTTGCATCCGTTCCTCTCATGTCGCCACAAATTTCTGAGAGCGCATCAAATTTGAAAGAAAATTAATACTCTGAAACCTGCTGAGAATTATATACTTTGGCACCGTGGGCCTAATGTTTACTTCCGACATGATGCACCCCATGCCACCTTGCGGATGCGCCCCTAATGGACAGAGATCAGGTGACTGTTATTCAATATTAGGGAAATATATTTTTGTGAGCATTTATTCTGACTATTGATTTTATTCTCGATTGAATCGCCCTGTGCCTAGGTATAACTAGTCTCATCTGAAGCCTGGTACATCCGTTGATGCCATGGTGTAAGTGCTTTATGCTTGGCTTGTGCGTTCTCCATTCTCTTCATCTTTGTGCATACAATATTAGTTCATAGAAGGGAGAGACCAGGGGATACATTAACAAAAATCTTCCCCTGTATCATCCACTCGTCGGAACCACTACCACTCTGGAGCACATATATCATTTGGTATCTGCACAGGCTTTTTTTACCTTGTGGATGCATAATTTAACTTGTTACAATGGAGTATGTAAGTTGGTAATCCTGTTTGTTATCCAACCACACACTGGAACAAAATTTTCATTTGTATAGGGTGTGTTTCTATCTCCCAAAATTTTAATAATGGCACCCCGTGGCGTTAACGAACAGCTGATTCCTCACCTCAAGTTAAAACGCAATGAGAGTGAAACGCGAATTATGATCCGCATCATCCTGGCTTGTTATTGGCTGGCAATTATTACCAGCCATTGGCTGCCCGCGGGTTTGTTTACAATTATCACCAACATGGTGGCGAGAGGAATAGATTTATACAACAATTAAATTGCTAGAAATCTATTCCAGTTCATGACAGTATGAAGTGCAAATCACTTACGGTATTGATGAGGAATTGTATGTGCGTTTATATTTAATTTGAAGCGTGACACTGTTCATCAAAATTTGTGAAAATAAAAGTACAAATCAACACTCTTGCCAATCAACTGAAAGTTTCTACTACTTTGGATGTAATGGATGTAAATCAATTGGCTGTCGTTTCCACCAGTTTTATTCATCAGTTCGAAATACATTCAGTACAATAACCTTTTGTGCACTATAAAACTACATTATAGACCATTGCATATTGATATTGCTGTCTGCTTATATTTACCAATTTCATGACATGTAATTTGTAGGTTATGCCTAACAAGGCATATAATTTAAGTGGCCATTTGTAATGTGAAGTCCTTACTGTATTTATGTACAAATATTATGGTTTAACTAATGAAGCAAGGATTAAAAGTGCAGTTTGCACTGCCAGCCTTTTTTTGTTTAAATATTGATATGTAGTTTCTCAGTCTGGTAACTTCTTGGATTTGCTTGAGATAGATTTATAGTAATATACTACCTTATTAACCTGCAGGCTGAGTTTTTTTTAAACATGCCCAGGTGCATACAGTAGCACAAGACCTACTGCAGGCTATGTCGATCCTAAATGTAGGCCTATTATAGTGCTCGTGTCAAAGGTCGTCCTAAAGTTTTAACTATTGAGACTTGATTTGCATCGAAGATAATTTCAGCCGAGTCTGGCAAGGCTTCATAAACTTGGGCGTGACTTCATATTTTCATTTTTCCTATACAGCTTTTGATACCAACCACTTAAATCACAGTATTTCAAGATTTGCTCTCATTAAAGATCACCAACACTTTTTTTTCCCTGGTGGTGGGGGCTGTATTGGAGTCTACAGAAAATAAAGTTGAGAAATAAAAATACATCTTAGGTTTCCATGACACAGTTGCATTTTATCCTACTATATCTCCACTCAATATACCAATCCTACCAATGTTTCCTAATTCGTCATGCTGCATAAATAAACATGACAGATTACAGCATTAGCAATGATGACAGTAATTTATGAATTGTTAAAATGTTTTTAAAAGATGCATAGAAAGAGGCTTGATAAATCCTGTATCATCAAACCATTTAAACGTTCCCACAGAGCTCTAATCAGAAGCTCATTTTATGTGCAACAGGTATGTAAAATAAACCTTCCTCCCAATAACTTGTAGGCCTAACCTGCAATCCATGTTAAGAGCTGTTTTTTGGTTCACAGAAAAACCTACCATTTAAAATCTTGCACATACCGGTAGGCTACTAATCATATCAAGGTGCAATTAACTAGGGTAATTTTAAAAATCATGGCTATCAACTACTGATTTAAATATTCCATACATCTTTCTTAACTCCACTTTTACTGACGGCATGTAAGTCCTTACTACTGTCTTTCAAGCCATTGACCAGTTGTTTTTTTTTTTTTCATGAGGAACCATTTTAGTCATTCTTCTCTATGTGAAATACAGTTGATGACAACTGCCTGGAAGACTCAGGTGTTTTTTCTTGTGTCGCTTCTCTGGTTGCCTACGACACTTCCTAATTATTAACAGAATGTTTCATTGAATTGTTGTATCCAATTGACCAACTGGTAATATATTATGGTTTGCTTTAATATTCCTATGATACACTTTTAGATCTCATATATTAATGAAATATACAACAACATAGGCTGAAATGTTGAACCAATCTCCCATTCCCTAACACTCCCAACTAATGGGACATAAGCTACCTAGTGGTTGGTCTCACAATGCTTCCATCTACATGTACCGTTCTAGGTCTAGTAGTACCATAGGTATTGTGACTGTTTCTCCAACTCCGTCAAGGAAACTAATTCTGAACTAAGATCTGGAATGGGGTACACTGTCCCTCGAGGGCAATCAAGGACAACTTGAATCATTCAAGTGATTTTTCTATTTCATTTTACCAACTAACCAGGTGCCTGGAAATGCTAGTGAAGGAGGCAGCTAAGTAGGCTAGCCTACTGGTATTCACCATTCAGAGAACATTCTCAGCGACTTGTCTATGCATAGGCCTATGACACAATTATCAGAAATTGATACAGTAGTCACAGAACACTAATGGTGCCCAGTACTCGCAGCTTAGCATACGACGGAGTGGATTCCAGCCACAGATTAACTTATAATCTGTCAACGGGTTTTCAAACAAATTGAGCACACACCCAAGTACAGGGGTCTTGACCATGATGTTCCAAGCCTCTAAATGAAACACTCCTCTTTAAGACTTCCTGGTCTTGCATCCATGGTCGATCAACATTCTCCTGATCTGTGTTCTCAAGTTTCTGATGGTTATGGACATTATTTTTATCCTGATAACTTCATATTTTAAGGGGTTGGGGTACATGCCCTATTCTTAATTAGTTCAGCATAAGATCATTGAATCCCCTTAAGAAAAATAGGGAACATCCATGTGTTATTTGACCATAGGAAAGGGAGAATTTAAAAAACTGAACCTCTAGGGACATTGATGCAGATGACTCCGAGTAAGTAGGCTAGATCAAAATGAACATTTTTCAGTGTTGCCTTTATAAAGGTTGATAACTTTCTACCGTTCAACATGAATAGGCCTATATTGGATGGGAAATATTTTTATTATTTGCAGAGATTACAAGGATGACTTGTTGATGTATCGTTATTTTGTTAAGCGAACATAAGTTCCAAGTCCATATCGTGTTGGAATCCATATTTCAGTACTGCCTTAGTAAACGAAATATTCAATGTCTTTCAGTCGGTCAACACGGTTGCACTTAATGGTAATGAGAATGAGCATTATTCCAAAAACCAGAAAAAAAAACTGTAGGCTACATGCAGACCTAACATGTCAAATCAATCATGCCTACAAGACAACAAAAATGCTCTATGAAAAACTATTAAAACCCCATAATGGTAGTCAAAAATAATCTCAAACCACCGCCACTATTTCGCGAAGGTGCAGAAAATCTTACTATAGTACAGCTATTCGTAATAGTTGCTACTGTTGTGATAAACCGCTACTGAGTGATAGGCCCCCGAAATATAACTATTTATCTTAATGTCTACAAGATAACGAGATTGCCAAAAAAAAAACACAATTCTATAGAAGGCAACACTAAAAATGGCTTATCTAATCCACAAGTCACCCACCCTTCACCAACATTATTAATATTTGTAATTTAAGTAACTTAGGTTATGTTAAATTGAGGTTAATGGCGGATTTGATTGCGGCTGTGTGGCGGGAGGGACCCAATAAGTGCTCAGCCAATCAGGGACGTTTTGATTGGAGACCATGCTCGGAAAAATTTTAGATCGTTTTGATTCTCAGGCCTTCGTTAAGCCCCCACCCTAGGCCGTCATCGTGTCCAAAATGGCGGCTTAACGAACACGACGGGGTGCCATTATTAAAATTTTGGGAGATAGAAACACAGCCATAGATTTGACTATATTGACTGCATATAACAACTCAGTGATGTACATGCTGTTTGTAGATATTTCGTACCGGTATCATATTGTCCTAGGCTCCAACGATATGGTATACCTCATGGTGTAGCGGCTAGCATTCTTGGTTGTCACCCCAAAAGTCTGGATTCGATTCCCTGCTTGTCAAGAAATTTAATTCTGACCTGAGGCTGGAACATGGTACACCCGGCCTCATGAAGCAAAACTGAGAAGAGATGGATTCGATTCCCACCTCATACATCCTGGAATTGGTTTTCCGTGGTTTCCCAATTCAACTCCATGCAAATGCTGGGATGGTTCCTAACTTAAGGCCATGGCCGCCTCCTTCCCAATCCTCACCTGAATTACAAATACACACACTAATACAGCCTTCAGACTTTTCTTAGGCGTACACACAAACGTACACGGGGCTAAATGACCACACTGTCCAAGCTCCTCCAATGAGACTACTCTCTACGCCAGTGTTCCAAGCTCTTGTTGAGGTGCATATATAACAATTTTGTATTATGTTATGATTTCATAATTATGAAATGTGTTTAAACAACTAATTTGGCTAATCTCTGCCTTTACATTGGCAGGTGAGGAGTGCAATATAGAATTGGTCAAGGAAGCTTATAATAAGCCCAATTATATTGTAAACTCCTTGACAACATTTACATTCTTTCCATACCATCCAGCAACCCTGTCGATGTCATCTGCTTCCAGGACAGGATCTACACCAAGACTGAAGAAATGGGAGATCTCCCTTGTAGAATTGCTGCAATATACATAAAAAGAAAACAAAAATGTGTAATATGAAGAGTCAAAGGGTGTACGTTAGAGAAATAAAATTTAATTTCAAAATCATATCTGTACAGTTTACATTAATTTAATGTGTTTCAACCTTTTATTCCTGAAAGTATTTTTAAGCAGTAAAATTGCAACATTATAGCTTTAACTCCTTCTGGTACATCACAATTCTGCATAATAGGCCTGCCTGTCTTTATACAACAGGATGTGCAAGATATTGTTCCAGTGCTGCTGCCTGATTTAGGCGCATGGCACAGCGGCAACGTTTTCGCCTGCTGTTCCCAAGGTTGCAGGATTGAATCCTGGCTCAGTTAGTTGGTATTTGAGGGCGCATAAATGAGAGGGAGTCGTATCACAGATTAACTGGCATGTTAAATATACCCTTTTGGGTGGAAATTCAGGCACCCTGGCGTCTCTAAAACTGCAGTAGTTAAAAGGGACGTAAAACCAATAACATTATTATTATTTGATTTAAGATGTACCAAGAATGAAGCATGACTGTCCCGCTATACTACTGTAGAGCTCATTAAACAAACGCTAAGAATAGTTTTCAGTGCTGAGGAGTAGAAGTAACTATTGTTAGAAGCTATCTAATGATGGATGTAAGTTACTCTATGCCTTTTGAAAAAATACTTTTCCTAAACCTGTTTGGATTACATTGTTCTTCTAGGACCACGGCAATAACAGAAAAGCACTCCTATGTGAATACGAGTCAGTGTTTCAATGCATCTCTCATCCCAAGTGCTGCATTCCATATGCACTGATTTGTCAACTAGTCAGAATGCAGTCCATCTGAAATGAGGAAAGAGAAGCAACATACCATGCTAGAATGTGAATGCTTGCTGCTCGATTTGAAATAGTCTCTAAAACCTGCTTTTTCTAGGGTGAATTGAAAGCTAGCATGGCACTTGGACAGCACACCATAGTTGTGACTAAGCTGCCTTTGTGAGTGTATGTTTGCCATGTGTAATAATTAAGTTATTCACTTGATGTGAAAATACTCTCTATATAAAGCAGGCTTAACGCAGGCAAAGTGTTCACTGGTTCAGTGAACCTTTTTGAAAAATAGCAGTAAGACGGCAAAAAATACAATAAAAGTACTAATTTTAAAATGTAAATAATGACGAGCTAGTCCTTTTAAATCTTGCCATTACTTGTGTGCACAACGGAATTCATGGATTCTGTAGTACAGTACCATACTTTCCGCAGTCAAAACGACGCAAGCGTTATACCACGCGTCCTAGTTACCTTATTTCGACGAGTTGGGATACAACTTTTATCGCAGGTATGAATAAGCTTTATTACAACTATGAAGTGTGTGGAATTGTACGCAAGTTGTTATTGCAGGTCTTTTAAATTGATTATTTAACTAAGAGGAACACATACGATATGCTCTTGGTTTGGGAAGCTGCACCATAGCATGGCGGTAAGTAATTATTCTCAAGCTAGTAGTTTTAACATGGCCTTGAATGTTATGATTGGTCAGGTATGTGGTGCAGCCTATAAGGCCCCATGTCTACTAACTTGTCTGGCCTCGTGTGAATAAAGCCCGTCTCCCTTTCCCGAGGTCTGGTTTCTTCGTGCGTGGCACTGCCCTTCTAATGTATGTGTTTGAATACCTTGTGTACTCTCAGGTTTTGTATTCGGGGGTGGGATTCTTGTGATAAGGTGTGAATAATGTAGGGTGTCTTGGATAGTGTAGGATGTTTAGAATAGTGTGGAATGTTTTGAGTAGAGTAAATTGTTGTGCGACAAAGTCGCATGTGCTGCTTTTGCACTTTTGAGCTTAACGGATTTCCACGCTGATATTTTGTACATAAGGTCTACGGTGTTTAGTAGGCGATTGTGGATCCATGCATGTTTTTTTTTGTTAATTAGGTTGTAATGGTGTGTTAGTATTCGGTTATTCTCTCGTGCATTCATGGGTTTATTGGTTTGTGATCGTCATGCAGGTGAGGATGGCATATTATTGGGCCATTTTCTCTTTGTTCTCCGGCCTTTCTTTGTTGTTTTGTGGATTTTGTCGGTATCGGGAGTGCATGCTTGTTGAAGGAGTTTGAGTCTGTGTTAGATTTTGCTCTGGTTGGGATAGAGGGTCGTTAGAATGGGCTTTCCAAGAGGGATGTGTCAATTAAAATATAGGTATTTTAATTATCTTAAGAGGGTATTTTGTTTGTTAGTATTTCTTCAGCCGTTATGTATATACCAGGTGTTTTGTTAGTACCATGCACCCTCTTCTTTGGGCGCGGGCTCTGTGCGTCCTGGGTGGGGTGCAGCTATCCCCCTGTTCGTTGAAAAAAAAAAAAGCAATTCCCTTTGCCTTGTTGGTGTAATTATCGTAAGATTGGTAAGGTGTGAAATGTACCGTATCTTTGTTTACGTGTAGCTTGTGTGGGAAGATTACATGATGCGTTTGTTGGGATTTGGCTGAGATGTTTAATCGTTGGGGGTTGGGGGGTGTTGCGGGGGTGAGTTTATTAATTAATGCCTACTAATTTGGGGTTTCTGCCCTATACCCGGCTGTAAATACCGATCTTTTGCTATTTGAGAAATAAAACTAGCGCTGAGAGTTATTACCTATGTTTCTCTGCGCGATAGTATATATCTTATTTCGGCGTTCGTAATCGCTCTTACATCCGTTAATCTGCTATCGCCTCCCTGTATTTATTATAATTATTTTATTGTAATTCTCATTCTTCGCTGGCTATTATTCTCGCATTTTCGGGCTCTAATCATCATTATCTGCTCACAATGTCGATGTTATTCTAAGTAAAATATCATTGTTATCGGTTTTCCTGTCCTCTCCATAGTAGGTAATAATAATAATAGTAATATTTTGGTGCTAACGTACGTAGCGCTTAAGTACGGGTAACGCGTGGGTTCATTGTTTACGCTCAATCGCGCTACAGCGGCTTGGCCCTTTTAATAATGGCTGCCAGTGGCCTGGCTGGCACCCCGCAGTCTGAGAGAGCCGCTATGTAATCTTACTCGGTGGGCGGGTTTAAGAGGCGGCCGTAGTGAGATCCTATTTCACCTTTCATTTCAAAACGTTGCCACTAGTTTCGTTGTAGTCGCTGTCCCCTAGTAGTTGCATGGCCCGTACATAGGTATCTGCACGGATTACCCCCTACTGTGAGGGGTGGTTCAAGGTCGCGCGTGCGAGAAAGTTCAAACTGCTCTGGGGTCCGAACACTGGGGAAATACAAACTCGTGGCAATGTGCCTCAAGAATATCGAGACCAGATAGTTCGAAGTGATAGTCTGTATAGGCTACGATACTTCCAATTGAATGGCCAAAATATTTTGCTATAGATAAGCTAATAGTTAAACTACGGATTACGGAATTCACAAGTGACTGAAATATCCTTGGCGTTCCTCGTGATGTAGCGGCTAGTATTCTTGGCTGTCGCCCCGGAGGTTCGGTTTCGATTCCCGGGGCCGACAAGAAATTCCATTCATTCTTGTCTGAGGGCTGGAATGCCCCGTGAGGCAAAACTGAAAAGATGTGGTTTCGATTCCTATCTCAGCCATCTTGGAAGTGGTTTTCCGTGGTTTCTCACTTGTACTCGGGCTGCGTGGCTCAGGGGTAACGTTCTTGCTTGCTGTTCCCAAGATTGCAGGATCGAATCCTGGCGCAGCCAGCTGGCATTTGAGGGTGCGCAAATACGAGGGAGCCGTGTCAGTGAATTTACTGGCAGGTTAAAGATCCCCTTTGGGGCAAACTTCCGACACCCCGGCGTCTCCTAAAGCCGCAGATGTTTAAAGGGACGTAAAACAATAACATTATTTTTATTATTATTATCACTTCTACTCCAGGCAAATGCAGCCGACTCCTTCACAATCCTCATCTGAATCACAAATATACTGTACACAATAATAGAGCCATCACAATAAGACGGGTAATTAGGCAAATTCCAAACACACGCCAAGTACACGGGGCTAGATGACCACGATGCCGCAACAACTACTTTGAAATGCGCTAATGAGTTTCAAAAAATACGGGAACTAGTCCTCGCACGGAGAAACGTGTTTTACTGGCGGTATAAGGATGCGCAGTGACCGACCGCAGTAGCTACACTTGCTAAGGTACAGCACAAAATCATGGGTGCCAAGCTATCTTCAAACTCGATAAACAAGTGCGTTCGAACCCGTGGGCCGTTGTTTCAATGTTTAACTCCATTATTATGTACATTTTATATTATGTTGGTAAGCCTTTATTATTATTATTAAAATAATAATAATAATAATAATAATTATTATTATTATCATCATCGGGATCTTGCCCGGTGTGGACCCGTCTGTCCAGCCCTCTAACACCGGCGGTTCTTCTTATTCTTATTATTATTATTAACTGGCCTCGGTGGCCGAGAGCGCTAACGCACTACCTCGTGCCACGCTGGTATCGAGAGAGCGTGGGTTAGAATCCCACCTCGGCCGTCTTATTACTATTATTATTATTATTAATAATAATAATAATTAAAATATTTTCCGGATCTTGCATGGGGAGGGGGGGGGACGCCTGTTCAACCCCCTACCATCGGCGGCTTCTATTACTAATGTTATTATTATTAATAATGTTTATAATAATATTTCTAAAATTATTATCAGTTTCTGCAAATTTAGGAGGATTATAAATTAATATTACATAATTTGGCAATAGAGGAGGGGGAGGGCAGGATTCTCCAGCCCCAGGGCCCATCACCACTCTCTAAGGCCTTGCATCCGGGGGTGACACACAAGAAAGCTTTACCACGAGATGGACTTTAAAACAGTATGTTATGCTTAATGTGATAACGCAGAAAGAAATTAAAATGTTATTCTTCAAGCTCTACCATTTCCTTACAGACCTCACTTACATAAAACTGCCTATGTTGCGAAGTTCGAAACCGAACCACAATAAGGTTTCACGCCGGCGTTGTTGTTGCTCATGCTCCATTAGGTTGTGCATATTCAATCATTTACTTTCATAAAAATCTTCATACTGACATTATGGGGTTTGAAGCCATTTTTCAGTGTTTCCTTAGTAAACAAAAGTTTGGTGATTTTCGGTCGGTCAACACGAATGTACTCAAAAGAATTGGGTTATACCCTAATCCTGAAGAAAAATCACAACTCTTTTGGGTACATTCGTTTTGACCGACTGAAAAGGACCAAACTTTTGTTTTATCTTCATAATAACCTTAATTGAGATAAAGAATCGTTCAGACTAAACTAATTCCTGAAAAAAGTTGAAAAGTAAATTTTCAAACACATTTGTTTGAATATTTCAGTTTACGATAACATCGAAAAGATACGTTAGGAAGCCTACACCCTAGTATACCTGTAACTTAGTAGTATGGTGAAAAACTGCTGTTTATTTCCTAGAATTATACGTATTTTCGTGTTTTTATAAGTAACCATGACAAGTTATTTTTTTCTTTTATTCTTAACACAGGAGATATTAAAAAAATGTAGAATACATTTTTTGAAATTACATTTCTCATCACACAGGATTAACTTCAACGATAAGCTATAGCATATTATTATCAGGACAGAGTTGCTTCAGCTCATTCTTTCGCATTGCCTTTTCCTCATCAACAACCAAGAAATGTCCAGAAACTACAAATTCAGTTGCTCTAGGGAAAGAAAACTAAGATCCGTTTCCCACGATTATCACATCACTATTCATGAACAAATATGGTGCAATTAAATGGGGGCAATTGTGATAAATAACTAATACATGTAACTTTTTCTATGAGTGTATTAACATATTTATATCTTGTACCCCCGCCCATCATTGGGCACAATCGTGTTGACCGACTGAAAAGCTACGAAAGACAATATTATAGCCTATATAAAAAATCAGTAGTAGTCGTGAAAGATTTCAGCCTATTCCTGCAACAACTTGACCAGGAACTCATCATAGCATCAACTCTTACCGCAGATTCATTATAAACACAAATACGGTACTTTTGATTGCCTGTAGCAGCCTTCCCTGGATACCATAATACTGTACTTCAGAATCCTCAGTTTCTTTTCCCTTGGTACTCTTCCGTACGCCTTCTGTAGATCTACAAAACACAAAAGTCTATTCCTCTCCTCAATCACTTGGTGCATACTAAAAAAAATATATATATCCTGACATCCTCGTTGTGGTCTAAAGCCACACTGGGTTTCCTCCATCTTACTCTCGGCCAATGATTATGCCTGAGTATATTTCAAACCGACTGCGTTGCCTACAAAAGTAAAGAACCTCAAGTCCATAACACTTGTGAGATGAAGTGTGAATTTGTGTCACACACATTTTATCCCCCAATAAATGGTTTGAATAATGAAGAATTATTTACATACCTCAAGATCAACAAGGGATATACAGTAGATACCCGATTAGAGTTCCTGGCTGTATCAAGGGACAACTAACAGGCGTCCTGAGCCACAGCGACTGGCTGCGTGGCTCAGCGGTAACGTCCTCGCCTGCTATGCCCAAGATAGCGGGATCGAATCCCGGGACAGTCAGTTGGCATTGAGGGTGCGCAAATGCAAAGGAGCCGTGTCAGTAGATTTACTGGCACGTTAAAGATCCCCTTCGGGGCAAAATCCTGGCACCCCGGCGTCTCTAAAAGCCACAGTTGTTAAAAGGGACGTAAAACCAATATTATAAATATGAGCCACAGCATCCGGCAGACTCCCGCTTAGCATCATGTGGCTGGGAGACCCCACACCAGACCATACCAAGACTTAAATTCTTGGCAGAGCCGGGAATCAAGCCCGGGACCTCTGAGGTAGCAGACAACATTGCTGGCCACTGCGCCACGAGGTATTTTTATACATAGCACAGTATGTATTAAAAGGGCATATCAAGAAACAGTATAGCTGTAAAAATTATGCTATACGCGTGTAGTCTCCACCCCCGCCCCACCAATTTCGTAGACATGAAAAATGAATGAAGCTTGTACTTTTACGTGACCGCTAATCTCGCGATCAGAGCTATGGGACCTTCATTTTTACGTGGAATCTGAACCACAGGACGTGATATTTCACTTCGAAAATCTCACTTGCCGAGAATCGAACCTTGGTGAGAGTCAAGCAGCTTGACCACTACACCATTACGTCCCCCAAAAAGTGAAGGAACGTGGGAATCATATAATCCCCGACTACTGTCGACCAAAATATTATGTGCACTCGAGTTTGAAGGTGATTTGTGAAGTAACCAATGGACCTACATAAAATCCTATAACATCATCATTTTCGTCGTTCATTTTACGTTAGTTCATTTAGGCTTGGAATGTTTAATTTATATTTTAATATTTTTTTATCGCAGTTGGAACACAAAATGTGCTCGTTTTAAAGTGTGTTTCAACCATGCGTCACATTTACGAACTATTATCTCACAAACCCGTATCAGATCGAATCCAAATTTTAACACAATGTGCATTGGAATGTTGTATAACTGGTTTATTAAAATATAAATTAAAAATTCCAAACCTACATAAACTAACGTAAAATAGAACGACGAAAATGGTGATGTTACTGGATTTTATGTAGGTCTATTGGTTACTTCACAAACAACCTTCAAACTCGAGTGCACATAATATTTTGGTCGACAGTATATACGTAGACGTCAAGAACAGATGATGAATTACAATAAACCAGTTCGCCTAGGCTTAAAAATAATGCCGGGATAGATCTTTGGTTTCTTAATATACGTATTTGGGCCATAATATATTTTGAAATATATATTTAAAAATCTGAACTCAAGTCCTAACGATTTCAAAATGCTATACTACACAGAAGTGAGGAATGGATTTTGGGAGTGAATACACACTGCGAAATAATTGACGTTCACCTTTTTACAGCATATAAACACATCACTCCGTCAGCGCCTGGAAAATTACCAGTACTCAGTAAAATAGAGGGTATCTAATAATGTAAACAGAGTTTCATATTGGCATATATCATCTACTCTGTTTTGAGTCTCTAATCTCCGGAAGGACGAAATGTTTGTAAAACCGGTCAAGTAACGGGAAAAAATACTCTCCCAAAAGTCGTCATATCTCTGTATGAGTTCCGTTGTAATCCTTTTTGACTTCTTGTAGTATGAAGCTGCCCTTGAGTCTGGTAGTGAAAATTGTGTTTGATGTCGAAGTTTCCTATTTCTCCTTTTCTCCCACTTTAATTGTAATAGTAATAATAATAATAATAATAATAATAATAATAATAATAATAATAATAATAATAATAATAATATTAATAATAAGAATAATGTTCCCGTGGGGGTTTCTGCCTGTTCCCCTATCGGGCGCGTCCCAGGTGGCGGATAGGGAGGCTCGCCGGACTTGTCCGGAGGGTTTGAGGGAAATAAAATACCTCTCGCGGACCAAAAACAGGCACAGCTTGACAACATCTTCAGCAACCTCTGAAGCTCACTACTTCAGTTGTAACCATGACACCGACATAGATCGATGTCCCCACTACTTTCAACTTGTTAGCATGATGGAAACAACCTACAATATAACTACCCCAGGCCCTAGTAGACATACTAGTTATTTTTCTCGGTCATCGGATTCTGGGGGACCGAGAACATCATGCGGGAATGTATCGGAGCTTCCCAAATCTCTTCGCCCAAAATGCAAAACTTTCATTGGTAGCTTAAACATCAACACACTTCGGAAAACTGGCAAGTTAAAACAATTAACAGACATGTTGGATAACTTCAACATCCAAATTTTAGCACTACAGGAAACCAGATACACGGATGAAAATCATTTTGAATCAGGAAATTATAGAATTTATAAAGGCAAGCCAGCAATCTCCCTCCATATGAAGCCACTACAATTTGGCACTGGATTTGCTGTCAGAAAAAACATTATAAACTCAGTGCTTAACTTTTCCTCGCCTTCTGAAAGAATTTCAACACTATCCGTTAAATCAGGAAACAAAGCTTATACGCTTATTAATGCGCATGGACCCACCAACAACTACAATCGTAAAGATCCACAAAAGGTGGAAGACTTCTGGGAACTGCTGGAAGAAACTACAGCCATCATTCCAAATCATCACATAAAAATCCTATTGGGAGATTTTAATGCCCAAATTGGTAGAGAAAGGAAATTCAGGACCATTGTAGGACTATATCCAGCACACAATAGAACTAATAAAAATGGAGAAAGATTACTTGATTTTTGCAAAACTTTTGATCTCAAACTAATGTCAACACATTTCCTGTCACTTCCACACAAGAAAAAGACCTGGAGATCCCCTAATTTTCACTTAGGAGAATTTCAAATAGATCATGTGGCTATTTCCAAAAAGAATCAAAAAGAAATTATGAATGTCAAAGTCAAGAAAGGAGTCATTGACTCTGACCACCATCTATCCTTAATCAAGGTAAAATTTCAACCGAACAGATCCAAACCAAAAATAACAAAAAATCTGCGCGTCGATCCAGAATTTCTTAAACAGAACGCCAGTACTTTCCAAGAAAGTATCCCTACTCACTATTCTTCTGGCTGGTTAGAACTCAAAGATATACTTTCGAAAGCTTCTCAAAACATTGGCACACCACCCAGGAAACGCAAGCATAGGTGGTGGAACGAAACCTGTGACAAGGCTATAAACTTCAGAATTAAAGCCTGGCAGAATTGGAATTCTCACAAAACGGAAGAAAATTGGCACGAATTCACCAAAGTACAGAAACAAACCTCTAAAATCATCAGATCTGAAAAACGCAAGTACGATCACTACAGATTGGCTGAAATTGAACAAGATTTTACTAAAAACAATACACGAAACTTCTACAAAACCTTCAGAGAAGAATTATCAAATTATCAGGCACCCAGTCTTTGCTTCAAACGCCCGGATGGGACATTGGAAACAAATAATCAAGAAAATTGCAAACTTCTAGCAGATTATTTCAAGGATCTTTTAAACTGTGAATCCCCTAAAGAACAACTCATCTTTGAAAAACAAACATCCAACCAAGATTCAGAACCCCCAACATTGGAAGAAATTAAAGAAATAATCCATGGACTCAAAAATAATAAAGCCCCAGGGGAAGATGGTATAATTGCCGAAATGCTGAAGATAGGTGGTGAGAACGTAGCCCGGAAAATCCACTCAATTCTTGAGAACATCTGGATCACCGAAGAAATACCTGAGGATTGGAAATGTGCGCTAATCCATCCACTGCACAAGAAAGGGGATAAAACCAACATCAATAATTATAGAGGAATTTCCTTGATACCAGTTATTTATAAAATTTTCTCCAAAGCCCTGCTCACTAGACTTGAGAAACAAACAGACCGTCTGATTGGAGAATACCAGGCAGGTTTCCGAAAAGGAAGATCATGTACGGAACAAATTCTCAATCTCAAAACTATCCTACAAATGCGCAAAACCAGACAGACAGTCATTACCTTTGTAGATTTCAGAAAAGCATATGACTCTATAGATCGTCAAACACTTTTCAATACTCTAGAAGAATTTCAAGTTGATAGAAAAACAAGAGAATTAATCAGACAAACACTAACTGGCACTACGTCAAAAGTTAAATTCCTCGGCGAAATATCTGAGCCTTTTGCAATTAACACTGGGGTCCGCCAAGGAGACGGATTATCTCCGTTACTGTTCAGCCTCGTACTTGAGAAGATAATCAGGACCTGGGAAAAGGAAACTAAGGGAATAACCCTTGGCAGACTACTCAAAGATAGAATTCATGTACATTGTTTGGCCTTTGCTGATGACATAGCAATCCTTTCTAATAACAGACAAGAAGCAATTCATTCCATTGAAAAATTACATGAAATTGCCATCAAAACGGGACTTCAAATTTCTTATGAGAAAACTCAGTACATGGAAGGAGCCTCACGACACTTAGACGGACAACCTATGAGAACTAAATTCGGCAAAATCTTTCAAGTGAACGAATTCAAATATCTGGGAGAAATTATTCAGCCCTCTGGTTTAAACCGTGAAGCAAATAAAGAGAGAATTTCCAAATTACAGAAAGCTTACAGAATCACTTGGAATAGGTATAACAAAAAATCAATATCTCGGAAAGCAAAACTTAGACATTATAATACAGTAATCAAACCGGAGGCGTTATATGCATCAGAAACCTTAATCATTGGTGGCAAATCTTTAACCAAAGAGATTGAAAAACAAGAAAGGAAAATTTTACGAAAAATTTTTGGCCCAGTTTTTATAGAGGGAATCTGGAGGAAAAAGTCATCCCAGGAAATATATCGCCAATGTGAAAAAATGTCTCATACTTTTCGGAAAAGACGATTGAAATTTTACGGGCACATTATCAGAATGAACAATGGCAGATTGACTAAAAGAATTCTCAACTTGGCCCTCTCACTAAAAACCAAGAACAGCTGGCTACGTGAAATTGAAACAGATCTCCAGGAAATCAACATTTCAGACAATATTATACAGGACAGATGCAAATTCAGAACCCTAATCGACAATCACCAATTTGAAGACAAACCCAACACCAGGGCCACCATAACTTGGACAGAAGACCGAAGAAAGGCGCTCAGCGAGAGGATGAAGAGATTTTGGAAGGAAAAGAAGGCCAACACATCAGCTAAACAGGTTCAACCGTGCTCCTGAGTCGGGCATAACGATGCAAGAAATAATAATGTTATTGGTTTTACGTCACTTTTAACTACAGTGGCTTTTATAGACGCCAGGGTGCCGGAATGTTGCTAGTAAATTTACTGACACGTCTCCCTCGCATTTGCGCACCCTCAAATGCCAGCTGACCGCGCCAGACTTTAATAATTGTATAGCCTCTTCCGGGATAAAATTGTTCGTGTAGGATGGGCATTTGATTTAAAACACAGTATTCACCAATAAGTCAATCCGTGCTCATTACACAGCCTTACAATTTTTTTAAAGTCATAGTACTAATAAAAATTGTTGCACGGTAAAAGGTATAACGAGCACATTAAAGTTCTATTGCAGCTTTTAAGTCTAAATGTCCCGACACTTTGGTAAGAATATATTTCAACAGATGGCAGCACAAGCGAAGCTGAATTTATTTATTTATTTTTGTATCGAAGGGGAGCTGCGATCTGCGATCTGAAAACTGCTATGCACTGTGCCTAGTAGCAGAACTGATATGAATTCATTGGTTACTTTTTAATTTCAAAAACAGAAACGTTACTGTTTGTTTTTCAAATATCTGATTAAAATTCGAAAGAAAACGGGTAATACGAAAGTTGAGTTTTACTCACTGATTCCAAAGCCGCATCGAAAACCTAAATCGGTTGAATAGAACCGTCGGGATCACTTTGGGAAGTTTGTGAATAAAAGTGTTACTATATTTGCAACAAGGCGCGGTAGTAGAACAAGGTCATGGAGAGCGGGTTGGCGAAGGGTTGGGGGGGAGGGGAGTGGAGCTAGAGTGATTTGAGAGAGCGACAACCTTGCCAGACGGTATGGAATTCCCGAGCATCTTGTCCAATATTGCTATTGACTGTGCTGGTTAGTTCTGAATTATTGTCAAGGTCTGGATGTTTCTGAGTGATCCTTTGATATTTTACCAGTTCCTAATTAACTTCTTGTTTTTAGTTCATCGATCTCATTAATTATTTTTATTTAATTTATTTAACCTGCCACAGTATTATTTTTTAATGCCCGTTAGGTGTTCTATTTTCGGCACTTTATTTTTTGGACAGTATTTCTGGTAGAATAGATTTTTTCTTTTAGCCAATTTTGCCCTCTAGGTTGGTGGTTCCCACGGACTCAGCGAGGGAACTCACCACTACCGCCTTTCCAGGTAGTGTCCTAGAGCTGGGAACCCTTGGTCGGCTTGGATACAACTGGGGAAATGTGATCAGCACTTCACCCAGGCGGTCTCACCTGCAAAGCGAACAGGGGCCTCATGAGGGATGGGATGGGAAAGGAAGATCGGGATGGATATGCAAGGAAGAGGGAAAGAGGCGGCCGTGGCCTTACAGTAGGTACCATCCCGGCATTTGCCCGAAGACGAAGTGGGAAACCACGGAAAACCACCTAGAGGATTTCACACCCGTAAGTTTATTTTCCTAGTTTAAATTTGAAATTATATCAGTAGGTTACTAGTGCCGATTCTGCTTCACTTGACGCCACTGTGCCCAACAAACCAACATGGCCGCCGCGCGAAGTTGAAACATTTAAATAGACTTTTCTCTCGAACCCATGGTCGGAATTTCACGAATGAGGTGTCGTTGGACTCGGGATGACGGGGGCTTTGCTATGGACCACTCGTTATATTGTTCAAAACATTTTGAAAAAAAAGTTTTTGAAAATAGGCTATAGTTCGAAAACCAAACATGATAGAATGTTGTGCAATGGCTCAAACGAACGGTCTCTATGTCCTTTATTTTTTATAATAAAACTTTTTTATTTTTTTGCATTTTTTGAAAAAAGTGTAATATTGACATTTCTATATGTTGGAAACTAGGAAGTTTACAAAAAAGTTTGTTTGACATAAATGAAAGGGCTCTATGCCCTCTACCCCCAAAATAAATTACAAGTCTCTAGGGCAAATATTTGTGTTTTGTAAGTAGTGTCAATTGGAGAGAGCTGCTACACTTAGGAAGTTGTGAAACCCTGGCGGCCTTGGGAAGGAAGGAGTGACGCTAGGAGGGCGTGCTTGGATTCGTTTTTTTCGTCTCGCTGCGCTCTTTACGGGAATGTAGGTGTTGAAAAGGTGAAAATCTGGAAACATGTTTTTTTTTTTTGGTAAAACCGTGATTTTAGCCTTTTTGTTATATCTCGCGAACCAATCATGTCAGAGGCAAGGGTCCAAGGGCTCGCAGTGACGTCCTCTTTGCTATGGACCACTCGTTATAATTTTAAAAAAATTGGAAACTCGATGTTGGGGTAAACAAGTGTTTTTTGTGATTTTTGCTGATATTTCACGAACCAAAAAGGCTAGAGACTTGTATGAGGTGACATTTTTTCCCTAGCGTTGTCCTCTTGCCGAGGATGTTCGTGTTGAGCAGGAATGAAAAACCATTTTGAGGTAAAACCGTGATTTTAGACTTTTTGCTCTATCTCGCATACCAATAACGCTAGAGACGTGTACGAGGTGTCATAGGACTCAGGCTAACGCCCCCTTTCGAATGTGGTAGATATTTTTTCCAATAAGATAATTCACAAAGGGCCTAACGCCATACATGTTGAAAAAATAATAATTTTCTTTACCTGTTTATAATGTTCATGAAGCGTGGTTGTTGAGAGAGACGATACTGCTGGGTATGTGTGTGTTTCAACGAACCTGTCGCTGACCACAATGACCATGCTTAATAGAACAATCGATATTTCGGCGGGTCGGTTTATGACAGAGCGAGGGTTCGTTTTTCTGATTTTTTACCCCCGAAGAGAGCCTTTAACTTGTAAACGGTTATGAGAACTTGGTTCTATGTTGGTTGAAGCGAGTAGAGAAAACAAACTTGCTGGAGAGGGGGACAGACTAGCAGAATGTGAATGTCATTTGAGCTTATTGGAATGCGCTGATCTGACTTGACAACAGGTGCAATGGAAAATGACAAGGACGCAGAGGACGCTTGAAGGTTAAATAATCTGACAACCGTGGAGGCAGGGAAGAGCGAAATGCATGTGAACACGTGTGAAACCACATGTACGCTAAACATGTTACATCCTGTTTGCTTCGTACGTGACAAAATGCAAGTTCATGTGAAAATTGACCTGGCACAGGTGTTCACCTTGGACGTTAGCTGTCCACGTGTACGATAACAGAATGTTCAAAGCGTGGGAAAAGATGATTATACATGCACGTAACATATATAAAGACACGTCGTTATCATTTCCACGCTCACTTATGGGACTACCTTTGAACACACTGCGTTGCGTGAAACACATGGTCTTGTTTAACAGTTTTGGTGTTGGTGGAAAATACTTAACCATGTTGTGAGGTAGGTATTTATTTATTAATTTATATTTTTATTGATTTATATATATTTACAAGCAATTATTTATTGATTAGGTAATTAATGATTTTATTTATTTATTTGTTTGCAGATAACCGGTATACCTTACATGTCTGAGATACAAGAAACCATTGCGCTTTTGGGCCCACTGAAAGGAAACAGTAACAAGCCAGTGCAAGTGAAGGTGAGATAATTTTTTCAAATTAACTTGTTTCATTTATGAAATGCATGTATTAACCTGAATTTAGGTATTTATAGCGGTTTATTTTATTTATTTTTAGAAACAAGGAAAGAAACGCCTTACCGCCGTAGCAGTTGCTGAAAACCCGAGACGTAGTAGAGTACAACCATTGATTCCAGGCAGTGAACTATTGAAAACTCAGGTAAGTCTAACTTAAAAATGCTATTCCATTTTACCACTACTGAAAACTCGTAGACAAAAAATTCATTACCTGTACATGACTAGGACGATGATTGCTTTCTTGAATAATGGCCATGTATTGACACACGGTACAAGACTATATTGGTTGTTGACTGGGAAAAGTACAAGGCTATGTTGGATTTTCTAAAAACAAAAATTTAAATTTAATTTATGGGCGGTTCCCTATGGACTCAACAAATATCCACAGGTTTGAACAAGATAATCTGAACAAAATGACATGACATTTATTTTTGTTTATATATTGGTTAAAGAAGCCTCCGTGGCTTAGGCGGCAGCACGCCGGCCTCTCACCGCTGGGACCGTGGTTCAAATCCCGGTCACTCCATGTGAGATCTGTGCTGGACGAAACGGAGGCAGACAGGTTTTTCTCCGGGTACTCCGGTTTTCCCTGTCAAAATTTCATTCCAGCAACACTCTCCACTATCATTTCATTTCATCTGTCATTCATTTAATCATTGCCCCAGAGGAGAGCGTCAGGCCTCGGCAGCCGGCACAGTTCATATCCTCGCCGCTAGATGGGGGCTTCATTCATTCCATTCCTGACCCGGTCGTAGACTGGAAGCAGGCTGTGGATTTTCATATTGGTTAAAGGGAAATGTAAATGACTGCAGCAATATAAAAAAGTAGATGGGTTACTGTTAGTGTAGACATACTTTTATTTTTTTAATTTATTTCTTGGGTGGTGTTTTTATTTAATGCCAATTAACGTTAAAGTTTAATTACAAGTATTGATTGATTGATTGATTGATTGATTGATTGATTGAGTGATGGGTTATTTTCTTTGTTTTTAGATGTGGTGGTCATGCGCCATTAACGTAGTGAACAGACAGTGAACAAGCATACATTGTGCTTTAAAGTACTCTGTGCAACATTAATAACATGTCTCACGAACAGATACAAAAGTGTGACCAACAATTATGTAAAATTTGTTATCAAGATGAAATAGGTGTTGTATTTTTGCCTTGTGGACACATGATAGCATGTGTCAAGTGTGCATTAGAACTTTTAACACTTGTGCTATATGCAGAAAAGTAGTATCTGCTACAATTAGGGCATTTCTTGCATAACTAGTATAATTTATTAGCTATGCATAGTGCAAAATCCCTAATTGCACAATATTATTAAAGCTGTTTTAGAGTGTAATAGATATACTTTCGTTTTGTTTATAGAATACGACAATGAATGTTTTGTATGCTGTGGGACAATCATGTGGCTTAGAGACAAAGAAGCTCAGCGAATTGCCAACGCATATTCCATTTCGCATTATCAAGATTCGGAAATTGAAAACAGCATATGGTGATCGTGTACTTTGTGAATGTGAAAACTTTGAGACATTTCTGCCTATACGGTTTAATGATATGTCGGAGAGTGTTTTTGATGAAGTCAATAATGCTGTGCAACCTGTACACTTAATTTATGAATGTATTAAAAACAATAGGTGCATGGTTCGTTTTAATTAAATAAAAAAACAAATGTCAAATAATAATAATGTAAGATATAAGTCATGACAATGGACTGAAAGAAAAGTATGTGTATAGAATAATAATGTTTTAGTGTTTAGTATTGTCTTAAAAAATATTATCATGAAACCAAAAACATGTATATAAAGTTTGTAAATAAATGAAAATAATGGTACAATGTTGTTTTATTTTCTACAGAAGTCAGAATATTTAACATTGCAGAGTATACATGATTATGACAATAAAATGCACACTTAATACAAGTCTTTGCCTTTACGATAGTTTGTTATAGTTTTAAAAACAAAGCTTGTTGTAGATCTTTTTTCTTCCACGGTGAACAATAGGCATGAAAACGTTATTGTTTTGTTTCGGATCATTATCACTATCATAATCATAAGCAGCATGATCTATATCACTATTATTATAATCACCATAATTATTCTCACATCACTAAACCCAGTTAAATATTCCTGTTCCTCTTCCTGTTCCTCTTCTAGCCCAATCAAATGGTAGTTTTGACCAAAAAAATTAGGGTATAAGGTTTCTCGACGGATTCTTATGTTACTTGGTGTGCTGAATCCGAATCTGAAGTTTGTCAACAAAAAAATAACGGCTTCACAGTGAAAATAGCAGAAAGGACCTAAACAAATCGGATTATTTTCACAAAATCGCTTATAAGTTGAAAAGTATGCTTCCTAGTGAATTTCTCACCATTTACAAAATTAAAGTAGCCAAAATTTCCTTCAAAATTCACTGGTCACTTTTAATTTTTGAGTGTAGGGCACCGCCGATAGAGAGCGCTGAAAAAGAGCAACATTTTGGCACTTAGGCAAAAACGAGTGAAACTCAGCCCTAACTAGCCCCAGACGCTTTCTTGTCGAGTTTCCTCCATGGATACGTGTTTTATTCATGTTCTATGGTGGTTAAAGGATTACGGAGCCCTTGAAAAACATTGCACTCGGAGTGGTAGGAATTCATAAATGACCGATAAAGCCGTTTTATTATTTATTACTAAATTAAATGAAATGACTATAATGAAAAGGAATTTACAGTAATAGCAATTAACTATTAATACATTACAATTAATTTCAATTCTTTAATTGAGCTTCCTCCTTTTTGACCTCGATGGAGCAGCCTCCGGTTGCCGAGCAGAAGGCTCCGGTTGATCGCTATCGGTCGGTAACTCCACTGGAAAAGGAATTGTACATATTATTGTACACAATACTTTCAGGTGTCTAGTTGGAAAACTGTTCGAAACCCAGTGAAATAGGGTGTATTACAAACATGCAGTTTACCTTCTGTTGAAGTCTCCGCTATCGTCGTTGGTGATTCCACCGGGATGAAATCGTCAGGATTCTCGGACACCTCTAAAAAAGAAATCGTACGAATACATTAGAGGGTGAAGTAAGCAAACCCCATTGGAATAAAGTGGTGTACAATCATGCTATTTACCTTGTGCTGATGTCTCCAGGATTGTAGGAGGTGACTCAACCGGAGGAGGGTCATCAGGGTCACCTTCATTGTCGATGTCGAATGAGCTGTCAAAGTTCAGGCAGTTTCCCTCGCAGATGGTACAAAGCCTAGAGCAATATAGACCCACACGTCGACAGCCTCAGATTCCTCGACAGTCGCCTTTGCATTTGCAAGAGACCTTGCGGAGAAGCTTGTCAGGAGCTGGGGCCTTAGCTGTTCTCGTGGGGATGAGGCCATTCCTCGACGACTTCCACCCCCACTGTTCTGGGTTGAGCTGATTGTCGAGCCAATGCTGGATCTGGTGGTAAACTCGCAGAAAGTGCTCACGGGCTGCAGCTTCAGTGGGAGGGATCGAGGCCATTTTCCGGTGACTTTATATGCTGTACTGAGGTACAGCTTGTACCTCAGTCCGTTTAGACGAGTGGTATGGTGGTTACCACCATATAAGGCCACTATAAATTTTTCGCCAGCATTCACCAGCTCCTTGACTTGTGCTGTGGGGTCCATGTAATGCTCAAGGTAGTTTACAAGATCTGGGTTCTTCTTGACGGTCTTCAAGAATTTCGTCTTACCCTGGTTGAACATGGCGGATGTGGAGCCACAACCACTGACAGCGTGGAGGAATAAAATATGGTGGCTCAGAGGCTCCTCTAGTGAGCTGCCAGGGCTATATAGCGTCAGTGGTACCTTTCCTTTTCCTGGTTTCAGGAAGAACACGTTAGGAGAATTGCGGATACCTATCATGATGACCACTGCAACTGTGCCATGCGAGGAAGCTATGGATTGAGCCGTTCATATGATGAGGGCATCAGCATCCTCAATGGCTTGTCGTGATTCAATTCCTGCCTTACTCAGTCTACTCCTGAGGAGCTCTATGATTCTACTCTTGTTCTTGTCGTTTGAAAGAAAGCTCGAGTCTGATCATCCAGAGGCTCCTCACAAATTGCACATTCACGACGCGACATTTTCGTCCCTCACATATTCACTAATAACAACATTAGTTCACTTGAAAACACTGAACGAATGGCAGAAACCCGAAGAAGAACGCTTATCAGTCAGAAGAGGAGGAGAGAGCAAACTAAACTAAACTCGAATGGCAGAGGAGTTGGCCGGAGGCATGTAGGGGGACCTGTCAAGGACAGATGTGTCGGCAAAAAATGGACCCTTCCTATTGAGGGCCTGAGGGTGAACATTGCACACAAAGGGGAAACGACTACGGTTTCACACTATCAATATATTACATATATCTCTTTAGGAATGTGTGTGATATGTGTGACATGATGAGATGTTGAGTAAAAAATCACAAAAACCGTTTTACATTACTCACCTCATCACTTTCACACTTTACCATTAGGTGGATAAGTACAGATGGACTTAACGTGAATATATTAATTTATCAAAATTTTTTCCAACGAAATTTCAATCATGTTACCACCATAGATCATGAATAAAACACGTATTAATGGAGGAAACGCGATTAGAAAGTGTCTGGGGCTAGTTAGGGCTGAGTTTCTCTCGTTTTTGCCTAAGTGCCAAAACGTCGCTCATTTTCTGCGCGCTATAGCGGCGGTAACCTGCACTCAAAAACTAAAAATGCCCAGTGAATTTTGAAAGAAATTTTGTCTGCTTTAATTTTGTAAATAATGAGAATTTCACTACGTTGCATATTTTTCAACTTATAAGCGATTTTGTGAAAAATGTCCGAAATTTTTAGGTATTTTTTGCGATTTTCTCAGTGAAGCCGTCATTTTTTTTGTTGGCAAACTTCAGATTCGGATTCAGCACACCGAAAAACATAGGAATCCGTCGAGAAACCTTCTACCCTAATTTTGTTTTGAAACAGGCACTTCTGAGCGCCAAATGACTGGGCTATTCCTCTTCCTCTTCCTCTACAGTGTCCTCATGTAGAGTTTGTGTGGCATTTGATAATGTAAGGGTTCTTGAACGTTGAACTATTGTGAGCAGCAATATTGTTTTCGTGCACTCGCTTTTTAGCATTTTATGATTTTCTGTTGACAACAACAATGTTTCATGCAGTACACTACATTGATGATCACTGACACTTAAAACCTCACTATTTTTACTTTTTAGCGCACTTTGAAATTGTTTTGAACGTTGTTTTAAACAACGCCAAATAACAGTTCCATTTTTATTGGTTCGTTTCACAATATATGAATATCCTTTATAGAATGCATGAGGCTTACCATACCTAGTCACTGATACTTCCATGTCAACTGTCAAGCATAGACTAAGCTCTAGTAAAGACAATTTGACAATAAGAACAATAGTTTAATGTGGGAGCATATATGGATGCAAATGTGGGGAGCAAAGAAAAAAGTGGGAGAAAATGTGTGAGCAAAAAGTGGAATCAAAAAGTGGGAACAAATGTGGGAGCACAAATAATAAACTTAGTTATAACATAACCTAACCTAACCAAACCTAACCTAACCTAACCTAACCTAACCTAAATTAACTTAACCTAACTGAACTTCACCTAACCTAACCTAACTTCAAAGTGGAAGCAAATGTGGGAGCAAAAAAGTGTGAGCAAAAATAAAAGAGGGAGCAAATGTGGCAGCAAAATGAGGGAGCAAAAATTGGGAGCAAATGTATGAGGAAAAAAAAAAACCAGTGAGAGTAAATATGGAAAGCAAAAGAAAAAGTGAGAGCAAATGTGTGACCAAAAAAGTGGCAGCAAATGTGGAAAGCAAAAAGTGGGAGCAAATGTGGGAACACAAATAATAAACTTAACCTAACCTAACTTCACCTAACCTAACCTAACCTAACCTAACCAAACCTAACTTGAAAGTGGGAGGAAATGTGGGAGCACAAATAATAAACTTAGTTATAACCTAACCTAACTTCACCTAACCTAACCTCACCTAACCTAACTTCACCTAACCTAACCTAACTTCACCTAACCTAACCTAACTTAGCCTAACTTGAAAGTGAGAGCAAATGTGGAAGCAAAAAAGTGGGAGCAAATGTGGGAGCAACAAAAAGGAGCAATTGTGGGAGCAAAAAAGTGGGAGCAAAAAGTAGGAGCAAAAAATTGGGAGCAAAAAGTGGGAGCAAAAAGTGGGAGCAAATGAGTGAGCAACAAGAGGGAGCAAATGTGGGAGCAAAATAAAAGTGGGAGAAAAAATTGGGGAGCAAAAGTGGGAGAAAATGTGTGAGCAACAAGAGGGAGCAAATGTGGGAGCAAAAAGTGGGAGCAAAAAGTGGGGAGCAACATGTGGGAGCAAATGTGGATGCCAAAAAGTGGGAGCAAATGTGGGAGCAACAAGAGGGTGCAATTTTGGGAGAAAAAATGTGGGAGCAAAAAGTAGGAACAAAAAAATTGGGAGCAAAAAGTGGGAGCAAAAAGTGGGAGCAAATGAGTGAGCAACAAGAGGGAGCAAATGTGGGAGCAAAAATTGGGGAGCAAAAAGTGGGAGCAAATGTGTGAGCAACAAGAGGGAGAAAATGTGGGAGCAAAAAAAGTGGGAGCAAATGTGTGAGCAGCAAGAGGGAGCAAATGTGGGAGCAAAAAGTGGGAACAATAAGCGGGAGCAAATGTGTGAGCAACAAGAGGGAGCAAATGTGGGAGCAAAAAAAGTGGGAGCAAACAGTGGGAGCAAATGTAGGAGAAACAAGAAGGAGCAATTGTGGGAGCAAAAAGTAGGAGCAAAACATTGGGAGCAAAAAGTGGGAGCTAATGTGGGAGCAAAATTGTGGGAGCAAAAATTGTGGAGCTAAAAGTGGGAGCAGAAAGTGGGAGCAAATGTGGGAGCAAATGTGGGAGCAAATGTGTGAGCAACAAGAGGGAGCGAAATGTGGGGGAGCAAAGAAAGTGGGAGCAAAAAGTGGGGGAGCAACATGTGGGAGCAAAAAAGTGGGAGCAAATGTCGGAGCAAATGTGGGAGCAGAAAAAGTGGGAGCAAAAAATGGGAGCAAATATGAGAGCAAATATGTGGGAGCAAAAAGTGGGAACAAATGTTGGAGCAAAAGAGGGAGCAAAAAGTGGGAGCAACCATGACTGGTTGTTAAGACTTTTATTTCAACCAATGCACATGGATTAAATTTTGGTAGAATAATCTGAGTAATAATAATATTATTAATATTAATAATAAAAATAATAAAATATAAAAAATAAATTGTAATTATATTTTTCAAGGTTGAATTTTCAAAGTACTGTCAAGAATAATAACTACATGAAACAGATTCAGAGAATTCTAGAGTACTTTAAGTTTAATCATTGGCTAGGAGTGATATAGAGCTAGCTAACCTAACTTAACCCCAGCTCACGTAATTTAACCTAACTTCACCTAAGCTAATGTTATACAAGTTGTGACTTGCTTTAAGACTGGCTATGACTTCACAGATGAATGGTGGTGGGAGGCTGGACATAACTTTTTATTAAACAAAAAATATTTACTTTTTTGCCACACAGATGATTAGTGGTGGGAGGCCGGCAAAAAAGGTAAATATTTTTTGTTTAACAAAAAGTTATGTCCAGCCTCCCACTACCATTCATCTGTGACGTCATAGCCAGTCTTAAAGCAAGTCACAACTTGTATAACATTAGCTTAGGTGAAGTTAGGTTAAATTAGGTGAGCTGGGGTTAAGTTAGGTTAGCTAGCTCTATATCACTCCTAGCCAATGATTAAACTTAAAGTACTCTAGAATTCTCTGAATCAGTTTCATGTAGTTATTATTCTTGACAGTACTTTGAAAATTCAACATTGAAAAATATAATTACAATTTATTTTTTCTATTTTATTATTTTCTTATTAATAATAATAATATTATTATTACTCAGATTATTCTACCAAAATTTAATTCATGTGCATTGGTTGAAATAAAAGTCTTAACAACCAGTCATGGTTGCTCCCACTTTTTGCTCCCTCTTTTGCTCCCACATTTGTTCCCACTTTTTGCTCCCACATATTTGCTCTCATATTTGCTCCCACTTTTTGCTCCCACTTTTTTGCTCCCACGTTTGCTCCCACATTTGCTCCCACTTTTTTGCTCCCCCATGTTGCTCTCCCACTTTTTGCTCCCACTTTTTTGCTCCCCCACTTTTTGCTCACACATTTTCTCCCACATTTGCTCCCACTTTTTGCTCCCATTTTTTGCTCCCCAATTATTGCTCCCACTTTTTGCTCCCCAATTTTTGCTCCCAAAATTTTGCTCCCACTTATTTTGCTCCAACATTTGCTCCCACTTTTTGCTCCCAATATTTTGTTCCTACTTTTTGCTCCCACTTTCTTGCTCCCAAAATAGCTCCCTCTTGTTGCTCCCACATTTGCTCCCACCTTTCGGCTTCCACATTTGCTCCCACATGTTGCTCCCCACTTTTTGCTCCCACTTTTTTTTCTCCCACATTTGCTCCCTCTTGTTGCTCCCTCTGGTTGCTCACACATTTTCTCCCACATTTGCTCCCACTTTTTGCTCCCCAATTCTTGCTCCCACTTTTTTGTGCTCCCACATTTGCTCCCTCTTGTTGCTCACTCATTTGCTCCCTCTTCTTGCTCCCAATTTTTTGTTCCTACTTTTTGCTTCCACTTTTTTGTTCCCACAATTGCTCCCTCTTGTTGCTCCCACATTTGCTCCGACTTTTTTGCTTCCACATTTGCTCCCACATGTTGCTCCCCACTTTTTGCTCCTACTTTTTTTTCTCTCACATTTGCTCCCTCTTGTTGCTCACACATTTTCTCCCACTTTTTGCTCCCACTTTTATTTTTTTCCCACATTTGCTCGCTCTTGTTGCTCACTCATTTGCTCCCACTTTTTGCTCCCACTTTTTGCTGCCAATTTTTTGCTCCTACTTTTTGCTCCCACTTTTTTGCTCCCACAATTGCTCCCTCTTGTTGCTTCCACATTTTCTCCCACTTTTTTGCTTCCACATTTGCTCTCACTTTCAAGTTAGGCTAAGTTAGGTTAGGTGAAGTTAGGTTAGGTTAGGTGAAGTTAGGTTAGGTTAGGTGAAGTTAGGTTAGGTGAAGTTAGGTTAGATTATAACTAAGTTTTTTATTTGTGTTCCCACATTTGCTCCCACTTTCAAGTTAGGTTAGGTTAGGTTAGGTTAGGTGAAGTTAGGTTAGGTTAAGTTTATTATTTGTGCTCCCACATTTGCTCCCACTTTTGGCTTTCCACATTTGCTGCCACTTTTTTGGTCACACATTTGCTCTCACTTTTTCTTTTGCTTTCCATATTTACTCTCACTTGTTATTGTTTTTTTTCTCATACATTTGCTCCTAATTTTTGCTCCCTCATTTTGCTGCCACATTTGCTCCCTCTTTTATTTTTGCTCACACTTTTTTGCTCCCGCATTTGCTTCCACTTTGAAGTTAGGTTAGGTTAGGTGAAGTTCGGTTAGGTTAAGTTAATTTAGGTTAGGTTAGGTGAAGTTAGGCTAGGTTAGCTTATGTTATAACTAAGTTTATTATTTGTGCTCCCACATTTGCTCCCACTTTTTGATTCCACTTTTTGCACGCACATTTTCTCCCACTTTTTTCTTTGCTCCCCACATTTGCATCCATATATGCTCCCACATTAAACTATTGTTCTTATTGTCAAATTGTCTTTACTAGAGCTTAGTCTATGCTTGACAGTTGACATGGAAGTATCAGTGACTAGGTATGGTAAGCCTCATGCATTCTATAAAGGATATTCATATATTGTGAAACGAACCAATAAAAATGGAACTGTTATTTGGCGTTGTTCAAAACAATGTTCAAAACAATGTCGAAGTGAGCTAAAAAGTAAAAAATAGTGAAGTTTTAAGTGTCAGTGATCATCAATGTAGTGTACTGCATGAAACATTGTTGCTATCAACAGAAAATCATAAAAATGCTTAAAAGCGAGTGCAAAAAAACAATATTGCTGCTCACAATAGTTCAACTTTCAAAAAAACCTTAACATTATCAAAAGCCACACAAACTCTACATGAGGACACTGTAGAGGAAGAGGAAGAGGAAGAGGAGCAGGAATATTTAACTGGTTTTAGTGATGTTGAGGGTAATTATGGTGATTATAATAATAGTGATATAGATCATGCTGCTTATGATTATGATAGTGATAATGATCCGAAACAAAACAATAACGTTTTCATGCCTATTGTTCACCGTGGAAGAAAAAAGATCTACAACAAGCTTTGTTTTTAAAACTATAACACACTATCGTAAAGGCAAAGACTTCTATTAAGTGTGCATTTTATTGTCATAATCATGTATACTCTGCAATGTTAAATATTGTGACTTCTGTAGAAAATAAAACAACATTGTTCCATTATTTTCATTTATTTACAAACTTTATATACATTTTTTTGGTTTCATGATAATATTTTTTAAGACAATACTAAACACTAAAACATTATTATTCTATACACATATTTTTCTTTCAGTCCATTGTCATGACTTATATCTTCCATTATTATTATTTGACATTTGTTTTTTTTATTTAATTAAAACGAACCATGCACCTATTGTTTTTAAAACCTTCATAAATTAGCGTACAGGCTGCACACCATCATTGACTTCATCAAAATCACTCTCCGACATATCATTAAACCGTATAGGCAGAAATGTCTCAAAGTTTTCACATACACAAAGTACACGATCACCATATGCTGTTTTCAATTTCCGAATCTTGATAATGCGGAATGGAATATGCGTTGGCAATTCGCTGAGCTTCTTTGTCTCTAAGCCACATGATTGTCCCACAGCATTCAAAACATTCATTGTAGTAGTCTATAAACAAAACAAAAGCATATCTATTACACTCTAAACAGCTTTAATAATATTGTTCAATTAGTGATTTTGCACTTTGCATGGCCAATAAATTATAATAGTTATGCAAGAAATGCCCTAACTGTAGCAGATACTACTTTTCTGCATATAGCACAAGTGTTAAGTTCTAATGCACACTTGACACATGCTATCATGTGTCCACAAGGCAAAAATACAACACCTATTTCATCTTGATAACAAATTTTACATAATTGTTGGTCACACTTTTGTATCTGTTCGTGAGACAAGTTATTAATGTTGCACAGAGTACTTTAAAGCACAATGTATGCTTGTTCACTGTCTGTTCACTACGTTAATGGCGCATGACCACATCTAAAAACAATGAAAATAACGCATCACTCAATCAATCAATCAATACTTGTAATTAAACTTTAACGTTAATTGGCATTAAATAAAAACACCACCCAAGAAAGAAATTAAAAAATAAACTGTATGTCTACACTAACAGTAACCCATCTACTTTTTTTTAATAAAGCTGCAGTCATTTACATTTCCCTTTAACCAATATATAAACAAAAATAAATGTCATGTCATTTTGTTCAGATTATCTTGTTCAATCCTGTGGATATTTGTTGAGTCCATAGGGAACCGCCCATAAATTAAATTTAAATTTTTGTTTTTAGAAAATCCAACATAGCCTTGTACTTTTCCCAGTCAACAACCAATATAGTCTTGTACCGTGTGTCAATACATGGCCATTATTCAAGAAAGCAATCATCGTCCTAGTCATATACAGGTAATGAATTTTTTGTCTACGAGTTTTCAGTAGTGGTAAAATGGAATAGCATTTTTAAGTTAGACTTACCTGAGTTTTCAATAGTTCACTGCCTGGAAACAATGGTTGTACTCTACTGCGTCTTGGGTTTTCAGCAACTGCTACGGCGGTAAGGCTTTTCTTTCCAAGTTTCTAAAAATAAATAAAATAAACCGCTATAAATACCTAAATTCAGGTTAATACATGCATTTCATATAATAAAACTAAATAATATCAAACAACAAATGAAACAAGTTAGTTTAAAAAAATAATCTCACCTTCACTTGCACTGGCTTGTTACTGTTTCCTTTCAGTGGGCCCAAAAGCGCAATGGTTTCTTGTATCTCAGACATGTAAGGTATACCGGTTATCTGTAAACAAATAAATAAAATCATTAAATACCTAATCAATAAATAATTGCTTGTAAATATATATAAATCAATAAATATATAAATGAATAAATAAATACCTACCTCACAACAAAGTTAAGTATTTTCCACCAACACCAAAACTGTTAAACAAGACCATGTGTTTCACGCAACGCAGTGTGATCAAAGGTAGTCCCGTAAGTGGGAGTGGAAATGTTAACGACGTGTCTTTATATATGTTACGTTGCATGTATAATCATTTTTTCCCACGCTTTGAACATTCTGTTATCGTACACGTGGACAGATATCGTCCAAGGTGAACACCTGTGCCAGATCAAATTTCACATGAACTTGCATTTTGTCACGTACGGAGCAAACAGGATGTAACTTGTTTAGCGTACATGTGGTTTCACACGTGTTCACATGCATTTCGCTCTTCCCTGCCTCCACGGTTGTCAGATTATTTAACCTTCAAGCGTCCTCTGCGTCTTTGTCATTTTCCATTGCACCTGTTGTCAAGTCAGATCAGCGCATTCCAATAAGCTCAAATGACATTCACATTCTGCTAGTCTGTCCCCCTCTCCAGCAATTTTGTTTTCTCTACTCGCTTCAACCAACATAGAACCAAGTTCCCATAACCGTTTACACGTTAAAGGCTCTCTTCGGGGAAAAAAAATCAGAAAAACGAACCCTCGCTCTGTTATAAACCGACCCGCCGAAATATCGATTGTTCTATTAAGCATGGTCATTGTGGTCAGTGACAGGTTCGTTGAAACACACACACACCCAGCAGTATCGTCTCTCTCAACAACCACGCTTCATGAACATTATAAACAGGTAAAGAAAATTATTATTTTTTCAACATGTATGGCGTTAGGCCCTTTGTGAATTATCTTATTGGAAAAAATATCTACCACATTCGAAAGGGGGCGTTATCCCGAGTCCTATGACACCTCGTACACGTCTCTAGCGTTATTGGTTTGCGAGATAGAGCAAAAAGTCTAAAATCACGGTTTTACCTCAAAATGGTTTTTCATTCCTGCTCAACACGAACATCCTCGGCAAGAGGACAACACTAGGAAAAAATGACACCTCGTACAAGTCTCTAGCCTTATTGGTTCGTGAAATATCAGCAAAAATCACAAAAAACACTTGTTTACCCCAAAATCGAGTTTCCAATTATTTTTTAAAATTATAACGAGTGGCCCATAGCAAAGTGGACGTCACTGCGAGTCCTTGGACCCCTGCCTCTGGCATGATTGGTTCGCGAGATATAACAAAAAGGCTAAAATCACGGTTTTACCCAAAAAAAACATGTTTCCAGATTTTCACCTTTTCAACACCTACATTCCCGTAAAGAGCGCAACGAGACGAAAAAAAAACGAATCCAAGCACGCCCTCCTAGCATCACTCCTTCCTTCCCTAGGCCGCCAGGGGCTCACAACTTCCTAAGTGTAGCAGCTCTCTCCAATTGACACTACTTACAAAACACAAATAGTCACCCTAGAGACTTGCAATTTATTTTGGGGGTAGAGGGCATAGGGTCCCTTCTTTTATGTCAAACAAACTTTTTGGTAAACTTCCTAGTTTCCAAAATAAAGAAATTTCAAAATTACACTTTTTTCAAAAAATGTAAAAAGATAAAAACGTTTTATTATAAAAAAATAAAGGACATAGAGACCGTTCGTTTGAGCCATTGCACAACATTCTATCATGTTTGGTTTTCAAACTATAGCCTATTTTCAAAAATAATGTTTTTCATTTTTTTTTTTTTAATATAACGAGTGGTCCATAGCAAAACCCCCGTCAGTCCGAGTCCAACGACACCTCGTTCGTGAAACTCCGACCATGGGTTCGAGAGAAAAGACTATTTAAATGTTTCAACTTCGCGCGACGGCCATGTTGGTTTGTTGGGCACAGTGGCGTCAAGTGAAGCAGAATCGGCACTACTAACCTACTTATATCATTCTTTACGCTTGCATTAGAGAATCTGTAATGCTATGAGCAGTTATGATTTCACTTATATTTTACCTGTAGCCTACAAGTTAGATGACTAAACGTCACCCCGAAATCTGCAGTCTACATGGCTGAACAGCACAGCGGTTGCTTGGTAGGCCTAGGCCCTTCAAGGTCTGTTGCGCCACGGGTGTAGTTTGTTTTTTACTTCTAATCCATAAGTGTAGGAGTACAAAATCACGAACTATTCAGTGTCAACTTTTTTCAGAGAAGCAAGTTCGACTTCAAATGAAAACAATGCGTTGTGTGGAAAAATAAAAGCGTAGCGAATGTGAAAATGGAAAATTGGTTTCCGGAAATACTGGATTGGATTGGGATCCATAAAGACTGCAAACAGTACTTTTGAACTACCCGGGGGCAAGGTGAAGACAAACAGCTAACTGAAACCAAACATATGCGTTATAGCTTGCAACCCCTAATTGCAAAAAGTTCCCAGCTAGTATCAAACACCACCAGCAATGCTGCCGAAAATTATATGTCCCTTGCTGCAAAATTCACGAGGGGTAAGAAGATCAATCGAGGGAAACGAGGTTCCATCACTCATAGATCCAAAGCTTTCAGTTTGGGCCATCCTGGCACTATGAAACAATGAAATCCGTTTTAAGAAAAACTGCCACAATAGTGAATGACACTGCACTCAGCAGAAAGAGAAGAAGGGCAGCTTTCAGAAAATGTTTATTTGCGTCGTGAGAAGGGAAAATAATGTCCCGACAACAGTGTAATGAAATGAAACGTAGGCCTACTGTCTCACATGATTATAGAAACCGATCAATGCAGTTGGATTTCGATGAGGTACTGTTGAGAGAGTTTAGTGATGAGAAGATCAAGCAACTAACGCTTAGTGAAGGCCATATACAAAAACTGGAAAAGGAAACAAGGGGCCAAAGGGAAAATTAAAAGTGGCACACAGCTAGAAACGACAGACTTACGGCATCCAATTTTGGATATGTATGCAAGAGGAAACCTACTTCGAAATGGGCTCCATTAGCAAAAACCATTCTGTATGGCGAATTTCACTCAAAAGCAATGCAGTATGACTGTGGTAATGAGCGAATTACAAAACGAAATTTAGAGGAGAAATCGGTAGAAAAGTCGAAGAATGTGGTCTTTTCGTACATAAAACTTATGGGGTTTTAGGTGCCTCCCCAGACGGACTAATAGGAGACGACCCTGTAGTTGAAGTCAAGTGCCCTTATTCTGCACGGAATATGACCATACTGGAAGCCTGCAAAAAGCTAAAGGGATTTTGTTTGGCAGAAAGTAAGCGAAAAAGAAAGCCAGAGAATGTCAAGAAAAGTGCCTTTCAGAAGAGAACAGATTGATAACTCTCTAACACTTACATGGATTTTATTTCCACAACCAGGGCCAGCTGGAAATAACATAGCGGGAAATATGTTATTTTGTGGTATGGACGCATAAGGACATTCACATAGAAACAATAAAGAGGAACGAAAAATGCTTATGTAACTGACATGCCGCTGAGAGAAAATCTTGTTGCCTGAGATCATTGATCCCGCGATGACCAGATCAATGGATAGAAGAGAACCTGATTTGAAGTAAAATACTGAGTATGGGTAAATCATGAAACGCTATCTTTGATACGGAAGAAATTGATTTCAAGAACAGGAAATAATTAGGTATAATATTTTTTGTTTGTTTATAGTACGCAGTACTAGTGCCTGTGCTAACAATAGGCAGTTGAGAATATCTTAGGAACTTTAATTCTATTATGTACATAATAATCTTGCTCTTGTCATGCAATTTCATAATTTGTATATTGTAATAAAATGTCCTATATAAATGAACTTTTATTATTACCTCCATGAAAATTGAAGTAAGTTACAGTGTTTGGCCACACGGACTCGTTTCAGATCTCACGAAAAAAAAGGGGGGGATTAGAGTCAAAAGAACCAAAGAACCACACGAATCACCAAAATAAATGTATGTATGTGTGTATGTATGTATGTATGTATGTAGGTCTATGTGCGTGCGCATTTGGCCCCTTATAAATCGATAATAGCTGGCTCCATTGATTAGAATATTACACGGTTTGTGGTCTTGTTTGTTATGTCTAGAAGACGATACCTAGAGTTGGACGTCCGCATCGGATGGTTTTTAGAATAGATATTCCCAATAAACCTGAACACGAGCATACCTTGACCATCTTTTTTATAAAATATCAAGAGCGTGCAAACTACAAACCAGTCATATCTTTCTATACAGTATCAATTTCGCATCGAGTGAAACCAGTCGCTGATCTCTGCGGTAGGAATTATGCCCTACACAGTATTACTAATGTCGGAACAATATGTTTTTTGTTCGGGAGTTTATCCTCAAATAACTCTAAAACAGTTACCTAGAAGGGAATCCAACGCTGTCAGCATCTATCCTGAGTGTGTTTTCACCGTTTTTTCCACAATCCCTCCAGGTAAATGGCGAGATAGTACCGTACGTGAAGTTTCAGGGCACCTGTCCCATCCCAGACTCTAATACAGTTACACACATAATCAACTACACGGGACTGATGATGATAATAATAATAATAATAATAATAATAATAATAATAATAATAATCATAATAACGTTATTGGTATACGTCCTTTTAACTACTGCGGACTTTTAGAGATGCCGGGGTGCCGGAATTTTGCCCCGAAGGGGATCTTTAACGTGTCAGTAAATCGAATGACACGGCTCTCGCGCATTAGCGCACCCTCAAATGCCAACTGGCTGCACCAGGATTCGATCCTGCAACCTTGGGAACAACAAGTGAGAACGTTACCGCTGAGCCACGCAGCCAGCCAAAGGTACTGATGACCAAGATGTCCCAAGGCCCTACAATGTATTATTGTGGGAATCGGAAGATGATGAACCGTTCGTGGGTTTCCCGCCAGTCTCGGCACTACCCGGTGGAGCCACGTAGAAGAACCGAGGGGAAGCTGTGAGAAAAAAAAAGGACGATCAGTGTGTCAGTTTTGTGTCGAGTGAAGTCACGCTAAGTTCTGTGCAATCTCATCTGTTGTAATCTTATGTGTAAATACAGTTTTTATACTTAAAACTACTTAAAGACGTGTTCGGTTTATTCGCTTGCTGCTACGTGGTGTCAGAATTACAAACTAAAAAACGGGGCATTTAGCCTTAAGACAATATCAATACCATAGTGGAATGAGCTTGTCCGCTGCTCATTGTAAAAGGGAGGCGTGTGCTGATCTCCCCCACTCCCCTGCATGAGGGAATGCCTGACCTGGCCTAGGCCAAATGTCTCAACTAATCTCTGTCTCGGTCTTGACCTGTTTCAAGGACAGGACTTGGCGACGTGACATCTGACGGAAACTGGCTACCAGCACCTCGACACGGCTAGCATTAGCAACTCAATATGCTTACATTTTCTAAAATCACGATTAAACATATACAGAGTTCTTAATTTTAAAATATACTAGAGAAAACTATAAGCTGTCTTGCAGTGGAGTTTGTTTCTGTTTTCAACATCATCTGAAGGCATAGAAGAGTTTAGGAAAATCACAGTTCAGAACTCTATTTTATATGGAGAATTGTGATTTTAACTTCACTTTTTTTTAACTATCTTTGTATTCCTGTTCGATATGCTTTTGCACTGATGAAAAGTGTATAAAATACTACAGCGCGCTGTAGAAACAAAATAATTTTACCTTGTCCCGTTTCTTTATAAATCGTTTCACAAACTTTTGTCCCATGTTACAACAAGAGCTGGGCTGGCGGCCGGCCGTCCCAACTCCGGCCGGCTCTTAAGTACTCTGAGTTGTTGCGCTGCCTGTCTACACGTCGTTGCGTAGCAACGCGTATCATGTGGTGTGTGGCTTGTCCTGTTGTCTCGCCTGCCCGTTATAGTGTATTCTTTTTCTATAAAAGGACATGTCCGCGTTTTGTTTACATTGATGACCGTGCGCGCTTCTTTGTCGCCCTGTGCAGATGTGTTTTCTCATTCCGATGGCTGTCATTCTACCAACCGTGGGTGGTCGTGCTATTATTATTAAACAAAAGCTGATGAAAGGGATGATAATAGTAATAATAATAATAATAATAATAATAATAATAATGAAAAAATCCACAGCCTGCTTCCAGTCTCCGACCGGGTCAGGAGTGGAATGAATGGAGCCCCCATCTAGCGGCGAGGATATGAACTGTGCCGGCTGCCAAGGCCTGACGCTCTCCTCTGGGGCAATGATTAAATGAATGACAGATGAAATGAAATGATAGTGGAGAGTGTTGCTGGAATGAAATTTTGTCAGGGAAAACCGGAGTACCCGGAGAAAAACCTGTCTGCCTCCGTTTTGTCCAGCACAGATCTCACATGGAGTGACCGGGATTTGAACCACGGACCCAGCGGTGAGAGGCCGGCGTGCTGTCGCCTAAGCCACGGAGGCTTAATAATAATAATAATAATGATATTAATTATAGTAATATCCCTGTGCTACAATGCTGTAGTGCGCATATGAATTGTGCCTCCCTATGTTCATTGCCTGTTAACTATTAGAGACTAGCGCCTAACGTTGGTTTGTACACTGGCCATGTATGAACTTCGCTTTCCTAAGCGTTTCTAAGTGTTTGCGCTTATTAAATCTGATCATTATTTGTTGGTGGCGACAATGCTGGTTATGGTGATAACGAAAATGTCGTGCCTTGCTATTGAATAGTAATAAAACTATAATAACCTGCCCAACTAACTTGTATCTCCTCGTTTTAATTATTCGTTCCGTGGTTTTGCGCTTCTACTGCAGGAAAATGATTTCTGCTTGAGTTCTTCGCTTTGCCTATTACAAAAATATATCGGAGTGTCTGTGGTTGTCTCCCTGGCCTGTGTAAGCCGGAAAAATGCATGTAATTATGCCGTGTTCCTTCTCTTCCTTGTGTGAGCCGTAAAATTTCATTTGTAGTTTAGTGGTCTGCGCCTTCTATCTGTTTATCGGCGTGTGCAGCCTTTAGTTCCCTGTTGGCCATACGCTAGCCTGAAATATTGCTGAGTTGTGTTTTGCCGTGTTGGTTTATGCTTCCTTGTGTTGAAATTTTCTGTAAGGTGATCATTGCGCTGCCACGGTATGTTGGAATAGTGTACATTTCATGTGTCCCCCTATACGCTTGTTTACTATTGTCCGCGTTTTGTAATGGAATATCAGTTTGTTTATCTTGTTAGGCCATTTTCCGGCGTGTTTCCCAAGTGTGCTGCAAGCTATATATTGTTTTTGTGTTCCTGCGATGTTCCGATCGTTGCCTAAAAGAAATATATTTCCGCAACCTTAGGTAGATCTTTCGCAATGTGGCATTTCTACCTGTGGTCGTTGGTTTCAAGAGAAATATCCCAACTTGCCTATTATTTGTGGACGCGTGTGCAATGTGGATCCTATCGTTCCTGTATTCCTGGTTTTCCCTAACCTGTATTGTCTGTTTCTCTTAGCGCCTTTAAACCTGTGTTATTGTGTTATCTATTTCTTTACTGTGCCTTCTCACTTGTGTTATTGGGTTGTCTATTTCTGTTAGTGCCTTTTAAACCTGTGTTGCTGTACTGTCTGTTGTTCACTGTATCAGTTAACCTGTGTTATTGTGCTGTCTTTCCTTCACTGTTCCTTCTAACCGGTGTTACTCTATTTGTCTGTTCTTCACTGTATCTGTTAACCTGTGTTATTGTGTTGTATATGCGTTACAGTGTTATCTGTCCCTTTGTGTCCCATAGCTATTTCCTGTCCGTGTTTTTCCTAACTTGTGTTATTGTCCTGTCTTGTTTCTCTTAGTGCCCTTAAATCTGTGTGGTCGTGTTGTTTATTGTTCCCTGTGCCCTTTATCCTGTGTTATTGTGCTGTCGGTGGTGTAAATGTGTTGTCCAATGGTGTGCAATGCTGTTCAACGCATCCGTTATTTGGGTTTCTGGCTCTTGGTCGTGGGGATGATCGTCCGTGTGTGATATGGTTTCATTCGACGAATGTGAATTGTGTCCTTAATGATTTTGTGATTCTGTCGGATGTTTACGATATAGTTGAGATCTGATAATTTTCTGTGGACGTTGAACGGTCCGGTCCACTTAGGGGTGAGGAATTCGGACACGTTTTTTTATACGCGTGGGTGTCCAAATCATAACTATCTTGCCCACCCTGTACTCTTGATGATTATGTTTCTTATGATAAATGTTTTTCTGTTTCTTCTGGGCCTACTGAATGTTCTGTCGTGCTGTAACTCTCGCCATCTGTAAATATTGTGATCGCTCAGTATTATCGGTGAGGGTGTCTTGTGGAATGGATATATTGTCGACGGGACTTCGCGTATGGTACCCGTGCAGCAGAAAATGTGGAGTGTATTTTGTTGCTCGCGATACTGACGTATTATAACTGAAAGTTACGGCCTGCAGATACTCATCCCAATCGTTACCAATATTATTGGTAAATTTAGCTAAGGCTTTACCAATAATTTTCTTCATGGCTTCCGTGAGGCCGTTGGTCTGCGGGGCGAAACTTGTCGTTGTATACGCCCTTATTTTGAGCAGTGTGAGTAACTGTTGTATTACCCTATAGGTAAAGACTGTCCCCCTGTCGGATAGCAATGTGTGAAATGCCCCATACCGAGTGATAACTTCGAGCAGAAATTCTGCAATTTGCTGAGCATTTGCCTTCGGCACGGCCTTAGTTATGATGTATCACGTGAGATACTCCGTTTCTACGAGTGTGTATTTATTATCCCTGTCGGATACGGTAATCGGGCCCTCAATGTCAATTCCGATCCTGTGTAATAGCTCTCCCTCTGGTATGGGGTTGAGCAGTCCGTGTGGTTTACCGGGCCTGTTCTCATAACGCTGACAAGTGTGGCATGTCTTTATGGACTTATCTATGTCTTTTTTCATGTTTTCCCATTTATTCATTTTTTCCCCTGACCCTGTGATATGTTTTATGTGTGCCTAAGTGTGCGCCTGCGAGGGGTGGATTATGGTGTTCTGTTATGATGTGAGTTTCGAGTGTCTTTGGAACCGCTACCGGTGCAGTGTCATGTGTAGCTGTCGGTTTGCATCTTAGCACCCGTGTGTTGTCTATAAAGAATCGCCTGGATAACCGTGCGGTTTTGCTATCCACCTTGTCTAAATTCTCCAATGCTGTTCTTATTTGCCCTAAATGTGGGTCGTATATTTGCTCCTGTATCATATCTATCTGTGTAATTGTGTATGTAGGCACTGTATCCCAATCATGGTCAATATTCTCGTCTGGTGGTTTGAGTACTGGTAACTTCGATAACCCGTCCGCCTCGAGATGGGTAGTACCTTTCTTGTGTTTCACATCGAAGGTATAGTCGTATAGCCTGAAAATAAATCGGTTAAGCCGTGAGTTGGGATTTTTGAATTTGTCCCAATAAAGCAGGCTCGCATGGTCTGTTATTACAGTAAAGTGGATGCCGTATAAATACGTCCGGAAATAGTTTATGGCCCATGAAAATGCGAGCATTTCTCGCTCGGTGGCTGAGTACCTACTCTCAACGCCTGTTAGCTTTCTGCTTGCGTAAGCGATCGGCCGCTTGTGTCCCTCATTGTCCTCCTGTAACAATGCCGCTCCAATTCTGTATTGGCTGGCACCTACATGTATAAATGTGGGTCTATCATCCCTGAAGTGGTGGAGTAGTGGGGGTGTAGTTAGCAGGTGTTTCAGGGTCTCAAAAGCCTCTCTGTGTTTTTCTGTGATGATGAACAGCGTTTTCCCGTGTGTCAGCTCTGTCAAGGGATTGGCAATGTGGGCATATCGATATATATATATATATATATATATATATATATATATATATTTGCGATAATGGCTCGCGAGGCCCAGGAAGCTCCTTAATTGCTTAATGTTTTCTGGCATCTCAATATCGGTTATGGCGGCGATTTTGGCCAGGTCAGGGATAACGCCATCCTGGCTTACAATATGCCCTAGAATGTGTATTTTCTGTTGTGCGAATTGGCATTTGGACGGTTTCAATTTTAACTTCGCGTGTCGAATTCTATTAAAAGCCTCCTCTAAGTGTGTTATATGTTCCTCAAATATTTGTGAGGATATTGTGATATCATCGATATAAGTAAGTATTGATTTCCACTTATCCCCGCGAATGCTTTGTCTATCAATTTCTAGAACGCCTGGCTGGCATTCTTAAGGCCCATCGGCAATACGCAATATTCGTAGAGGCCGTTCTCGGTAACGAATGCCAGCTTGTGTCTATCGGGCCTATAGATTGTTATGGTATAGAATCCACTGAAACGATCTACGCTACTAAAATACTTAGCGCCGCTAAGTGTCTCGAGATACGTGTCTGTGCGTGGGAGTGGGTAATTATCGCTTTTGATCAACCTATTTAGCCTACGACAGTCAGTACAAAATCGGTGTGATCCTTCCTTCTTTTTAGTGAGTAACATTGGGGCGCTATAATTGGACACGGTGGGAACGATCATATTAGCGTCTAGCATCTCTTGTATTTGGCTGTCAATGGCCTGCCTTTCCTTCCTGCTAACTCTATAAGGGGCCTGGTGAACTGCGTTGTCACTAGTTAGGTCTACATGGTGCTCTATCAAGTCCGTGACTTCTAAATCAGCTAGGTTATTAGCGAATATGTCCTTGTGTTTTTCTAATAGGTCCGTGAGCCTCTTATTCTGATCTGGTGTCATATTTTGTGTAGACGTATGTTTGCCTGGCATGATTTTGGTGTCTGTGAAGGTTTGTGTGTATATTGTGGCCAATGGGGAGGCCTGGTCTCGCGCGTGTCGTGCTGTATTTGGGTATCGTCTATGATCTTAGTGTACACTAGTGGACGTGTGGTTACATGATGGCCATGCATGAGATGTATCTCGTTGTTCGCAAAACTTTATGCTAGCCACGTATTTTGCGACAAAATCTATTCCCACTATAGCGGGAACTGATAAGTTCTCTATGATGACCATGGGGTGGGTCGCTTTGAATTCGCCCATCTGAATCTCTATGTATGGCATTCCTAGTTTCTAAGGATTTGTGAATTGGCCGCTATGAGCCGAATGTTACTGTCTACCCTGTGTATTTCCCCGTCAGAAATGTATTGGCTGCTTACGCAACTGACTGCCGCCCCCGTGTCCACTAACATCTGTGCTCTATGTCTGTTTATGTTAGTGTATATTGTTAATGGCGGAAGAGTGTTTCCCGCTTGTATGACATGTGTGTTGTTAAGAGTGTGTGTAATTGTTGTTGATTCCCTGTGCTATAAAGTGTGTGTGCCAATGTTTACACAGGGAATTATTGCTGTATGTGCTTCCTTCCTAGCGTTTTCGCTGAATCGTCGCTTAGCTGTTTGTTCCTCATTTCGTTTGGCACGTTTGGCTACGTCAGGTACTTCCTTGATTCGTGCTTCTGCTGTGACTTGTGAAATGTCTACCTGAACCTCACTGTACTTTCTTTTCACCTTTCGCCCTGAAGAAATGCCTTCTTTATTGTTTCGACATCGTGTGGGTTCGAATCCTAGCTTCTGCGTTAGCGTCCTAGTAATTTTATTGTTCCGGGCGGGTGCGAGTTCGAATTTTTGTTTCAGTGTCTGTGCGGCAATCATTTTTCTGTTCCGGGAGCGCATTGGTTCGCATTTTGTCCCTTGTGTCGCGGTAGAATCCGTGTTCTTGTTCTGGTGGGATGTTAGTTCGAGTTTTGCATGTTGTACCAGTGTAGTGCCTGCCTTAGTGTTTCTTGAGGGTATGGGTTTGCATCCCTTCCCCTGTGTTACTGTATTAACCGTTTTAGTGTTTTGGCAAGCACCGGTTTGCCCTCTGTTTGTCGTGTGGATGCCGTGATTGTACCTAGGTACTCGCGGGTTGGGAGAGCGTGAGTTTGACTCCTGCCCGTTGCCTCGATGTGGGAGTTATTTCACCATTCCTGGTGGGTGGCGTTTGATCCCCGCTTCCCGCTTATAAGCAACGGTCGCTCTGTCATTCTGGGGGGTGTGAGTTTAATTTTGTATTCTGTTTTGGATGTGAGAGGGCTATAATATCCCGAATTGGGACTCCCCGTAAATAATAAGTGTATATTTTTATGGAACCCTGTTGTGGATAGTGTGGGGCCCATGTTGTCTACTGTATAGACATGTATGTTGTGTTTTGTCACCTTCCCCAGTGCGGTGACTTCGGTCGCTCCTACGTATACCCGGTCTGTATGCATATATTCCCCGTATGCGTATTTATTAGGGAAGAGTTTGTCATTCCCATACTCGTCCCAATGGGACATAATGTACATGACCGTCTTCGTTCGCAGTGTCCTGTACGTCCTTCTTATTGTGTGTTAGGAAACTGACTGCTCTGAACAAACAGTTGGACCGCATGCTGTTGTAAGTCTGGTCGGAGGAGTTTTTCTTGACGTGTGTCCTCGTGTGTTTGAGTAAGGGGAGGCTTTGGTTTGACTGTGTTCTTCTGTATGGATTTTTGCGGGGGAGGATCTCCTTGCCGTGTGTTCTCTTGTGTCTCTTTGTAGTGTATTCTTTTGTTTGGATTTCTGCGGGGGAGGATCTTCAACCGATTTTATTGTCGGCTGCCCCTCCTATTCTAGTAGTTTTTTGATAGCTATGTTCCCGTCTTTCTGTGTATCTCGTTGGTCCCCTTGGCGCATAATTTCGCCAATTTTCTGCCTGGGGGTGGTATGTTGGTGTAGGGTGCAAGACCCTTCTAGCTTGTTGGGGTGCGTACTGTCTGGACCCCTGTGTGTAGTTATCCGGATGTGTGTATTGTTCCGGTTCCTGCCTATATCGCATAGGGGTATTATGTGTGCGCTGCGGGGTTGCTCTGTTGTAATGGGCTGTTCTGGCTATACTGTGGCGAGTTATACTCCCTGCGATGTGGGGGGGGTGTATGTTTGTCCACGTGGGGGTGAATGGTCACGGTTGGGCTCGTTTCGTCCGTATCGCGGAAAATCGTGTGTCTTCCTGAATGGGGGTGGACTATCCCGACGGGGAGCGTCTTGTCCGTATTCCGGAGGGTAACATATGTGGGGATGGATGCCGCCGTTGAGGGTAGGTTTGTCCTCCCTGACTGTAATTATGACCCCCCCCCCCCCTATATCTGTCCTGCCTGTCATTATAGTGTGGCTGCCGCCTGTCATCCCGTTCATCCCTTAGTGTTCTCCCTTGTGTGTGTGTGCTGATTGCAGTGATTTTCATCACTTGATTTGCTGGGTGAGTTCGTCTACCCTTTGGTGTATTTCATCGTTGTCCGCCCTGAGGTGGTGATCGATCGCCTGCCCCGTGATTTTATTTCATGCCTCTATTACTTTAATATTTAGTTGCAGGTGTTGTACTGTCTGATTTTTCATGGTGCATAATTTATCCACGAATGATGGTCTAAGGCCTTGCATGATTAGGCGAATCTTTTGCTTATCTGGCATTGCCATGTTATACTTGCCGCACATCAGTAGCTTGGCGTTATTTTACGCCTGTGCACTTTCTGTGGGCTCCTGAGTTCGGTCTCTTATCCTATCATATAGGTCCTCCTCGTCTGGAGTGAGCTTAAATTCGTGTGTGAGTAGGATGCAGAGTCACTCCCATGTCATATTACTTAATTCGTCTTCATGGAGCTCAAACCATGTTGACGCAGATCCAGTCAAGTACGCGGGGAAAATACGTTTTTTGTCGTCAATTTACCTCCCGTTTATGTTGGCCGTTCTGTTGAACGTCTTAAGGCACTCTTCGGGATCCTGATTGTCCCCTGAGTACCTTGTTGGCTGGATTAGGGGATATTTTGCCTACATGGCCATGCTTCGTTCGCTTATCTCCTCGTGGTCACTTGAGAAGTCGTGAGCGTTTGCCCTATCTCGGCTATTATCGTGTGATGAAGTGTTTAAACCTGTGTTATTGTGTGAGGGAGTGATGGCTTCCGATCGTGTGGCGTATGTACGGCTGTCCTGAAAAGTGTGGGGTTCGATTTGTGTGGAATGTAATATGTGTTGCGTGTCAGATGGCTCAGTTGATTCAATATTATCTAGGGATAAGTCGTGTTCGATTTGCGCTGTTTGTATGGTGCAAAGTGTTTTGTTAATATTCTGTTCTAGCGTCTCATCTAGGGCTTTGATATCTGCAACTAGTGTTATATCTTCCGTGTCCCGTGTAGTCTCCTCTAATTGCTGTATGAGTGCGTGCAAGCTATTATATGTCTGCTGCGTGTCGATTATCTGCTGTAATGCGCTATGAGGTAGAATAGGGCTTGGGTCCTCGCTAATGTTACTATCTGAGGATGAATGTCGAGTGGTTTCGCTTTTATACCTGTGCCCTTGTGAGGGGAGGTGCGTGTACTATTGTGTTAGGGTATTGTATTATATGTTCTAAGGCCCCAGCCTAGAGTTCGGCGATCAGTCGACCCGCGTTATTTTCGTTGATTAGGTCGAGGTTTTTAACTCTGATTTTAGGGCGAAGTGGGCGGGTACTAGCGGCAAGTGTATGTGCTACGTCCCTAACTGTTTGTCTGACCTTTTCCATACGCTTGGTATTTAGTAACAATTTTTTTTCGCGGAATGTACTCTTGAAAAAATTTTCTACCCTGAGATTCTTGGCTTTTGCAAGAGGTTTTCCAGCGATCGGGCCACGGAGCTCGTTGTCTGAATCTCCTGAAAACGTTGTACCCGACGCCTCTACCACTTTGTTTTACCCTTTTTGTGAGGGTAGAACTGGGGGTGTATAGCTGTGGAGGGTGATGTGCAGCTGGGGGTTGGGGGTGGAGTGTAAAGGATATTTTTAAACATTCGGGGTCTCTACGCGGGATAGTGAATCGGAAGTTGCTGGGGAAACGGGCAAAGCTCTACAAGTTAACGATTATAACAAAAGGAGTGCGTTTCCTAGATTAAGGAAGCGTTTAACGAGCTAGATGTGAGACTCGGCGGACAAAGAAAGTGGACTGCTGATAGCACAGTTTTACAAAGTGGGCTCACTTGCTTATTTAGAGGGCAATGTCAAATAGTGACTGTCAGGCTGATATCGCTTATGCGGCGATCTTATGGCAGCCCGGTGAATTATAAAGTGTGGAACGGTGATTAGGTTGTATTCAATGCAATAATAACCAAAGGGTCAAGCTGTGACAAATGTGATGGTTTAATGCATGGCTTGCAATTAAATGTATTAGCATCCGTAATTGTGGGAATAGCTCAACAATGTGAATGTAGTGTTTATACAAGTATTACAGGTGTGGAAATGTGGAATGGAATTAATTACGTTCAGGAGACCTGAGAGCACTCACCTGCGGTACGTCGAAGATCAGTCGGACAGCGCCACGGGGTAACAGACCATCTTCCTTTGAGGAGAGGGTCTATTTAAGTGTTTTGTTGTGCTGACCGCTGCGAAATTGGCACATTGCTGTTTTAGTAAGTAACTCCTGGGTGTTTATTTATAGATGAAGCAAGAGCTTGGCCAAGAGCTGTGGCCTGGCTGAGCCAGCTTGATGTAGAAGGAAGTGTGTTGTTGTTGTTGTTGATTACAGCTTAGGGGTGGCTTCAAGGGTGAAGTAGTGTTGGGTGTTGGACAGATAGGCGTAATTGGTGTAGTTACTAGGGGTGTAATTGTAGATAATTATGGATGTCTGGGGTGTATATTTAGTTGTAGATCCGTAGTTATATGCGAATGTACCTCTTAAGGGCATTACACGCATTCAACCAGGTTTGCCTATGTAAGGAACGAGCAGCTAGAACACTAAGCAATCATACATCTCCTCTCTCACTAAAATTAGACATCTTATCAATTATACTAACTTATGTAACAGATTCTAGGTAGGTGGCTAAAATATTTTATGACAGCTAATTTTCAGTGAGCATTATTGTGCTTTGATGGATTTGTATTTTAAAACCGGAGGTAACTTCATTACTCTAGTTTTTTGGTGTCGTTTCTAAAGATTTAAAATTTCTCTAACAGTATCCTTCCTTATTTTCAAAAGTAAAAGCAGGAATTCTCTCGAATGCTTAGGTGCATCATTTATTGTAAAGAGCAAAGGAGGTTAGGTTACAGATTGTTAATATTAAAATCAAGGTGATCTATGACTAGTTATTTATGTAGTGGTCAATGTCGTGGTGAGGTGTGCCACAGCAATTGATGGGTCCAATGGGGCACTAGGATGAAACACTGGCAGCATGATGAGAAATCACATTATTTCTTGGGGGTTATTTAAAATATTATTGATCACACCAGAGAAGGTTACACTAGACCATCTGTTGTACAGGCGTAAGCTTTTACAAGATGCCTTACATCAAACGGGAAGTATGTTTCCAGTTAAATAGAATGAATATTTCCCATACTTTCTAATCTCGCATGTAAATATCGTTTGTCTTTTATCAATGTATATTCTTTGACTTTATGTTCTTTTTCCTCTGACTGTATCCTGTGTCTTGTTCAATACATCTCAGTCAACAAGTGTTCGTGTTTTTAATCCGTTTATCCTGTGAACAACTGATACAATAGAAACCCATGCATAGCACAAGTAGTTTCAACAGGTTATGGGCCCAGACATAACGGTGATCTGTGATCATTTTCTTCAGTGAACTTTAAAGTGAGAAGGCAAAATAAGTGAACATGCTTCGAGCCCTTGTGCCTATGGATTTCCAAAATTGAGTGGTCGGGAGGATTTATCTCAAAAAGCATGGATTGTGGGCCAGTGGCCGAGGCACAAATGTGTCTGAGGGACACGATCGACGTGACGAGAGAGCGCTGGCGGATATATGTCTCATTGTGACTGTTCACAATTATCCCCATGTTCGAGACTGTGCAAAAGCTAAGGATGCCCAGCATGACTTTGAAAGGAATTTTGATGATAAATAAAAGTGGAGGTATATCACACTGATGCGAAATCAGTGCTCGCTCAAGTTATCAGATTTCGATTCCATGGACAAATATATTGGTGAGGTTTTGTCAGTAACACAGATGATAGCAGCTGTTGATGATCCTGTCGCTGATAAGGTTGTTGCTGCTATGATACTTCGAGGTCTTCCTGACGAATACGATAACTTAGTTATGACCGTAACCTCAACATCGGAGGAACTACAGTTGTACCGCAACAAGTCTATCTTGTTGGACGAAAGCTTTCGCCGTAGTCATGGTGAGAAGCCAGCTGATGGGGCAGCCCTGTACAGCAACACCAAGAAGGAAATCAGGTATGTCAAGAAACGAAAGAACTCTAGTGAAAACGCAGTTGACAAGAATCATTGGAAGTGTTGGATTTGTGGTGAAAAGGGTCACGGAAGAGGTACTTGTCCACAGAAGACAAAAGTTCAAAGTACACCGAAGTGTCCAAAATCCAATAAAAGTGTGTTTTGTGCTTTAACTGCTCGCGTATCAATGAATTGTTTCGTCATTGATTCTGGTTGTAGTGCTCACATGTCTCCTAATGTTAAACTTACGTCAAATTATAACTGCAATGATGATCCTGATATAAACATTGTAATTGGTAATAATGATAATTTGTCTGTACAAGGAGTTGGTGACATTGCACTGAATGTAAGCGACAGTATTAATAATCAGACGTGATGCATGTTCCTGGACTGAGTGTCAACCTGCTCCCGGTAAGTCAGATGATTAAAAGGGGTGCTGTTTTTGTGTTCAACAAAAATGAATGTGAAATCTTGGATTCAGAGAATTGGTCAGTAAATAGTAGCGTGTAGCTACTGGTTCAGTTTCGAATGGTCTGTATTATCTGAATGTAAATCAAGATATGTCTGCCCTTGTTGCTGATGTGTCTCATTACAATTAGTGGCATCAACGATTGGGCCACGTTGGACAAGAGAAGTTACAGGTCTTAAGTCAAATGTCAGATGTTGTTAAATTTAAGGAAATACCAAAGGAATTGTGTGAACCATGTGTTCTCGGGAAGCAGCAAAGGCAGTCATATCCACGGGTAAGTCACTCGAGGAGTGATAGTGTTTTGGACTTGGTGCACTCTGATCTGTGTGGGCTGCTCCCTGAGACCTGGAATGGTGTTAAATACATGATGCAAATAATTGACGATTCTTCCACAAAGATTTTTGTTTATTTTTTGAATCAAAAATCTGAAACCAAGGAGAAAGTCAAGGATTTTGTTGCATATTGTGAAACTCAGAAAGGTAAGACTCCAACGATTTATAGAACTGATAATGGTGAGGAATTTGTCAATTCTGACCTGAAGAAGTATTTCAAGGAAAAAGGGATTGTGCAACAGAAATCTGTAAGGTACACAGCTGAACAAAATGGTGTAGCTGAACGTCACAATCGCACTATTATGGAAAGTGTTAGAAGCATGTTGTTTAGAGCAGGATGTTCAGAAAAACTGTGGGCAGAAGCAGCCAATGCGGCAGTGTGTATTTTGAACAGGAGTCCTCTAGTAAAGTTCTTAATGCCATACCAGAGAAATTGTGGACTGGTAAAGCTGTAAGTCATGAGAATTTGAAAATATTCGGTTGCGATGCTTATGCCCATGTTCCAAAACAGGTGCTTACTGGCAAATTGGAACCCAGAAGCAAATGTTTTTTGTTTGTTGGGTATGATGAGGAAAAGAAAGGTTACCGTCTGTTTGATCCCAGTAAACCTAAATATATTTTTGTAGAGCACAGTGTTAAATTTGTAGAAGATAAATTCACCAGTTGTGATGAGAAAAATGTTGAAATGAGCGATGTAATGTATTGTCCTATGCATGACTTTGTAAATAATTATGAAAAAGGAGTTGGACATTGAAGTTTCAGTTGCTGGTCAGGTTAGTGACAACATTGATGTTCCAGGTATTGCTCAGGTTAATGAAGACATTGTTGTAATTCATGATGATGAAAATGATGAGATTGACCAGTTTGGTGTTCCAGAAAATGCAGGTAGGAGGTACCACATAAAGGAGAGACATCCAAACACTTCCCTGATTATGAGGTGTATTTTGCTGAAAGTGGTGGTTATGTGGAACCACACTGTGTCTGAAGCACTTAACGGTAATTATGGCATGCAATGGAATAAGGCGAGGGAGGAAGAACTCAAGTCAATTCATGATAATGATGTATGGACATTAGTTGGGAGACCTGATGGAACAAATATTGTAAGATGCAAATGGGTGTTTAGAGTGAAACGTAATACTGAAGGTAATGTGTCTAAATTTAAAGCACGCTTGGTGGCTAAAGGTTGTTCTCAACGGTACGTAGTTGATTATATGGAAACGTTTGCATCTGTAGTGCGGTATAGTACATTGAGATTAGTTTTTGCTCTTGCTGTAAATATGGATCTGGAAGTTCATCACCTTGATATTTCAACAACTTTTTTGAATTGCGTTCTTAAAAGTGACATTTATATACTGCTCAAAAAAGTTAAAGCACCACTTTTTTCAAAGGCCACCAAATTTGGAAAGTTGACTGCACAAGGTCGAAATCTCAGTATGACGTTTGCCCCGACGCCTACCAAGCACATGCTTCAGCACAACTCCCCAACTTGTGTAGTTTCTGGATAGCGCCCCCAAAACCAGCCCATTTTTGAAAACCGTAAATTGAAGTTTGCGAAAAACGCTGTAGGACTTGTCGCAGGTTGCCAAAGCAGTCGAAAATGAATGAGTCTTGCTCTTAAGGTTCCACGAACACGTTGAAATCGTTACATTTGACGTTTGGGCATTTTCAACCCCCTTCATCATCCCCTAAACATGGACTACCATTGGGGGCGCCTGAGAAGGTACCGGATGTGTTTAACCACCTGAAAACCTGCACACCGTCCTCAGTTGCTGATTGCAGTAAGTTCTTAAGGCCTCCGGCAATGTTCACCCCTCCTAACACCCTCAACTGGCAAGGGACCAAACCACCCCGTCTTGATTCACCCCTAAGGAAGGTTTAAATCGAGATTTTTATCAGTGCTGCTAATGGGGGGTCTTCCCCTAACGTTTCAAAAGAGGACCTGCGCCGGTGTCGCTACTCCTTCCCTTGCTACCCCCTTTTGTATGATTTTTCGAATCAGGCCCTTTTTAAGGGCTGAAATGAGGTCTTAATCGCTGAAAGTGCTGTAAAGGTCCTTAGAAGTAGTGGTGACACGAAATCAACCCCTTCCAATGTTTGATTGACATTCCATCCCCCAAAGTTGACATTTTTGCACCCTGAACCCTCCCTGTCTGGACGCGTAACGCGTCATGGCAGAGTTTTCAGAGTTGGATCAAAATGAAGCTTATGGCCTGAAATGGAGCCCAAAACAGCAGGTTGGATGGAAATTCATCGGTAGGGTGGGATACGGACCAAAATTTTTTCAAAAAAGTTAACAGCCTGTAGTAAGTACACCAATGCATAGGCAGCCCACATCACGTCATTTTTCTCCCATTGCCAAACTTTGTAACCTATTGCCGATCATAGGCAACCCACACGCACGGACGTGATGTGGGTTGCCTATGCATGGGCGTACTTACTGTAGGCTGTACACTTTTTTGAAAAATTTTGGTCCCGTTTCCCAACCTACCGATGAATTTCTATCCAGCCTGCTGTTTTGGGCTCCATTGCAGGCCATAAGCTTCATTTTCATCCAACTCTGAAAACTCTGCCATGACGCATTACGCGTCCAGACAGGGAGGGTTGGGGGTGCAAAAATTTCGAATTTGGGGGACGGAATGTCAATCATCGATCGGAAGGGGTTGATTTCGTGTCACCACTACTTCTAAGGACCTTTACAGCCCTTTCAGCGATTAAGACGTCGTTTCAGCCCTTAAAAAGGACCTGATTCGAAAAATCATACAAACGGGGGTTGCAGGGGAAGGGGTGGTGACAAAGGCACAGTTCCTTTTTTGAAACGTTAGGGGAAGACCCCCACCCCATTAGCAGCACTGATAAACATCTCGATTAAAACCTTCCTTAGGGGTGAATCGAGAAGGGGTGGTTTGGTCCCATGCCAGTTGAGGGTGTTAGGGGGTGTGGACATTGCCGGAGGCCTTAAGAACTTACTGCAATCAGCAACTGAGGACGGTGTACAGGTTTTCAGGTGGTTAAACACACCCGGTACCTTCTCAGACGCCCCCAATGGTAGTCCATGTTTAGGGGATGATGAAGGGGGTTGAAAATGCCCAAACGTCAAATGTAACGATTTCAACGTGTTTGTGGAACCTCATTCATTTTCGACTGCTTTGGCAACCTGCGACAAGTCCTGCAGCGTTTTTCGCAAACTTCAATTTGCGGTTTTCGAAAATGGGCTGGTTTTCGGGGTGCTACCCCGAAACTACTCAAGTTGGGGAGTTGTGCTTAAGCATATGCTTGGTAGGCGTCAGGACAAACGTCATACTGAGATTTCGAGCTTGTAGGTCAACTTTTCAAAATTTGGTGGCCTTTGAAAAAAGTGGTGCTTTAATTTTTTTGAGCAGTATATGTACCCCCCAGAAGGCTATGAGTGTAACAGTTCTAAAGTTTGTAAGCTTCGAAAAGCTGTTTATGGCTTGAAGCAAGCATCTCGCACTTGGTATGAGAGGGTTCATGAAATTCTTACTGAAATTGGTTATAAGAAGTCTCTGTATGAACCATGTGTATATTACTGTAAAGATTCAACATCTTGTTGTTATTGCCCTCTATGTTGATGATTTTTTGTATTTTTTAATAATAATGTCCAAGTAGAGAAACTGAAGTCTGTGTTGCATTCTCATTTTAGGTTCAAAGATCTGGGACAAGTCTCTGAATGTCTGGGGATGAGAGTTCAGAGAAGCAAATGTCAGATGTGTTGGATAGGTTTAACATGTCAAATTCTACTCATGTGAAAACGCCAATGGAAACAGGTTTGTTGTTGGAGAAAGCCACATCCTGTGAAAAATCCTATCCCTATCTACAGGCTATTGGTGCTTTGTTATACCTTTCCATTTGCACCAGGGTAGATATTGCATATGTAACCAATTATTTGAGTCAGTTCAAATCTGTGAGTGGTTATGCATTTAAATATGCAGAAGGCCAAATAAGTTGGGAAAGTAAGAAACAGCCAGTTGTGGCACTGTCTAGCACTGAAGCAGAATACATAGTTCTCACTTTAGCATGTACAGAAGCTCTGTTCCTTAGAGGATTTTTCTTTGAGTTGTGTAAAAGAGGAGGTCCAATTGAGTTGTGCAATGACAGTCAATGTTCTCAGAGGTTGGCTGAGTATGGAGGTTTTCATCAGAGAACAAAGCACATAGATGTGCGCTATCATTTCATTAGGGACATCTAAAAGAAATGCAAAGTAAAGTTGTCCTACATGCCTACTACTGAAATGATTGTTGATGTATTGACAAAAGGTCTGCCAATTCATGGTCATGTGAAATGTGTTACTAGCATTGGTTTGTCCTAAAGTGTAACATTGCTCGATTAAGGGAGAGCGTTGAAGAGAATGAATATTTCTCATACTTTCTAATCTTGCATGTAAATATCGTTTGCCTTTTGTCAAATGTATATTCTTTGACTTTATGCTCTTTTTCCTTTGTCTGTATCCTGTGTGTTGTTCAATACATCTTAGTCAACAAGTGTTAGTGCTTTTTAATCTGTTCATCCCGTGAAAAACTGATACAATAGAAACCCATGCATAGCACAAGCAATTTCAACATTTCCAACTGATAAGCTATTGAGCAGGGAGAACTAAAAAATTAAAACTTGTGGAAAATATGAATTCCATGCATTTTGTGTGCAAATCCTTTGTTGAATTGCAGGAATACGCCCTAGTATTACTTTGTATGCCCTATTTTTGGTTTAGGAAGTTTAAGTGATAGTGAACTTTAAGTGTGTATAAACTGGCCATTGGTCTCTGAGCAATACAAGCTGATACAGTAGCATCTGTCGAGAATTGGATTGTCTTTGTCCTGGGCATTAATATATTGAATGCATTATACAATCGGATGCTCCTACAGCACTGTTAGATAATGGAAAATATTAACAAAACTTTAAATAACACCAAATGTTGGGAATATTTTCAGGCTTTTAATGCATATAGAACAGCCGAAAAATTAATTAAAGCTTGGCCCGTGATGGCATTTGCAAATCATCTTCTATGATCTTGTATTGGTTACGTAGAACTGGTGGGAAAGTTTTAAATAACCATTATGCTGCCTGCGTAGTGGAGGAACACACTTCTGTCTACCAATCTAGCAAAGCCCCCATCAATTGTACGATATATTAGGTGGAGGGGGGGGGGTCACAGGAGTTGCAAAGGAGACCATTATCCGAGACAGAAAATATATAACGGTCTTAATCTAACATTAAATTTTACACCATTAACAATTGATTGAGCACTATCTTATTGGACAAAATGGCAGTAAAATTCTATACAAATAAAGGTAGGATTTATTCTTAAAGAATACACTGCAGTAGTAGATATTTATCTTTCATCAGACATGGAATGTTCGCGCCACCAACAATCATACTTCGCGCACCGCGCACAGGGAGAGCGAGGGCAGATACATTCCAAATTACCGAGTGTTTACACTTCGAGTGTGGATAGAGTGATCGAGTGTAAGTGTACATGAGAGTGTGGAGTGCGAGTCAAGAAGCATATAATAAGAAGAGACGAAACTCAATGCTAAATTTAAGACACTGTTATTGCATCAAAGTTTAGGTCCACGTGGCACTGTTTGAGCTACAATGGCTACCAATCTCGCATATCAAGTAACTACGATTGACTGTAATCATTACAAACGCACATTACTACGGTCGAAACTGATTGTCAGTGTCTGACATTGAATCAAAAGCATGCATTAGTGCACCTCACGAGGCGATATCGTTCCAAAAATTGAAATAATAACGATGAGTTTGGTGTGACATGTTGGTATGACTTCCAAATGTAAGAAAACTTTTTTCTATTTATTTGCCTATTTGAAAGCCTACCAGTGTTTTTAATACAAAATAAATGTTCTTAATAATAAATAAAAGCTGTTAAAAATGATGTAATCAAGAGTAATTAGAGTTTGCTTCATTGTGCCATCATAACCTCAAAACATTCGTAAGCCCTCCCCCCTTCTGCACGAGTGCATTTTCGACCATTGTTACTTTATTCACCAGTATATGAAACCTATCCCCCCCCCCCAGCCTCCTCTACCGCATGAGATCAATATAACCTCAATATTCTATACAGTAATGTGGATTCAGGATGAGGAGTAGGTTTCGAGGAATGATAAAAACGTTGTGAAATACATATTTCATTTACTTGAATACCACTTTCTGCACGTTAACATG